>OY294047.1:10141991-10451754 GCA_958510825.1 Brachypterus glaber | reverse complement strand
GGTTCAAGGAATCTGTTTTTTTCTATGTAGGTTTTAAAATAATAGATTATTTTCTAAAATTGAAGCTAATAAGCTTGTAATTAAGCTTATAAACTTGAACTGTTTTAAATCGGATACTCTCATATAAAAATCCTCCAGTTTTCCGATGTCCGAAAGTATCCCAGATGTTTTGCAAAGCTTACACTTAACCTAATTCACAACTTTTAAAAGTTTATTTTAGATTCATTCAGATTTTTTATTTGGCACTTCTTTAACCTAAATCTAAAGGAAATCTAGCTGAAACTGCATTTTTTTAATATGATTTAAAAGACCGTTCCTGGGACTTTCTAAAAAGTATAAAACTTTTGATAACTTTGGTTTTTGCATATCGTCGTGGATACTGCAAAAATAGTCACAATGTGTTTCTAGGAAAATAATGTGATCAACTTTTGCCACTATGTGGCATTATTAGTCACGCTGGTCTGGAAATAACATTTAGCTCAAGTCTCGGATAACCCAGTTGTCTTTCATAACTTAATTGTTTAAGCGTTTATCTTATTTAACTTTAATTTTTATATTTAAAATAAAAAACAAAATTGCAGCACCTTATGTTTGTGATCAGTTTTGATAACTTTGGTTTTTGCATATCGTCGTGGATACTGCAAAAATAGTCACAATGTGTTTCTAGGAAAATAATGTGATCAACTTATGCCACTGTGATTTTTTTTAATAACTGATTAGTTACGCTGGTCTGAAAACAACAATTAGCTCAAGTCTCGTATAACCCAAGTTGTCTTTCATAACTTAACTGTTTAAGCGTTTATCTTATTTAACTTTAATTTTTATATTTAAAATAAAAAACAAAATTGCAGCACCTTATCTTTGTGATCAGTTATCATTTAATAATTTTCATGCATATAGTACTAGAAGCACTGATAATTTTTACATTAACACAACTAATACTCATTCACTCTTTTTTAAAGGTCTTAATGAGTATAATAGCCCATCATTTTTAATATTTAAAAAAAATTGACTGCATTTTTAATAAGTTAGCTGTTAATTTAATTAAGGATTTATATTATAGTAACATTGTTAAATTTGTAATATTTTTTTGAATGTATATTAGGAGATTCCTATTTAAATAAAGTTATTATTATTATGTTTTTATTCAATTGATTCTAATAGAGACACTTTTTGTTCACGTTTTACGGGCGAAAAGTTGAACTTTGTGGCCATAGGGCCAAAAAGTTCTTTTCGAACGCAAACTAAAACTTGTTATTTTTAAGCTTTTTAAAAGAAGATGCTTTACATTTACTGTAATATTGATAAAGAAATATGACCTTTAGGTCATTTTTGGTCTTGAGCTAACTGTTCTTTTTGACCAGATACAGTTATTATAATTATTTCATACAAAATAAAAATTTCTTCTATAACATAACCTCAAAATATATGTTAACTGATTAATCTGTATTCAACCACTAAAATAAATTAAAAACGCAAAATTTTAATTGTAAAATCAATTACAATATTTATAATATTCATAGAACGGTTCAGAAGTATTACAATTTTCATAACAGACAAATTTTAACAGAAATTAATCACCAAGCTATAGCTTTTTTAATTTGAAAATTAAACCGCGCGCAAATGAAACGATTCAATTGTTTTTTTAGCGATTTGATTGGATAACAATTTGTCATGGATAACTAGATAAGTAATAAACACTAAAAAAAATACTTTTTGCAATTTAAAATTAAGTATATTTTGATAATTTATTATAATTAGTAACAATCGAATAAAAGATATTGGGCAAAAACTTAAATTTCGATTTCGTAGGTTTATTACCCTAGGGCCGGCGCGATCGGCCGGCCCCCGGCTTCTAAAAACTTAACTTTTTGAACCACCCTAATGTACATATGCATACTATAAACTCAGCGCTGCAGCTACACCCAATATGGTTGAAATTTTTAGCTATACTTGTGAATGGTCTAAATTTAAAGTTGGGAACTGTCACGTATGTGACAGTGTTGTATGTAGGTACCTTTAACCGACAAGGGTGGTAAATATGCCCAACGTACATGCAACTATAAACAGGTCTAGGATTAAAATTACATGCATACCTGTGTTTTTGACGTGTATGGGTACTTCGTTTTAAGGCAGAAATAATATGATTTTATTATCCATATGACGTGTTTGATGCTGCAACCGTTAGACTCCAGAGTAATGTCGGTAAGCGCAGTTGCTGGACACAAACTAATGATAACAGTTCGTGTACTTATGACGAAAAGGACCTTCTTTACTTTATAAATACAAACCACTGTTGTACACAGTGTCTGCAGTGTTTTGGCATTAAATACAGAGGATGATTATACATCACAAAACATCAAAAAACCAGCACAGAAACATAGGTCCGGAAGCGAACCCTAAGAAAATTGTACTAAAAAAAAGTTTGTTTTTTAATAACTCTGGTATCCCTTGAGCTAGAGCGACGATGTTTTGCAAGTATACTAGTATTAATTAATAAGAGCAATTAGTTTATATTAATTTTTTTTTAATCTATCCAGACGGACGGACAAAATGTGTGCAGCTTAACACATTTTCGCCCTAAATTTCTTTATGTGTGTTTATCTTTTTTTGTAAAAATATGGATTTCTTAAGTAAAAATACATAAAAAATCTTATATAGCAGGAGCAACCTTAGTGGAAGTAACATTTTGTGCCACAAAAAATGTTACTTTATAAAAGGCTATTACTTCTTTAATTTTAAATTTAGGTGTTTCGGTGAAGCATATTATTTGTTAGTTTTAAACGAATCGCCCTGGAGCATTAAAATTTTATTTATGCTTTTTTGTTCCTCATTCACTATTTCCATCTTCAAAGGGTCGTAGCTTCCTTAGAGCTTATTTCCGGACGTATGTTCCTTTGTTAGTTTTTCATTTTTGTGAATTATCCCTATTACTTAGTGCCAAAAAGCTGTAAACGCAGTGTATAGTCACATAGAGTGGGTTTCTTTGAAAAAGCCAATAGTAAAGAAGAGAGTAGGGTTACTCAAACGTTTGTTAAAATAGGGTTTTTTGAAGTATATTTTAATGGCTTATATATGAGTTCAACGAAGGCCAAATTAAAAAAAATGCGAGATGACGCCACTGGCAGACCGACTCCGTGCAATGTAGAATTCTATCAATTGCTCAAATCTAAACCTACCCTATCTGTCATGGAAACGATTGTTGCAACAAAAGTTTCCATGGTAAAGGAGCCTCGCTCAAAGTTAAACCAGGTTTGTACAACCGGGCCTACGCCCTATAAGGCTGGTACCCTAACGCTAATTTTTTTACTCGCAGAGTACCTACCAGTCATCAAATTTACACAAAAGTGTCATCTCGCTAGGTGAAATTTTAAATATGGCGGTAGTTGAACTCGTATATTGTAACGGGTTTCCAGAAAAATGCAAAAAAAGAGATAATTTCAAACAGATTTAAAAACAAAAAAAAAAGTTAGGCATTCTACCTCAAGAATAAGTAAACGATAAATAAGGTCCTTTTTGTTCCGAGTCCACAACTGATGATAACATGTCATGTTTGTCATTCATTTTACTACCACTAAAAGCTACCTAAAGATGGTGTTTTTTATTTTATAGTGTTTTTTTATTGATGTTTTGTTTAATTTTAATATCACAAACATTGTAAAAACTTAGAAAATTCCTATATTATATTGTGTTAAAAGAAGAAAAGAAGGCGAAAAAATAAAAAAAAGGTAACGAAGAAAAAAAACACATTTTATTGAAATGCTTTATCACATGTAAGGTTATTTTCATGGAATGAGTACACGGCCAGGAATTAAATTTTAAAAAATGTATAATTTACTTTTTTTTGAAAAAAAAGTCGTCACAAAATGTGAGAAACAAAGATAACAAAGTATGTCCTCCTCTGTTCTCAAGCAAAACATTTACGCCCAAAACATTATTCAATCAATCGTCCTCCCATTGCCAAACCAAATTAGAGATAAGCAAGGGAATGTTCAAAGAATGAACTGGCCAGCAAACTTACCAGACATGAATCCTTGTGAGGCCGTGTGTGATATACTAAAATGGCCACAGGTACTTCCAAAAATCAATCCTAATGGAGCTATGGTCTCCTAAATTTGCACCATTTTTAAAGGGCTATGGTAGCTTTAAAAGCGTTTTTTCGACCTACATGTATGGAAACTTTTTTTCTTAGTTTTTGATGTAGAATAACACCGCATCATTAAAATTTTGGTTTTCGACATTTTAGTATTTAATTTTTCGTCCTCGAACCGTCAAATTTCACCTTCAAATGAACTTTTCTCGAAAACGGTTAATCCTACAGTATTACAACAAGAGTACATTTTTTATGTATTTTGACCTGAGGAATCATATTTCAAAAATAAAATTGCAAAAAAGTTACACAGAAAAAATTTTGGGACAAAAAACTGATAAGGCACCCCCGTTTCGCACACCCCTGGTTTAAATAAGTACGTGAAAATGACATACAAAGATGGGCCTTGTTAGGATTAATTCACGTGCAAAACCTCGTTAACATATCTTAAAGGGTTCCTGAGTTATTAAATAAAAACCGACTTTTTTAGCCTATTTCAAAGGGGCGTAGCTCCCTTATGACGCATTTTTAGACAGGAGGACATACTGGTTAGACTTAGATTTTTTTCAATAAAAATTAATTAATACAATTTTTTAAATTTAATACCTGGCCGTTTACCCATTCCATGAAAATAACCTTACATGTGATAAAGCTTTCCAATAAAATGTAGAACTGAACATATTAGAATAATTTTTGTTTACATTTAAAATTAATTGGGGAGCAAGAATTTTGGCGATATGTGTATTTAATATTTGTTTAAATAAAATTGCTAGGGTAGGCCTTAACACGTTTGCTGCGACTCAAGAAAAAGGCACAGGCTCCTGGTGCAAACGAACTAGTTTACTTAAGAGGAAATTCTTTTACAAAATGCTTTCATATCTGACCTCAAATATTTTTTGGCAAGAATTAGGGCAAAAGGACCATGACGTATAAATAAGTCACGCGCACTGAGCACTATACTGCCGTGCTAAGCTAAAAGGTCCTATCTACATAGGTTTAACATATACAGATAGGACCTTTCAGCTTAGAAAAGTAGTATAATGGTAACGTACTTCAGCGAACGTGTTAAGGGTTGAAAAACTATTCAGAATTTAAAAAGGTAACCAATTTTTAGTGTGTTTTTAAGTACATCTTTATAATTTATACACGTACTTTGGAATATAATTACTATTATTACTATTATTATTAAAATTATAATTACGTTTAAGACTACCCTGCTATTAAAATATAAGTTAGAGAGAAATATGACTTTATCTTAATAGTATCGTATACCTAAGAGTATTAACTTTGAAATGCCGGTAATAAAAAAATGTAATAAAACCACTTCAGATTTTGCAGTTTTCACTGTAAAGTTTTCATGAAAATTGTTCCGCGTTTTCATTTCTAATACACTTAATAGGGCATTTTTTAAAACACGCAACATTTTAATTCCTTCGCCTTATGTACTTTATATAAAAATATGATTCTGTATTAAATTTTAGTTCAAAAAATTAAATTAGGGTCTTATTTTTAAAATGGAAAAATATAAAAAACATAATTTTCTTTTATAAGGGAAGATTTTTATGATCAAATGCACCAACTTCATGAATTTATTAGAAAATAATAAAAACACGGACACGATAACTCAAGAACGAATAATTTTAACATTTAAAATGTTACATCGACTTGAAATTTTCAGAAAAAATTAAGTTTCATGAGGAAAAGATTCTTGATTATTTTTAAAAGTAATCCCTCCAAAACCAAAAAAGTTACGGGGGGTTTAAAAAAATCAAAAAAGCTGAAAAAGATTTCAATTAACGTAACTTTTTCAGAAAAAAAAATATTTTAAGGATCAACTCTACCAATTTTGAAAGTATTAAATCACCCAAAAACAAAAAAGTTATGGGGGTTAAACTTTTTTAAAACATGAAAAAACTATCATTAAAACAAACATTTCCGTGTTTCGCAAAAAGATAATAAATAAAGAAAAAAGAAAATTTCGAATTTTTTTTTTCAATTTTTTTTTGTTTGTCAAAAAACGATCTTATTTAGAAAAATATTTTTTCTTTTTTCGCAAAAAGAATATAACAAAACTGTGATTTTTTTTTTCGCAAAAAGAAAATTAAAAAAATTGTTATAATTTGAAGTTTTTTAGTTTATTTTTTATGTATTTGGGAAAATGCAATATACCATTTACTATTCGTGGTATTACATATCTTTACGGCTTGTATAATTTTAAAATGAACTTAATGTATGTAAAATTTCGTTTTTTAAGCTGAAATTTGGCAGATATTAAAATGTATGCCTTCGGCATAACAAAGTATAAAATAGAAAATTGATTTAAATAAATCGAGAAGTAAAAAAATGTGTTATTTATTTTTTTTCAACTTACAAATAAAGTGGAGCGGACCATTTTTTATTTTTTAAGCTACAGTTGGCAAATAATCCAACTTTTGTATTTTTGACGACATGGGGGCCTAACATTTTAAAAAATTCGTGTTTTGTAAAATACCCCAACGTTTAATAATAAAATTAAACTATTCCAACTGCTTTTTATGAGTGAAAAGTTAATTAAATTTTTGACACGTCGCTGATTTGTCGCTTTTTTATAGCACTATTTTAGAGACGTAATTGTAACGAAAACAATACTTTTTCATATAGTTTAATTACAAAATCCTAAAAAAAACGACTAAAAAATTATACGGGGTTATTAAAAAATAAGTTCGAGAGACTTAAGAGATGATTCTACGTTAAAAAATATGAAAAAGAATTCATATAAACGTTGGTTCGTAAATGAGTTTTAAGGGAGTTACGACCCTTCTAAGGGTACATCTAAAAAGTAGTTTTTAATTAATATTTCTGGAACCCTATAAACCACACTAACCAATTGTTGCACATGCCTTAGCATTAATAAAGGCTATCATTTTATGTAATTTTTATTTGGTAATTTTAACTAGGGACGTGCGAAATGGAAGGGCGATGCCACTTATTTGCCCCAAACCTTTTTTTCCGTAATTTTTTTGACTTTCTCAATAAATTATTAATCTTTAATTAAAAACACATAAAAAAGCACTATTATGTAACTCTGTAGGGCCAACCGTTTTTGAGAAAATTGCAATTAAAGAGGCAATTTCACATTCTGATGCACCAATAAAAATTACAATACTGTATGATAAATTAAAAACTGTAAAAAAAGCTCTTATACATCTAGATTCGAGAATTAGTTTTTAGAGTACTATGACCTCTTAAAAAATAACACTTTTTAAGGGACTATAGCTCCCTGAAAAGAAATTTTTGGATATTTGTGTATAGGAATTTTTAATGGTGCATTTTTTAGTTAATATTTTTGATCCTTGGAACGTGAAATTTCTCGAAAATGGTTGCCACTACGGTTTTACGTAAGGAGTACCTTTTTTATGTATTTTTATAAAAAAAGTCCCTGGTTAAAATTACCAAACAAAAATTACATGAAATTATAGCCTTTATCAATGTTAAGGCATGTGCAAAAATTCTTTTAGTATGGTTTATGGAAAATAAATAAATAAAGAAATAAATAAATAAATAAATAAATAAATAAATAAATAAATAAATAAATAAATAAATAAATAAATAAATAAATAAATAAATAAATAAATAAATAAATAAATAAATAAATAAATAAATAAATAAATAAATAAATAAATAAATAAATAAATTTCATCACCTTTTTGTATTTGAGTTTAGCAACGAAATGCGACCTGACCGAGTCAAACCTACCCCAAATTCAAATTCAGCGACCCCAAAAATGTATAGAAATGTTTGTCTCGACCCCAGAAACAGACCTTTTTTTCGTGTAGGTACCTGTGCACAGGCACACCAAAAAAAAGGTCTAGTTTTCCAAACGAGACAAACATTTATATACATTTTTGGGGTGATTAAATGTTACAACTTTTTGCTTCATATGTTTATTATTAAAAGTTCTCGAATAAGATCACTTTTAATTTTTATTAAAATGTAACTTTTTCAAGAAAATATTTTTTTTAATTCTGATATTGACTGACTAAAAATGTTTAGCTCAAAATTAAATATTTTTATTCGTACAAATTGTATGCAACGTTTTCCTGTATTTCCAAATAATGGAAAGCAAAATGTAATAAAAACATTTTAAATTTTAACTTCCTTGGTTTACAGTCCTTGGAATAAACACCTATGAAAAAGTTACACGTTTTAAATACGTTTATTATGCTTAATAATATAATTAAACTATTCCAACTGGTTTTTATGTGTGAAAAGTTAATTAAGTTTTTGACGTGTTCTGGATTTGTCGCTTTTTTATAGCCCCATTCTAGAGTACGGGTTTTATGACGAAAAATAATTATATAAATTTAAATGCACTTAAACATTTTCTCTAAAGCTTTCATACGTTTTATTATACTCCTCGCAGCTTTACAGTGCTTAGACCCCGAAAAAAGAATTTTTTTGTATAAAATTAAATTTTTTTGCGTTATATAACATTCTAAAAAACTTTTAAAAATTTCCGTCCGTTCGTATATCCTGTATGTCACGTTTTATTTCAAGCACGATAAATCAAGAAATTTTCAGCAAAAAATAATTTTGGTAAGGACACGATAAGCCTATTGAAACTAAAAAGAATCCCTTTAAAAATAAGAACATTGTGGGTGTTAAATATGTAAAAATTCGAAAATAGTGGAAGAAAATATTTAATAAACATTATTTCTTAGGAAAAATTACTTTTATTACAAAGATCGATCGTACCAATCGTACCAGTTTGAAATTGAAATTAAATAACGTCTCAAATAACTTTTTGGTGTTGGGGGGGCATAATGGAGGCAGGAAGGCAAGGGGGATTTTTTTTTAATAGAAAGGAGGGTCGTGTGATACATCATTTTGAAGCTAATAAAATTCTCTATTCTCAATATTTTTTATTTTTTTAAGGAGTTAAAAAAGTGAAGAAAATGGGAATCTTCGTAATTTTTTTTTATTAAATTATTTTTGTTTAATGATTAATTTTATGATAAACAAATATAACATTAAAATACTAGTTTGGTTATCGTAAAAGTAAATTATACTTTTAAACTAATTTCATATGAAATAAATGAAAATTTCAAAAAAAAAAAAACAACAAAATTAAAAATTTAACCCCTTCAAATTTTTGTTTAAGCTCAAATTATATGGTCGAAAAGAAAATTTATTAAGCTTTAAAATGATGTAACATTACCCCCATTAAAAAAGTGTTCCCCTGTGCCCCTCTGCCACTATTGTGCCCCCTAAACATACAACTAATATAAAATAAATATTTTAATTATGCCTTTAACAATGCTAAGGCATGTGCAAAAATTCGTTACTATTGTTTATAGAGTTATAAAGATATTAAATAATAAGTGATTTTTAGACGCACCCTTAGGGGGGCCGTAGCTCCCTTCATATTTTTGTATGTAGAATCACCTCTAATTTTCTTTCCGTGAGTTCTGAAACACCCTGTATCTTAGACCGTTCAAAAGTTCAAGGGGAGCGATCTTTAGACACGCACTATATAGTTATTAATTCTTCGTATAATATTGGTTATAGCATGTATATATATACAGTGCGGTCGAAAAGTCACCCCCCCCCCCTTTTAATTTTTTGGTGTATAGTTAATATGTGAGGCATATTGGAGGCAGGAAGTCAAGGGGGATTTTTTTAAATAGAAAGGAGGGTCGTGTGATACATCATTTTGAAGCTAATAAAACTCTCTATTCTCAATACTTTTTATTTTTTTCAAGGAGTTTAAAAAGTGTTGAAAATGAGAATTTTTTTTTATTAAATTATTTTTGTTTAATAATTAATTTTATCATAAATAAATATAAAATATTAAAATACTAGTTTGGTTATCGTAAAAGTAAATTATACTTTTAAACTAATTTTAAATGAAATAAATAAAAATTTCAAAAAAAAACCAAAAAAATTAAAAATTTAACACCTTCAAATTTTGGTTTTAGCTCAAATTATATGGCCGAAAAGAAAATTTAATAAGCTTTAAAATGCTGTAGCATTACCCCCATTAAAAAAAAATGTTCCCCTGTGCCCCCCTACCACTATTGTGCCCCCTAAACATACAACTAATATAAAATAAATATTTTATGTTATTTACATATTTCAAGTTTTAGTTAGAAAAAATTTTAGGAACTTTTTTTATAGTTTTTTTTATGTATTAACATTTTTATTGGCGTACCTGTTTAAAATTATTAAATAATAGTTACATAAAATGATAGCCTTTAACAATGCTAAGGCGTGCAAAAATTCGTTACTATTGTTTATAGGGTTATAAAGATATTAAATAATAAGTAGGGAATCCAGGTTTCGGGATCCCGAAATCCCGAAAATTTCAAAAAGTTCGGGATTCCGATCCCGATCCCGATCCCGAAATTTAAAAATGTCTCATTTCATCAGAAATTAATTATCTTATATTAAATAAATAAAATTATAAAATTTAAACCAAAAACTTTTATTAAAATAAGCAGTATTAACCATATTTTATTTAAATTTATATTTTACTAAATTAAGAAAAATAAAAAATAAAATAAACACTAATAAAAGCAAGAAAATTTTTTATATATACAAATTGTATGTGTGCAGCACGAAAAAAAAAACAAATATTCAGTAAAATATTTATTATTTAAAAAAAAACAAACTTTTTAAAAGTTAAAACAAATAAATTAAATAAAAAGTTAAAAAAAAACAAACTTTTTAAAAGTTAAAATAAATAAATTAAATAAAAAGTTAAAAAAACATACTTTTTAAAAGTTAAAATAAATAAATTAAATAAAAAGTTACATCTATAACTACCAAGTTGGTAGTACCAACAAAACAAAACAAACAACATTAAAATATAAATTCATATAAAAAAATATATAAAAGTAATTATAAACAAACTTAAAAATTTTAAATTAAAATTATGTTTTTTATTAGCTTAAGAAACATATCTTTTAAAAAAATGGCCATGAGCGACCTCTATTTTTTCAAAACTTCTGAAAAAATTCAGGTATAATACTCCCTACCATCATTTTCACCATCGTAAACAAAAAATATTATACGCAAATCACAATTACATATCGAGTAACCCGATTCGAGTTGAATAAATAAATTCTAATTTTTCGGGATTTTCGGGATTTTTTTTTTCGGGATTTTCGGGATTTTCGGGATTTTTCGGGATTTCGGGATTCAAAAATCTTCGGGATATCCCGAACTTTCGGGATACCGAATTTCGGGACTGGTCTAATAATAAGTGTTTTTTAGACGCACCCTTAGGGGGGCCGTAGCTCCCTTCATATTTTTGTATGTAGAATCACCTCTAATTTTCTTTCCGTGAGTTCTGGAATACCCTGTATCTTAGACCGTTCAAAATTTCAAGGGGAGCGATGTTTAGACACGCACTATATAGTTATAGTAGCTTTATTAATTCTTCGTATAATATTGGTTATAGCATGTATATATATACAGTGCGGTCCAAAAGTCACCCCCCCCCCTTTTAACTTTTGAACGAGTTGAGATATCGACTTCAAATTTAGAACTCTTAAATAAGACAACTTAAAATATCTTTTAGCATATATTTGATATTTTCAGCTCTTAAAATGTGGGAAGGGGAGCATGGGGGGATATTTTTTTAAATGGAAAGGGCGGTCGTTAAAGCTTATAAAATTCTCTATTTAAACTAGCAATTTAAAATTTTTTAAAAATGTTTTTTAAGGTTTTGATTTTTCAATTTTTTGTGCTAAAACATTCGATTTTTTAAGTTTTTTTTTTATAAATTTTTATTTATGTCAACTAAAATTAGTTTAAAAGTATAATTAACATCTTTTTATAATGAAATTAGGCATTTTTAAAAAATTATTTGTTTTTTTTAGAGGAATTTTGACATTAATACCCATTTTCAACCCCATTTTAAACCCAATTTTTTTTTAATTTAAAAATATGGAGTTAAATGGAGAATTTTATAAGCTTTAAAATGATGTATTACAGGACCCCCCTTTCCATTTAAAAAAATGTGCCCCATGCCCCCCTGCCCACATTTTAAGAGCTGCAAGTATTAAATATATGCTAAAAGATAGTTTAAGTTGTCTTATTTAAGAGTTCTAAATTTGAAGTCGATGTCTCAACTGGTTCAAAAGTTAAAAGGAGGAGGGGTGACTTTTGGACCGCTCTGTATATACATTATATAACTAAACTAGTATTTTAATATTCTATATATTTATATATTTATAAATATTTAACTAATTTTAATTTGTTACCCAAAAAACAGTCTGGTTTTCGAGTAAATCACAGTGTTTCTACAGCATGGATAGACGTAGTTGACTATATGAGGGATGCAATCGATAAGGGTTTAATTACTTGCCTATGTCTACTAGATTTCTCCAAAGCATTCGACACTTTAAATCAGGAAATGTTACTTGCTAAATTGCATTATTATGGGTTTTCTGATAAATTCATAGGGTGGGTAAAAAATTATTTTTTAAATCGAAAACAAAGTGTCAGCTTGGAAGTCAATAATAAAACTATCATTTCAGAGGATAAGCCTATTTCAAATGGTGAACCACAAGGGTCTATTTTAGGACCTTTGTTTTTTAGCATATTCGTCGCGGATATGGTAGATTGCCTTTCGTCTTGTGAACTTCATCAGTTTGCAGATGACTCGCAGGTTTTTTATTCTTTTGATCCTGCCACTCATTTACTGGCTAACAACCATATTACAAAAGACTTAAATAATATACAACAGTACGCACTTGATCATGACTTAAAATTAAATACATCAAAATCACATATTCTTTTGGTGGGCTCCAAAAAATCAAAAAAATATTAAATAAGGCAAATTTTGAAATTAAACTAAATGGGGGAAATATTCCTATAAAAAGCTGTGCTCGTAATTTGAGTGTATTGATGGATGATGAACTTAACTTTGAAACTCATATAGTGTCTAAAATAAGAATTGCATACATGCGCTTAAAAAAATTAAACATTTATAAGAATGTAATTAATGAAAACACAAAATATAGACTATGTAGCTCACTTGTACTTTCTTTGTTTGATTTTGGTAGTGTGGTGTATCATTCATCAATAACTCAAAATACTGCGTATCTTATACAAAAAGTTCAGAATTCTTGCATGCGCTATTCTTTCTCAATAAGTTATAGGAGTCACATTAAACCTTTCTTAAGAGAGCACAGAATATTAAATATGACAAATAGAAGACTCATGCATATGTCCGTTTTATTGTTTAAACTTTTTAAAAATAATGAGCCAGCCTATTTATTAAATAAATTTCAGTGCCACCTCCATTCTTATAATACCCGAAACAAAAATAATTTCAAGGTTCCGCTTCATAAAACTACTTCTTACCAAAAGTCGTTTACTTTGTTGGCAGTTAGGCTTTGGAATAATATTGATAACAATGATAAAAAACTTACGCTTAGTAAATTTAAATCCAAAATATTTTCAACATTGCTGGAGTCCCAGTAATCGCACACGTATTTCTTCGTCATACATGTTAGTTTTTTAACAATTTTTGCGTCTTGCTGTAGGTCATTGCCGACTTGGGGAGAGAGTTTCTTTCGCATGGGTCCGATTCCGAAGCAATATATCGTTTTTCATTTTTTTTGCATTTTTTTGTAATTTTATGATTTGTAATTAATTTTTAGGTACTTTCAGGGCACATGGAAGATCGCTTGCGAATGTGACCCTTTTGCTTTAAAAAAGATTGTGTAATACTAAAAATGTAAATTTGTAATTTTCTTTTTTAGGCAATAAATACTTCCTATTCTATTCTATTCTATTCTATTCTATTAGTTTATTTTTTTGTTGTTGTAAGACATAAATTATAGAGAAAAATATTATGCTATTTGCAACAGGAAACGGTTTTTTCTCGAAACTAAAAATTGGAGTTATCACTTTTTTTCCTGTCGACTACAATTAATAATCATCATATTTACATTATTAAAATTAAATTCGTAATTTATTCATATATAGCGTTTATGTATCGTATATTCGCATAATTAACATTGCAATCTTCATTTAAGCTGTTACAGTCGAGTGCCGAATATAAACCAGACATTCTGTTTGACTCAAAGACAAACAACTGAAGTTGATAGAGAAAGGATGCAGGCCAATCAACATAGCTATGTCTACACTGAACAAGAGTATGTTGATTTACCACAAGCTTGGAGCTTATTTGACGCTCTACATTAGGGTGCCCAGTCAAAATTAAAAAATGGATTTTTTTAGGGTCCCATCCCCTATAAATGTTTATTTAGGTCAAAAACCAACCCTCAATTTTTTTCAGATTTTTAAAAAAATATTGAGAGGTCGCGCCCGGCGGGTTTTTGAGAGAGAAAACATGTTAAGCCTTTTTATTATTATTTAAATATAAAAAGATTGAAATCCGGCGATTTTAGAAGGGGAACTTATTTTTGAATAATAAGGCAATATACAAAAAAAAATTACCCTTTTACATGAAAAAATGGCTTTACCAGGGTAAAAACATTTTAAAAATTGATGTATGAAGCTTATTTTTGCTACAAAAAAGATTACTTAGAAATTTTTCTCATAGGTCATTTTTTTTTAGAAATTCTTCTCCAAACCAATTAATATTTATTTTTTCGATAAAAAAAACAGGATGTCAAAAAAAAAGTCACCAATCCCATAAAATGTAAAAAAAATCACTTTATTTTCAATAAAGAGATGATATTTGGGCCAAAGAGCATAATAATATGTACAAATTGCTTTGAAATGTATTTATTTTTGTAACTGGGTGTTGCAGATATTTTTTTTTTGGATTTTAAAAAATAAACGTCTTTTTTTTGAAAAAAAAATATTTAATGTGTTTTATTACATAATTTAAAATATTACAAGGCATTTTGAAAACATTTTATTTATTTATTTTCTACAAACCTGACATTTTATTGCAATTTAATGCATTTTTTTAACTTTTATTGAGATATTTAATTATTTTTTGGACACCCTGTACTTCTTTTCAAAAAAGTAAGTATAAACCCTGAATTCATATTGGAGAATACCCTAGAAAAAAATTACTCTTTGGAAAAAATTCTAAGTGCAGTTTTTTCTAGCCTTTATTAACCTCATTTGTCAATTTTTACCTCATAAAAAATCCGTTTTATTTTTTTAGAGGGACATAAAAATTAAGAATATTCCTTTATTATCCAGAAACACTTTTTTGTTCCATAAACTTTAAATATCAAAGTTTTTATATCCTTAAAAAAATAAAATCCCTTCACATGATTTTCTATTTAAAAAAACGCCGGGCGTTTATTTTTTTAAAAATCTAAAAAAAAAATCAGGGTTGTTCTGTCATCTAAAGGAACAATTTTGAGGGGTGGGACCCCAACAATTCCGTAGGTCCTGGGCACCCTACTCTACATGACTCTGTACCCTCGAATAAAGAATTATTTATGTTATGTTACAACATTTAGAAGTTAATTTTTAATTTTATACAAAAAAAGTAGTATCATATTTTTAAAGTAAATATACATTTTGGGAAAAATTATATTATATTATTCGACTAAATATCGGATAATGCATACCTAACATATAAACTAACTGAACTAGTTAGGGAGCGTTCAAGTATTACGTAACGCAAAATTTGGCCATTTTTGACCCCCACCCCTCCCCCATGTAACGCGGCGTAACATTTTCGAGACCCCCCACCCCCCCTATTTGTTACGTAACATTTTACAAAAAGTAAAAAAAAATGAAAGGAAATTTTGCTTTATGGTTTAAACCGGTTTTCAACCGGTTATTGCTTCCGTGTTTTAACCCAAAACCGGTCTGATGTAATTTCCGAAACCGGTTAACCGAAAACCGGTTATTGGCTATGGTTTTCCATCTCTAATTGTTTTTGTTTAGAGAATTTAGTTAACCGTTAACCACGCCGTGTGCAATAAAATTTGCAAGGAATCCGTCTCTTTAAGCCTAGATCATTGTTAAAAACGTGATCCAATAAACATTTTATAAGTTTATAATTTTTTAAGTGTTACGTAACATTTTTAATGACACCCACCCCCCGTCTGTAACGCGGCGTAACTTTTTCGAGACCCCCCAACCCCCCTAGCGCGTTACGTAATACTTGAACGCTCCCTTAGATATAGTAACCGACGTTGGTTTTCTTTTAATGAATGTAAAAAAATATGTTCGTTTTACAATATATAGTTTTTGTATTGAATTTACCAAACCAATTATTGGTTTTGGCACTAAATCAAAGTTTTTTTGCTTATATAAATGTATGGAGGACTGTAAAAATGAATAAAATGGCAACAAGGACCTGAAAGGTCCTATCTATTTTTACTTTCCAAGTCATATTCATTACATTTATTATATTCAAGTTTGGCTATTTTACTAGAAATACATAATAATTTTGAGGCCAAGGGGGTAAAAACAGTGCCTTTCGCATTCCCCCCACATTATTAAAATTTTGGTTTTCAACATTTTAGTATTTAATTTTGTCCTCGAAGCGTGAAACTTCACCTTCAAGAGTACCTTCTTTAAGAACTTTGACCTGAGGAATCATATTCCAAAAATAAAATTACAAAAAAGTTAAACAGAAAAAAGTTTGGGACAAAAATCTGATAAGGATTCCCTGTTTCGCACACCCCTGGTTAAAATAAGTACATGAAAATAACATACAAAGATGGGCCTTATTAAGATTAGTTTGCGTGGAAAACCTCGTTGCTATATCTCAAAGGGTTCCTGAGTTATTAAATAAAAAACGATTTTTTAGCCCCTTTCAAAGAGGTGTAGCTCTCTTACGACGCATATTTAGACATATGTTTATAGGAACTTTTTTTCATATTTTATGATGTAGAATTACACCTTAAATTTTCAGAACCTATTTTAAATACACCGTGTATGAAATACAGCCGGGTAAAAATAATACAATAATTTATTGTCAATAAAACTAGGTGTCCCCAAAAGAGTAACTTCATTGGCCTATTTGATAAGACAAACAACTGAAGTTGATAGAGAAAGAAAGGGGTGGAGAAACCGTTAGAACAAATAAATCTAGGCCGTGTAATAACAATTCGAAATTAACAATTGAAACACCAAGTAATTGGAAGTGAAACTTTGTTATAGAGTGTAAAATTGGTACACGTGTACCTAATGTCGCGTTTCTGATAGAATTTTTAGTTATTTAAAGCTTCGGTTTCCTCCAAAAGTCGCAGTCGCTGACGACGGTGACCGGGTAGCCGCGACCGAGTCATTGATACATCGACACTCCCATGCAACAAGGATGTAACTCAAGTTAGACCCATTTTGAGTTATACTCAAGGTAAATACCTTGAAAAAAGACACACATGGTGGTACTACTCAGATTTCTCCTTAGGCCATTTTAACCAAAAGTTTGCCTAAAAACACTAAAGTAAGAAATTCTAAACTTAAATATTATCAGAAACAAACAATAAATAAACAATAAATACATATACAGTTAAATAGATAATTTTATAAGCTTTCAAATGATGTATCATATGGCTTCCTTTTCTACTTCAATCAGTTTCCCACCCTTAAATAACAAAAAAATATATTTTAGAAATTTAGCTGTCGTGAAAAATGACAATATATGGGTTACGGCTTTGTTGCTTGGGGGTATCGATATCTCCGATGCATTTTAAATGTCCCTGTTCTCCTACCTGCTGCCGAGTCGTTACTACTAACTACTGGTCGCCGTTCGTTTGGTCGCCGGTCGCTTGACCGCTCCGGGAGCAGACGCACGACTATTTCGTCACCACCAGGTCGCAGTCGTTGGCGACTGCGACTTTTGGAGGAAACCGAATGCAGTTTACGAAATGGGTCTGTACAAACAGAGAAATAATACTGAAAACTTTTTTTTTATTTGTTTTTTTATTTTTTTTTTAAGTATTTTTCGTTTTTGATTTTAATGAACCTAGGCCAATAGGAACGTCGCCCAATAGGTAAAATAATCTTGTAACTTTTGTACTTTCATATTTCAATAAAGTCCTTTATTATTATTATTACTATAACCTCATATTTTATGAATAAAAATCGCATTACTTCAGGTAGATTAAACTTACTGGAAAAATAAAATTGTAATGATCGTGGGTTAACAACCATTTGCATTGTAAATTATGCAATAAAAAAGTTTATTTAGTATTTACATTTAAAAATTTATTTTACAGCAAAAAGCCATCAAAAATTTTATTTTTTAAATTAACAGTACCGTTAGAGTAAGCATAAACACTTAAAATTAACAGATTCTAATTAAAAGTTTTTTTAAGTGCTCTTTTTATGAGCCTAAAAGTTTTTATTCCCGACATATTTTTCCTTGTTCCGTAAAAGTAAGCGTAAGCACTGCTAATTAATAGTTTCTAATTTAAAGTTGCTTTAATAAGTTTTTTTAATTTTAAACTTTTCTAAAGAACCTGGCACACATACATATGTATAGGGGGGTTCTTGGGCCTCAGTCAAACTGCCTCAAATTTTGATATTTTGTAATTTCGGGGGTAAAATTAGGAAAAGTAGAGTCAAATTAAATGACCAGTTTCGGAGAAAAACGCTTTTAAAAGTCCAATTTTAGATTTTTTTGTCGTATATTAAGGTTTTTTTTACTTATGTAAATATTAACTTAATTAGTCGTTTTAACTTTATTATACTCTATGAATTAAAGAACAAGCATGATAAATATTATATAAAAGGCTTTATTATCATTTACTTACATGTGGACTAATAATATTACCACTTTTGTAAATCTTCCAATATGTTGAATTTTTCTACGGTTTTGCTAATTATCTGCATATTTTTTTTACATTTTAACTTGATTATGTTGGAACATGGTTTGGTATATCGATAAATAGTTTATAATCACATATTTTAGATTTTTTTGATATATTTTTTCAAAACTCCATCTGATAGTTGACTATGGTTGACAAATCTGTCATAATATTTTTATAGATTGCCTAGCAACAAATCTTAATTAATATTACTACAAAAAGGTTCACTAATGATTCATTAGTAATGAATTACGTTGTTACTAGGCAATCTTAGTAATAGATTTTACGTGTAAAACTATCATAACAGATGGAGTTTTGAAAAAATTCATCAAAAACATCTAAAATATGTGATTATAACCATGTTTTCAACATAATCAAGTTAAAATGTAACAGAAAATATGCAGATAATTAGCAAATACGTAGAAAAGTTCAACATACTGAAAGATTTACAAAACTATTAATATTTATTAGTCCACAACTAAGTAAATGATAATAAAGCCTTTTATATAATATTTATCATGCCTCTTCTTTAATTAATATAGTATAATAAACTTAAAACGACTAATTAAGTTAATATTTACGTAAGTAAAAATTAACCTTGATATATGTCAAAAAATCTGTCATAAAATATGATTTTTAAAAGCGTTTTTCTCCGAAACTGGTCATTTAATTTGACTGTAATTTTCCTAATTTAATTTTTACCCCCGAAATTACAAAATATTAAAATTTGAGGCAGTTTGACTGAGGCCCAAGAACACCCCTATATGTGTGCCAGGTTCTTTATAATATTTGAATCTCAAATAAAAAGGAACAAATATAAAATAATAACACAGGCCCACAAAAAATTAAAAATGTCAATTACTTTTAACTGGACTAGATTTTTCTTAGGTATTTTTGGGCCCTGAAAACGAATTTGGCAGTGAAAAAGCTTGACCTTAGTATTACGCATTAAAACGTCCCCACATTTATTGCCTTCATTTATTTAAATTGAACAGGACGAGAAATCCCGATTTCACGATTCTGGTGAAATCCTACACCCGGCCCTGGAATACCACCCTAATTTTACCCTTTTAAATGTAGACAACATAATTATTTGCTGTAACTGACAAGCGAAAATAAAAAGAAATAGAATATGTTAAATGCAGATGGAGTCGTCAGTCCTTTTTCTCTATTATAATTGGTGAATTTCCACGTTAAAAGGAACATGTAAAAGATGACAAACTAGATGTTTAATTATAAGCATAACACATTACTTATTTGTTCTTTAGCAAGTAGTTTATTTAGTTCCTTATAAAATATAATTAAATATAATTATACAGGGTGTCCGGAAATGATGAGCAAAAACTCGGGAGTGATTCTACATCAGAAAATATGACAAAAAGTTCCTAGAAAAATATTTCTAAAAATGCGTCGTAAGGGAGCTTTGAAAGTGGCTAAAAAAATCGGTTTTTATTTAATAACTTAGAAACACTTTGAGATATAGCAACAAAGTTTTGCACGTAAACTTATCTTAATAAGACCCATCTTCGTATATTATTTTCATGTAGTTATTTTAACCAGGGGTGTGCAAAATGGGGGGGCCTTATCAGTTTTTTGTCCCAAACTTTTTAAGGTGAAATTTCACGGTTCGAGTGCGAAAAATGAAATAGTAAAAATGTTGAAAACCGAAATTTTAATGATTCAGACTAGATGTACATTAAAAACAAATATATTTACATAGCGAAAAAAAAAACTGAAAATCAAAAAATTACACAAAAATTTTTTTTCTTGCTCAGGCGAAAATATAAATCGATAACCCGTTTTTAAGAAAATAATTTTAATTAATTTTATCTTTTGGAATTAATTACTCCTACGCCACTGTGAATTTTGGGTTAAAATTTGGTATGGTATATTTCATACCGAGGATAATCTAACTGCAAAATTTCAGGTCAATCGTGTATTTGTAAAAAATAAAATCAATCACTAAAAAAGTATTCTAAAAAGAACCGTGTTGAGATAAAGGTCATCTAATTCATCATTTTGGCGCTTAACACCTTTGCGCATGGTATTTCCCCGAAGAACATAACTTAACCTTGATTACAAAATACACTAAATGAAAATATGACATTATGACTCTGTATAAATAAATAATAATACACTAATAAATAAATATTAAAAATTAAAACACAAACAACACTAACGTATATAAAAAAGAAAAAAAGTCAACCAAAAAGTTTAAAACTAATTAACATATTTTAGAAAGCAAATAAATTATATCCACACACGATGATTTCAGAAAAAGCTACCTACACTTCAACGCAGGCTGCAATCTTAACTAAACGGCGGACGGTTGTTTACAGTTTGTACATAACTCTGAACAGGGTCTTAATATTTAATAATATATTTATTATTTAATAAAGCAATGTCATATTTAAAGGTTTTATTTTTTTAGATGAGCCAAGTCCGAGGTAACTTCGGAAGGCAATAAGGGATAATTTCAATGACAATTACGTGTAGATTAATGAAACATTTAGGCTAGTAATTGTATATAAACTAGTTTTACAATCAATAAAGAATCATTTAATTATGGTCAATATTTAATTCAACACCTTTGACTCACTCTGAACTTAAGCCTGTCTACAAACCTTTGAGGCTGGAGGTTAAGTGATTCCCAAAAATGAAGTACAGCCCAGTCCACTGAAGCTGTCCGAAACACAGTTGTATTACGTTATGACGCAAACTGTTTGTTATTTAAAAAAACTTTTAATATTTTAGATATTTAAATGCAAGGAATTACCCGCTGCACAGTATTCACCCGCTTTCTCCTATTCTAATATACCCTGTAAGTATATATCATATATACGATCTCAGTTTTATTTTTTTTATTCCTTTTTCGTTTGGAAGACAAATATTTAAATGCAAAGTAAATATTTAAAATGTCATCACTTCATTATTCCAGTAGAACGAATATTGTAGGTGTATGAAGACATTCCGCAAATAATTTTGACTATTTCACAAACAATAGGCCAATCAAAACCTTGCATTTTTAGTTTCTTGACCAATCAGATCAAAATGAATTTAATAATTTTTGCACATGTGCAATTATACCTTGGTTACTATGGAAACAAGAAACTGACAGTTACTGACATCTTAACAAATGTTATATTTTTGCAAAATGTGTTTTTAATTTGTGAAGCTTACCTTTAGCTGATTTTTTTTATTGATAAGCAATATAAATGCTTATTTTATTACCAAAACATCCTGGGTATAAACCCTAATTAATTTCAGATAATATATTATATTTTTAGCACTTTCCATCTTAAAAGCTTTAAATCACTGATATTCATAAATCCTAATTTATTTAATTGAATCTTGGTATGAAAAACAGGCCACTCAAAACTAATTTAAACACTTATTTATAAAAATATATTTACAGTAAAGAAGTAAATAATTTACTTCTTTTAAATGACGGAATTCAAAACATCAAATGACGGCGCTGGTACCAGTACAGCGTTGCCAAACTTTATTATAAACCGATCGCAAATTGTTTTTTTACGGGTGGAAACACCCGTTATTTTATTTCTTTTGAAAACTAAACTTTTTAAACAAAAACAGCAATGATCTTTATTTAAATGCTAAAATATTTGTTAACAACTATTTTATTGGAATAACCTCAAGCATAAAATATTAAATTATTTGACTTGGCAACATTCGCGAACAAGTGAACATTGGGTTTTAAAAACCGCGGCAAATTTGAGATTTAAAATTTTAATTATAGTTGTAGAGTAATATTGTTTAGTTCTGCGGTCTCGGAATTTTGTAACACGAAAAATGCACTCAAAGAATTCCCAAGCAAAATATTTTTTTAATACAGTAAAAAAATTATCGATAATTCAACATGCACTTATGATATTACTACTGACAATTACATTTGGCACGGTGGACCTAACAATAAATTTTCCCGGCTAAATTGTTATAAAATATTTAATATTTATAATTATAATTATTACTATCTCGTCTACACTATAGTTATAAAATACGTAATATTTACAATATTTGTTATAAATGTGATTTTACACAGACTGATTAACTTCCCAAAACCTTTTTTTCAGTGTATATTATATATGTACATCACATGTGTACAATAATTTTATTCCCGAAATTGGACAGACACGTTTCACCAAAATCAAACATTTTGTTTTTATTTGAACGCGATTCAATTTAAACCCAATCGCTGCTCTATAATAAAAACATGTTTTTTTTGCATGCAAAATAAAAAGATAAAAAGATACAAATTTATTAATGAAAACCCCTAGTCCAGTAAAACAATAAATGTAAATTACAATAAATGTACACGGGGTGATAATTTGGAGGGTAGTAGTGGATGGTAACAGAACAGTCCTGTTAGTTTTTCACCGGGTGATTTGCGTAAGGGGTGTCTACTATCTTCAGTACCAGGTTTGCCATATGTGGTGAAAAGGATTAAAAAAAAAACTATGAAGAAAGTTTTTATTATCAGATTTAGTTTCATCGACCCCAAAAACCCCTATATACCAATTTTCACGAAAACAATGTACACAATTAAAATTAACTACCGGGGGGGTTTGGACTTTTTGCAGCTAAATTTAGCTGACTAGTAATAACCATAGCAACTCCATCTAAAATCCAGAATTTGATCTTAATTGAGACTATCGTTTAGATAAAGTTTTAACTGTACGCTGATAAACTGGGACTGAAAAGTGTTTTTAAGAGGTATTGGATAAAATGTTGTAAAGCACACGTGGGGTAAGTGACATTATTCACTCAAAAACTAACCCTCTCGGCCCAGGAGCCTCACCCTGGGGGGTGGAGTAAGATTTTTTGTATTATCAAATTTAGTATGATCAACCCCAAAAACCCCTATATGCCAATTTTTATAAAAATATTGTAAAAAAACTATTTCTCCCTCCCTTAGGGATGGAGTTAGATTTTTTTTAATATCAGATTCAGATTCGGCGACCTCAAAAAACATTATACACCAACTTTCAAGGAAATATTGAAAAAAAATTAAAATTATTGTAGTACCTTAAAATCTACAAAATTTCTACGCCACTGTTATTTTTTTAAATATTTATTTAAGAAAAATATGTGTTTGATAAAGTTCTAAAATATGAAAAAAAAAACTAAGTTATAAACACTTTTTATTTTGGCCAGACCTCTGACTGAAGTGGTTAATATACATCTTACGATAAAAATGTATATAACCAATTTTATTAAGGAGGAAATTTCCAACAATTGATGTTTAGATCATTTTTTTAATACATTAATAACAATCGAGTTTATTCAAAAATAGCCATGTTGGAGGTAAAATTGTTTTTTTCCATTTTTCAGCCAAATTATTTATCGGATTTTTTAATTTAATTTAAATCAAACATGTAGCTCTTGGAATTCTCTATAAGTTTCATATATTATAAATTTTCATAGGTACTTTGGTACAGTTACAGAGGGCGCAACTCGACTTTCAGCGCCCACCACCGTAACAAAATACTTATAAAAATGCATAGTATATAAAACTTGTAGAGAATTTCAAAAGCTACAGGTTTGCTCATAACCACTTTTATCCTCCGATGAATAATTGGGCTGAAAATCGAAAAAAACAATTTCACCCCTAATATGGCCATTTTTGAATATTTATAACTCGATTGTTATTAATATATTAAAAAAATGAGTCAAACAAAAATTTTTGAAAATTTTCTCCTTAACAAAATTGTCTATATGCATTTTTATCGTAAGATGCATATTTAGCGAGATATCCGCATTCACCCCTAAAATTGAAGATAGCGGACACCCCTTACGCAAATCACCTGGTGAAAAAGAAACAGGAGTGTTTTGTTACTATCCACTATTATCCTTTAAAATATTTCCCGTTATTTGACTGGACTACCTGTCATCAAACGCATTTTTATGAACCGGAATATAAAGGACTTCGCGCGATATACGGCTTTTAAGGTCCCGCTGAACTTTTTTTTGATTTTTTAATATTTTGTGTTTTATCATATGTTGATCAAATATTTTTGTATTTTGTATAAATACTTAAAGTTGAACTTACCTAAACCAAAAGGTTAAAACTTGAATCAAGTAAAAGTGTCTGATTTTAATAATAAAATTTATTCTATGGAGTACTTGCCATAAGGAAATGAGAACTCTTTCATATATTTCTTTCACATAAAAAACATATTTAGATTTTTACATATTTCTTTAACTTAGTATGTAATACTTACCTCATACTTGATATTTTAACCATTTTTAAAAATGGGAAGTTCGTTACCTGAAATAAAAAATAATAATGTAAAAAATTATAGTTACACCGGCCCGTAAAAAAAGAAAAATACTAAAGGCACATCCACAGGCTCGCGTAATACATAAGAATGCGATACCGTGATTGGCTTACAAGATACATGACGGAACATCAAGCCAATCACGACATCGCATTCTTATGTATTATGCTTGTTATGCTGGCCTGTGGATGTGCCCTAACCTAACGACTTGTCGTCCGGGCGTTAATTTTTTAAGGTTTTTGGTATATTTTTCCTTAAAAGTGTATTTTTCTTGTTCAGAATAAAGATCAATCCTACTAATTAAAAAAAAAAGTAAAAAACAAACAGGGGGGCAACTTGATAAGAAAATAGCATTATATACTGTATTCAATTTAAAAATAATTTGAAAGATATCCATCTAAAAACAAAAAAGTTATGGTAACCCCCCATAACTTTTAAGAAAATCGAAAAAGGCTGAAAAAAAAAAATCGATTAACGTATATTTTTAAGGAAAAATTACTTTTATTATACATAGAAAAAACGGATTCCTTGAAACAAGGACAAGTGTCTTTGTATATGTTTAAAGCCATATTATCTTGTTTCAAGGATCGCATTTTCTTGAACCAAAGTCAACGTCCTTGAATGAAGAGCGCGGGTTTTGGAATAAAAACCCGCGCTCTTTATCCAAGGACATTGAATTTAGTTTAAGAAAATGCCAGCCTTGAAACAAGAGAATATGGCTTTGAACATATCCAAAGAGACGTGTCCTTGGTTCAAGGAATCCGTTTTTTCTATGTAAGGATCAACTCTACCAATCTTAAAAGTAAATCCCCCAAGAACAAAAAAGTTATGGAGGGTTAAACTTTTTACAAAAATACACTGTAAAGACTGCATGTAAAATAATGTAAAAATACATGAATTTACATAGTAAGGAATAGTAAATTTACTATTCTGGACTATGCTTAATTCATTAATTTATGTAAAATAATGTAAAATAATGTAAAAAAATGTAAAAGAATGTAAAATAATGTAAAAGAATGTAAAATAATGTAAAAAAATATATTTACATAGCATTACATATTTTTACATGATTTTACAATGTCGGGCTATGTTATTTTAAGACGCGCATGCGCTTTGGACAATAACCAAGAAGGCGTCGCATCATGAGACGGACCGTTTAATATTTTTATTGTTAGAGATAGCGACGCATGCTGATAGGTTAAAGTGTTAAAAGTGTAAAAAAAGGTAAATATTGTTTATGTACGATATTTAAATACTTTATTTGTGGCCTAAAATTTACATTCATTATAAATTACGATCTTTATCAACCAATAGATCTTTACAGAAGGATGTAAGCAGTTTATACTCGTATTAAGGGTGCAAATCGTTTGGTTTATTAAACCAAATGAACTTTAAGCTACGATATTTTAAAAAAGCTTTGACACAGAGACTTTTAATTTGGAACAAACATTTTCTAAGTAGTAAATATTTTTTTTTCAAATTTCATGTCTATGCAAAATATTACCATACTGGACTATGTAATTTTTACCCTTCCGGTATATGCAAAATATTACCATTATGGACTATGTAATTTTTACTGTTGCGGTCTATGCAAAACATTACCATTACGGACTATGTAATTTTTACCATTCCGGTCTATGGCAACATATTTCCATTTACGGACTATGTAATTTAATGTAATTTATTTTTACCGTGTAGAAAAAACTATAATTTTCAAATTTTTATTTTTGGTTTTTCGCAAAAAGAAAATTAGAAAAAAGATTAAAACTTTTGAAATTTGTTTTTTGAAAAGAGATTTGTTATTTTTTTTAAACCAGATTTTTAAAAATGTAATTTTTTTTATTTATTTTTTTTATTTTGAAAATTATACCATTAACTTTGAATAATATATAATGGAATCTTCACGGCTTGTTTAACGTTATATACGATACAAGATTAATTAAATTAAAAACGTAATTTTACTTAACTCGTTATGACGATGCGCAAAAAGAAGTGCAGAATGCTTTTAATTAGATTAATTAATAGTAGTTTTATATTTTATAATTACAAAGAAACAAGTTACAGCCTTTATATTTTACAATAATTAATTTTTAGCGTTATATAAAAAGTTAATTTAATCCTCCTGTGTGACACTTGACTACTGGAAAAAAGAACAGAGTCTACAATTATTCCCCCAGTATAATATGTTGAGTTTGGAATTTTCCCTAAGTGAAAGATACACAAAAATAATGAACAGAGAACAAAAGGTAACTGACGTTAAACCGCATAGTGGTTTATTGTATTATTCACAGCGCCTGCGCTAGAATAATATTATACGGTAGTTTCGAATTTTTAAAAAATTTCAGAAATCGTCCTGGACAAAAAATTCTTGGATATAAATTCGTTTCATGAAAAAATAAGCTTTTTTTTTAAATGTTCGCCCGTCTGTCTGTCTGTCTGTCCGTCCATCCGTCCGTCCGTCCGATTTTTGTGAACACGATAACTCAAGAATGAATGATCCGATCGACATAAAAATTTCAGGAAAAATCAAGTTCTACGGGGGGAATACCCTATTGTTTTTGAATGTAATCCCCACAAAAACAAAAAAGTTATGGTGAGTTCACAGCGCCTGCGCTAGAATAATATACGGTAGTTTCAAATTTTCCAAAATCGACAAAAAACGCCCTAGACCAAAAGTTCTTGGATAACAATATGTTTCATGAAAAAATAAGAAACTTTGAAAACGTCCGTCTGTCCGTCCGTCCATCCGTCTGATGTCACGTTTTTTGAAGACACGATAACTCAAAAACGAATAATCGACTAGACTTGAAATTTTCAAGAAAAATCAAGTTCTATGAGGGGAAGACACCTAATATGCAATTGTTTTTGAAAATAATCCCCTCATAAACAAAAAAGTAATGGGGAGTTAAACATTTAGTTTTTTTTTGAATGATTTCTTTTTTTTTATTTTTCATTTTCTAAGAAAAAAAAATATTTCGTTGGAAAAAAAAAACATTTTTTCTTCAAGCGTACTAAAAAGTTCATATTTTATAACTAGTTAGAAGTGATCTTTTTTTACAGTAAAAAAATGAGTTCATTGTAGTACGCCGTAAAAAAAAGTTAGTTAGTTAGTACCACCACTGGTGGCAGCACTCTTTGACTTTGATGACAGTCATACTTCAAACTTTTTTGTTTATTATGTAAACAGGTGGTTGACAAGAGATTCTGTACAAAAACCTTGTGTGAAATTGATTAAAAATAATTGAAGAAGAATATATGGTTTATACACCCACAAATCACTTCGAAATTGCAAATGCTACATTAGACAAGTTAACATCGAAATCGCGAAAAGTGTACGATTTAGATTACGAAAAAAATTTAAAATGAGCTAAGGAAGGTTTAAGTTTATTTCGAAAGGGTTTAATTGGCCTATTTTAATAAAAAAAAACATACTTTATTACTGAATAAATTAAATTCAAAAATTAATATGTTTCACTCAGAGGAAAAGTGCTTTTTTTACTCGTCTGTAGTTTTCAGACTCCGCTTCGCGTGGTCCGTAAATTCTATAGACTAGGAAAAAAAGCTTCACTTTTCCTCTTAGTAAAACAATATACTATTTTTGAAAATTTCTTGGTTACAAATTTTTTTTTTAACTTTTTTTTAAGTTATCGTTTAAAAAAAAATTGTTAATTTTTTTTAAGTTGCTTTATTTGGAAAAATTTAATATACCATCCACTGTGAATAGTATATAATGGAATGCATAGCATTATATATCTTTACGACTTGTTTTTTAATAATCTTATCTGGGAAAATGAATAGGATTACATTTTTTTGCATTTGACTGCATTCCACCCTATTTTTGGAACACTGTGAACCGGAATTTTAACAAATGTATATAAATTCCGGTATCGATACAGGTAAAATTCCAATACCAATATCGGTAAAATCAGAAATCAGGTGCAGACAAGTCGACACTCCCAAGCAACAAGGATGTAACTCAAGTTAGACCAATTTTGAGTTATACTCATAAGGAAACGCCTAGAAAAAAGACACACATGGTGGTACTACTCAGGTTTCTCCACAGTCCACTTTAAGCAAAAGTTTACTTAAAATCACTAAAGTAAGAAATTCTAAACTTGAATATTATCAGAAACAAGCAGTAAATAAACAATAAATACTTAAACAGTTAAATAGAGAATTTTATAATCTTTCAAATGATGTATCACATGACTTCCTTTTCCACTTTAATCATTTACCCACCCTTAAATAACAAAAAAAAATATTTCAGAAATTTAGCTGTCGTGAAAAATGACAATATATGAGTTACGGCTTTGTTGCTTGGGGGTATCGAAGTGGCAATTTTATTTTTCTTCCTTTAGAGTGAAGGTATTTGACAATCATAACAAAAAAAGCAAATAAATTTGAAGTGATCCACAAGTGTGCGAAACGTTTCCGATTTTTGCGTCGAACATTTTTACCTTATTCGATTTAATGATTTGATCTAACGCTCATTAGGGCTGTCAATTAGTCTGAAATTGGGAAATCCTAAAAAATACAGGCAAAATGGGCGATGCAAAAACCACAGGTTAAAAAGCCAAACTAAATAATTAAATCAAGACCTAAAAAGTTAAATGTTAAATAATGGATAGACGCATAAAAATAATATTTTGATTTAAGAAAATCCATTGGCGTAGGTATACAGGGTACCCGTTTTTCGACCTCAAGCATGGATATCTTGGTTATTAAAAGAGATACAAGAAAGGTTAAGTTAGAAAAAAAGTTGCGCATTTTTATGCTGAGCAATAAGCAGAAAGAAAATTTGACATGACATGTTTTGTTTTCTAACTATCGCAAAAAAAAATAAAAATCCCGAGTTCCGATAATGTATCGCACGAGATCATCAAGTCTTATATTTTGAGCGAAATTAAAAAAACAACGAAGCAATTATATTAACGGAGGTTAGGTTTAAAACCATAAGTATTGTTAATATGACCTACGCGCATGCATGAGCTCGGCAGTTAGATCCACAATTAGCTTCTCCTTACATTTTGATAATATAAATGCCGAGCTCACGCATGCGCGTAGGTGGCAAAGTCATATTAACAATATTTACGGTTTCAAACCTAATCTCCGTTAATTTAATTGATTCGTTGTTTCCAAAAAACTCTACGCAAAAATAATTTTTTTAATTTCATTCAAAATGTAATTGATAATCTCGTGTGATACATTATTGAATCAGAAAAAAAGTGTAATCAAAAATGTAAAAATCCAAAATAACGCCCATAAGAAAAAACAAAGTTAAGTGTTGTAACTCTTGAATCCAATATGCCATGGAAAATATGATAACAGATTTAGATTCCTTACAAAAAGTACCTTTGCAATGTTTCAATTAAAAACGCCCAGCTTTGTCGGTTTCCGCTCAAAAAAAATAAAAACGAAACTCGGTATTTTTAATTTTTTTGCTATAATTAAAAAACAAAAAATTTCAGGTCAGATTTTCGTTTAGATTATTGCTCAGCACAAAAATGCGCAACTTTTTTCAAATTAACCGATATTGAATCTCTTATAATAAACAAGATACCCATGCTTGAGGTCGAAAAACGGGCACCCTGTATACAGGGATTCACCTAAGGGATCTTCCATAAAATACGTCACGCAAATTGACCAAAATTCATACACTTCATACCCCGTTTCGAGCGTTATTTAGGGCTATAGAGATTTTATATTTTGGACTAACAGGGGGTGTTAGGGGGGGTCTTAAGAATTTTATAAATTATAATTATCAAACTTAAATATTCTTTAAATTGGATAAACAAAAATTAACATTCTAAAACAAGACATTTTAAATATGCGGCTATCATCAGGAGGGACAAAAGGGCAAAAACTTACTTTATTCGGATTAAAATATAACTAAATACAATTTTTCGTCTAGGGGCTAGTTTATGTACAAGACATCACTAACTTGCGTACTTTTTTACTGATATACGAGGGTTGTTAAAAAATAGTAAATATCTTATTCTTTAAATACTTTATAAGTTGCAAAAATATTAAATTTGGTTTAAAAAATTAATTTACTATAAGAAAAAAAATTTATTTTTTTTTTTAGTTAAAGTTATGTTAAAAATTTAGATAAGCATAATTGCAGCTCAAAAATAAAAGCTAGTGGAAATCTTTTGTTTAGGCAAACTTGTAGCTTGTTGGGTGTATGTTTACTGGTAAAATTTTTATTTTGATAGCTTTACCAATAAAGCGACAAATTGTGTGACTTTTTCTTAATGTTTTTTAATTCTGGCACCAATAGCCCGTAATGGAGCTCTCTACAACCAGAATTATGAAACAAAAGACGTCTACCCTATCTCTATCTCATTTGTGCTACACTTTCCAGACAACCAAATAAATACTGTATTTGTTTTTCATACAACAAATACAGTATTTATTTGGTTGGCCGGAAAGTGTAGCACTGAGCGGCACGAACGAAAATAGCCAATGTGAATCTGTAGAATAAGATAATTCTACTAAAATTTAGATGGAGCCAGTAATTTCATTAATAAAAATAATATAGTTACACTTTCCGCCCGGCCAAGTAAATATTATATTTGTTCAACAAAGAACAAATACAGAATTTGTTTGGTTGGGTGGAAGTGGGAGGGTATGTATGTCTTCTATCCTTTTTGGGTAGAACTGTTGTCCCTGTCTAATCTAACGGGAGAAATCGCCATTACCATGCTGGAAATATTTTTTACAGTGTAACATAATATGTATATATATATATATATATATTATATGTATATGTATATATTATATACTAATGAGAAATTGTACACTCATTTACAGTTAGCTGTTTAACCCCTAGGGTTAAACAATTCCAGAATTATTATAATTAGAAGTAGACCAAAAAATAAACTTTTATTTTAGAAGTTCTTAGAATAATGCATTATTTATCTTTGCAGTAGTGTTTTGCTTGTTTTAGACACTTTCAGGCGTATTTTCCAAAACATATCCGTCTTTTAACTTCGTATAGAATTCCAACCAAAGTTTTTCGCCAAGGAGAAATAAGGACAACACTTTACAAATACAACTTAAGGATGCTTTCTTAAACAGATTCATTATAGATGGTAAAAAGTTTTGAGAAAATAATTTATAATGCATACAAGGGCACTTTAAAATACATTGCCGCACATTAAATTCCGGACACCTAAAAAATTGACATTTTTTAAATTCAAATATTTCGAAAACTAATTAATGGATTTGACTGATTCTTTTTTATTTTTAAAGCTTAAACATTCTCTACTTTTGATTGTTTTAAGAACGATTAATTTTTTTTTTTCGTATTAACAGCAACAAATAATGTACAACTATGTTTTTTACCCCATCTTCCAGGACTTCCATGGTACGCTACTGCAAATGTTTATCAAATTATTAAAGTCTTTCTTATTGCCGCAGTTTTAATGAATATTTTCTTTTTTATTTTTTTACATTTTTACTTCTGGTTCAGGATTTTCCTGAAAGTAATTTCTCAGTTAACTTAAAAAGTACTATATGAATTTGATTGATGCTGTGCTTTAAATTTGAAGCTCAACCAAGTTACTTTTTTCTTCTAATCAAGTTTATCAAAAACATAAATTGGGTTTGAAAAACTTGAGTAGATGAAAAAATAGGGTCACTCCGTCCGGCGGCAGTCCTGCGAAATCACCGTTAAGCCTCCGTCAGACGGCAATAAAAAGTTTCCTCGGGATGAAGAAACTGTAGAAGAAGAAGTAAAGACATGAGCGTAGAAGCAGAAGTAAACGACATGAGCTTCAAATAAAAAACTCTGTTGATTTAGTACTTTTTGAGTTGACTGAAAGATGACAACTTTCAGGAAAATCCTAATATCTCCTAAACCAGAAGTAAAAAAAGTAAAAAAATAAAAAAGAAAATATTTATTAAAACTGCGGCAATAAGAAAGTCTTTAATAATTTGATAAACAGTTGCAGTGGCATACCATGCAAGTCCTATAATATGGGGTAAAAAACATAGTTGTATATTATTTGTTGCTGTTAATACGAAAAAAAAAAATTAATCATTCTTAAAACAATCAAAAGTAAAGAATGTTTAAGCTTTAAAACTAAAAAAGAACCAGTCAACTCCATTAATTAGTTATCGAAATATTTGAATTTAAAAAATATCAATTTTTTAGGTGTCCGGAATTTAATGTGCGGCAGTGTATTTAGTAATGCACTTTTTAGTATTTTTACTTACCTATCCTTTTTCTTATACAAAAAGAATGAACAATAATTTTTTTTAAACTATATTTCGAAAAGGGTTTTTGAAAGGTTTTAATAAAAAGGTTTTAATAAAAAAATGTAGTTACATTACATGTTTACATTACATTACATTACATGTTTGTTCAACTTAATTAAGCATCTCCTAAGTCCAGAACTTGCGTGGGCTAGTAGTAGAGGGAACCACCGGCTTTAGCTGACTTTCGAACCAGTTTATAGGGAGTGTCCGCTTCACTTATCGCCTTCGCAAAATTTTAATTATTAATTATATTTATTATATTAACTGAAAAATGTCAAATCGGCCTCATTGAAAATCGAACTCACGCAAGAATGGCTAGTTGGCTTATCATGTAGACGCACTAGATAACTAAGATAATTCCTTCTCCATAGTTGACTATGAACTGTTCAAAAAAGTGTAATTTTTTGTATGGACACCTCTATTTTAGAAACTATAGAAGTAAAAATTCTAAAAAAATACATGAATAATAAACATAACCCTGATAAAAAAACCAAGTAGGGACCAGTAGGATCCAGTAGATTCCGATTCGTTTTCTACTGGTCTTTACTGGTCTCTACTTGTTTTTTTTTTTCACAGGGAACAGAAAGTTTTAAGAAAAACTAGAGAAGTGTATTCTGCCCTCCTTAGGATAAACGCGTCAAATCCAAATAGCAGTACAGTCGATTTTTACCTAAGCGGTCAGAAATATCGACTATTGTTATCTGGATTTTCCGCGTTCATCCTAAGGAGGGCAGTATTAGGGTGGAGTAAAAGCCCCAAAGGCACAAAAAAGGACAAAAACTATGTTTTTATCGATAAATCGTTTACCAATTATCGTATAAAAAGAAAAATCTAAACATCAGGAAGCTCAAATAATTCTCCACAAAAAAAGTCATATGAATCTTTGAGACTAGAACTATTGAATACAGATACGAAAAATAAATAAAAAAGCTAGGTGTGCGCAAGTCTACTAGTACTTGACCATTTTTTTTTAAATGATATTGAATATTCAGGTCGATTTCTGAGACCATCAGGGAGGACCATATTTTTTCATCGAAGCTTTTTTTCTGGATTTCTACTCATGTATGCATATATACATACATATGTATTTTGTTGAACAGTGTTTTATAATCAAAATATATAAACATAGGTATATAGTTACAGGTAAACTAATAAATATAAATTTTGAAACCACAATTTTCTGCGAGTGGGAAAAATATGTAAAATTTTCAATTTTGTTGACATAACATTATATCTCTTTTTTATCTAACTTATTGCGAATAAATCCATCTACCCACATATCTATTTTGGAGAAAAGTAAAATTTATTCTTGTCTGGCTGTACAAGAAATATCTATTTCTGATACTATACTACAGAATATAATTTTACTTTTTGACAAGCATATATCTGGGTATATTTCTCATATCTTCGATGTTACTGCACAAAGTCATATTTCACTAAATGAAAAATTTTAGAGAAATTACAAAAAGTTATAGGTCTATTTTTGAGATATATGTCGAAAATTTCAGTCGAACGGTCGTATGATGTGTTCAAAAGGGGTTCGTTTGGAAAGCTTAAATCCAAATTTGCACCACTGTGCAATTTTTTTTTTGCACAGTCATATACAAAAACGCATTTGTTTTGTTTTTGCTCTGTAACTCGGCTTCGGCTCGTCGCTCAACAAAAAATGAACATGGTATTTGTTTCTTATTAAATTCTCTACAAATTATGTAAATATTTTTTTTGTTTAAACAATCAGAAAAAAAGTTACAGAGCGTTAAAAATGTGCAAAAATTGAGAATTTGCAAACGTTTTTCGGAAAACTAATTATTTTTTGAATATGATGCCTATTTTATCAATTTTAACGCTTTGTAACTTTTTTTCTGATCGTTTAAACAAAAAAAGTTATTTACATAAATTGTAGAGAATTTAATAGCGAAAAAATATATTGTTCATTTTTTGTTGAGCGACGAGCCAAAGCCGAGTTACACACCAAATACAAAACAAATGCGTTTTTGCACATAACTATGGGTATTTTCGTCAATTTTTTTTTTAAATCAAACAATTTTTAAAACATTAATTATATTATGTTGCAAAAACGTAAATTATACTTTTAAACTAATTTTAATTAATATAAATAAAAATTTACAAAAAAAAAAACTTTTTTAGCAAAAAAAAGTTGAAAAATTAAACCCTTAAAAAAAATAAAAAATATATATATATAGTTAAATAGAAAATTGTATAAACTTGGAAATAATAATTCACACGACCCCTTTTTCTATTAAAATTTTAGATCGATATCTCGACTCGTTCAAAAGTGAATGGTCCCCCTCTTAACTTTTGACTTTTGGCAAGTATGGTATATGTGAACCTGCACTAAGAAACCTGGTTAGTGTGTAAAATTTTCGTATTTTTTACATCAGAATCCGATAAAAAAAAAGAAATACGAAAATTTGACACACTATACGGATTTCTTTGTGCAGGGTCATATATATAGAAAATTAGTTTTTGACGATTTTGGAAATTTAAAAATATTTTTATAATACTTTTCAAGTCTTGAGACTGCAAATAGTATAAAGCCGGTCTCATACCACTCGCCAAGTACGGCGGTCAAGTGACAAGAAATCACAGTCAGCTAAAACTGTGCGCCCCTAAAAGTCGCTCATTCATATGCGTACATGCTGTTGCTTATTTGTTGTAGTTGGCGAGTTGTGTAAAACCGGCTTAGTAATAATAATGATAATAATAATAATAATATTATCTTAAAAAACACTCCACTAAAATTTTGCAACTCTTATAAGCTCATAATCACAAACAATTAGCGTGTTCTTATAGGTCTATAAGAGGTTTGTACTTTTTTTTCTTTTGGGTTACAGGACAAAAGACAATCGCTTGGCTCTATCCGTGCAAATGTAAACACCGCTTTTAAGTTTAGTTTTCTACGAAATGGTGATTTAAGTTAATTTTTACCATATTAAAATTGTGGCTTGGTTACTTGCATTGAAAATGAGAAGAGCTGACTATAAAAGATATCAAAATATCGTTTGTTCTATGAATTTTGAACATAGAGAAAATTGTTATGTCAAACCAAAACAAAAATCCCTTAATCGGTCATCAATTTAAATGTAAGTTTTTTTAAATTTTAGAGCAAAACAAAAAAAAATTGTATAAAACATTCGTTTCATAACACGTTTTTAGCGCACTAGTACTTTAGAAAATAAGCTATAAACCGACCGCAAGCGGCTCGTTTTCTAATCTTGTACTCTTGCGCTAAAAACGGGTGTTATGAAACTAGTACTTTAATATACAAGAAGACATTGAAGTAAAAGATTTTATGCTCTAACGGGTTAATATAATTACACACAAAACTAAGGTAAAAATTAATTATCATCTCAGTTTCTTTGATAACGCTCTTCTTAGAATCAAGTCAAACTGTAAAGAGCTCGCTGCTTGTTTCTAGCAGTTTCCTTTTTAGCTTACAAATTAATGCATCCATCTATATACTTTACGTGTTCAAACTACTATAAATTTATCAAAGTGAGCGTCATTTCTGCGTAAATAGTTTTATTACACGGAAAAAAAGACGTTGCCCAGCAAAAACGCTTTTCCATTTTTCACCTCCGTGCATGAAATGGGTTTTTTATTATCAGATTCACTTTCAGCAACCTCAATGACCCCAATATACCAATATTCACGAAAAACACCCCTCGCCCCTCAGGGGGTGGATATTAAAAAATTTTAACTTCACTCCCGCGGAGGTGAGGAGGTTAATATTTTTAAATGTTTTTAATATTTTCGTCAAAATTGGTATACAAGGGTTGTTGGGGTCGTCGAACTGAATCTGATAATAAAAAAAATCTGACTCCAGGGAGAGGGTAATTATTTTTAGTTGTTTAGAATATTTTAGTGAAAATTGGTATAGGGGTTTTTAAGGTAGCTAGAACTGAATCTGATAATGAAAATTTTTAATACGCAAAAGCGTTCTACCAAAAATATGCAAAATTGTTAGGTAAAACAAATTTATGCGTAGAAGGGTTTAATAATACATACGAATGCGCAGAAGTGTTCAGCCACACATATACAAATATACTATGCGCAGCAGTGTTTGGTAGAACATATTTATTCGCAGAAGGTGTCAATAATACATACGGATGCGCAAAAGTGTTTTGGCAAACATATTCAAATATACCACGCACAGAAGTGTTTGGTGGAACATACTTATATGCAGATGTGTTTAATAATACATAAAAATTCGCAAAAGTGTTTTGGAAAACATATACAAATGTACCATGCGCAGCAGTGTTTGGTGGAACATATTTATGCGCAGCAGTGTTTAAAATACATAAGAATGAGAAAAAGTGTTTTGGTTAACATATACAAATATACCATGCACATAAGTGTTTGGTGAATCATATTTATGCGCAAAAGCGTTCTGGCTAAAATATAAAAATATACTATTTGAAGCACTTTTTGGGGGAAAAACATTTATGCGCAGAAGTGTTTAATAATACATTCGAATGCGCAAAAGTGTTCTGACAAACATAAAAAAATATACCGTGCGCAGAAGAGTTTGTCAGGCTAGCAGAGGGGGTATTTACCCCCCCCCCCCAAAAAATCTTTATTTTATTTGTTATATTTTCTTGTTATTTTAAATAAAAAAATTAAAAATTAAAATAAAAGCGGGTATTTTTTTGTTTGGGTAGGGGCGCTAAGGTGGGCGCCAAATTTTGTAGAAACGCTCAGGGACAAAGCTTTTTTGTCGTAGGGTGTTTTTCTTTGGTAGGGGCGCCAAGCTGGGCGCCAAATTTGAATTAAAAAAATATATTTTGTAAAGGAAAAAAAAATAAATACTCTACGCCCCCCAAGAAAAAAATCCTATCTATGCGCCTGGTGTTTGGTGGAACATATTTATGCGCAAAAGGGTTTATAATACATACGAATGCGCAAAAGTGTTCTGGCAAAAATATACGAATATACCATGCGCAGAAGTGTTTGGTGAAACATATTTATACGCAGATGTGTTTAATAATACATATGTGTTTTGGCAAGCATATGCAAACGTATCATGCGCAGTAGAGTTTTGTGGAACATATTTATGAGCAGATGTGTTTAATAATACAGTGATAGGCGCAAAAGTGTTCTGGTAAACATAGAAAAATATATCATGCGCAGAAGTGTTTGGTGAGACATGTTTATGCGCAAATGTGTTTAATAATAAATACCAATGCGCAAAAGTGTTCTGGCAAACATATACAAATACACTGCCCAGTGAAAAATCTTTCCAATTTTTAACCTCCTTGAAATAACACAACTTTTTTTTTGCTCTTTGTGCAAACATGAAATTTTAGACACAAAATACTCGTCCGAATAAATCACAAAAGTCTATTATTCAAAAGCGTTTTGGTACGAAAAAGGCGGCTGTTTATTTTTCATCATTTCAAAAGAGACGCCTTTGTGCAGCTTTGTGAAGTTTATTAGGAAAATGACATATGAATTCTAGAGTCAGTCTATCTAGCGATAGTTTTTTTTAAACAGAATGGACAGAAAAAAAATTGTTGAAAGCTACATTCAAAATCAAGGCCGCATAATAGAGCTTTAATTTTGAAATTTTAAATAATATTTATCTATAAATTTTGAAAGCCGGTCTTTACCTCGAAAAAATTTACCTCGAAAGCAAATAGCTCGAAAAAAATACCTCGAAAAAATTTACCTCGAAAGGACATTACCTCGAAAAGACGTTATCTCGAAAAAATTTACCTCGGAAGGACATTACCTCGTCGAAAAGTTGTTACCTCGAAAGTACATTACCTCGAAAGGTTTTACCTCGAAAGACTTTTACCTCGAAAAGGACTTTTTTTAATTTTTTATCTGTTTCTTTTTGATTATTGTATATTGTAGTTTTTTTGCTCATATTTTATCATTTATTGATTAAATTCTAATTTACGGGCAACTATTAGCTTTTAGTTTTGGTAAATATTCCACAATAAATCGATTAACCTATATCGAGATTTTGCGAAAGATAAATTAGCGGTGTATAAAAACTTTTTCTTCTTTATTGAGTGAAACACAATATGGGCCAAGAAAGTGTATGTTTTACGCTCTTGCCCTGCAATAATCAATGATACCCAGCTGGCGACAGTTAGCACAATTTAAAAACTTTTTATAGTAGAAGAACACAAAACATCAACTGCGTTTCTGTGTACGCCCTACCAACTGGATACAAATACAGCATATTTATAGGCATCTTTTCAATATAACAGAAATATTGGCAGTGCCTCCTATGACACAGATGACGAACTAACTATTTTTGTGTTTTTTACAATCCTGGTCTGTAGCTACGAAATTTGTAGAGAAAATAGTCATGTACTTTATTCGTGATTTATAAGAAGAAAGGCGGGGTCAGGCGGTCAAAGGGGGTTAAAACCATAGACTGAATTTAAATGTGAACTGCCTTTTTTAATTTTTTTTTAACAATTTTTTCAATTGATGTCAAAGAACTGTCGCTAGATAGAGTGACGCTAGTGAATTTAGTATGAGCGACACAATCGCTAGAAGTCAGACGTTGAAACCAGTCATGCCTTATCAACTTGATAATATCAAAGCAAACTATATCGTGAAAGGTTTAAAAAGTAAAAAAAGGGGTAAAAAAATTAGTTTAAAAATGGTTATCCACGCCTTAAAAAGAACTTCATAGGAGGCCATGATTTTGTTTAAAACGGCTGCAAAATTTTTATTTCTAATAGCTTAAGGCACATCCAGAGGCTCTAATAACAAGCATAATACATAAGAATGCGATACCGTGCTTGGCTTACAAGATACATGACAGTACATCAAGCCAATCACGGCGTCGCATTCTTATGTATTATGTTTGTTATATTATTATGCGAGCCTGTGGATATGCCCTTTTGTGATTTTTTTTTATTATCATATTTGGAAATAAAAGAACACAGTCCAAGTGGTAAACCTAAATAATATTTATTTTTACGTAAACTACAAGCATTTATAAAAAAACGTAACTTGTCACTTTCAAGAACACGTTTTTTTGGAAAGGGACAAAAATACTAAATTGCTGTTAAAGATTTGTTATCATGAAAATAACTATTATTATCACTAAAATTAATAACAATAAACCTGTAATGTCATTTTATAACAAGTCATTCCTTATCTAAAAGAAACATGCAATAAAATAGTTGTCCCATTTAAGAAAGCGAAATCTGTCCCATTCTAAAATACTAACAATTTGTCAAAAACCCAATCGCCTAAACTTTCCATTTTTTATTATTTTTTACATACAACTAGGGCGATTTAAGCATTTTAACAAAACCCAAAAATTACAAAGCATAGCTCAGACACAGGTACAGTACAGCAGCATTCAATAATATGTCCCAGTCATTAGGATAGTGATCTCTGCCTATAATAGAACACAACTGTTATGTCATCTGATACAAACATAAAACATAAAAATCAAAAATTGGAATTGTTTAAAATTTAATTTAGTGTCTCTAAAAAATCAACGCTAGGTCTAAAAAACTAATGGTGACCGGGAAAAACCCTGGTTTGGACCTCTACAGTTAAAGGTACGGCATCTATACAGAGTTTTTTTTGTGCGTCTAGATATAGCGTCCGGGCGCTGCGTCCAGACGTAGTAGTTCTTTAATACATTCTAATGGAATTGGCATATATACAGCGCACGCACGCTTCATTTTTACTGCGGTAAAATAGCAACACTAGTTTAAAAGAAGTACTGCATCTGAACGCAGCGTCCAGACGCATAACAAAAACGCTGTATAGATGCCGTACCTTAAGCGCCCCCCTTTGCAAAAAGTTGACGATAAAAAAATCTCATTACCTTTCTAAACAACGAACCTAAAAGTTTTTTACTAAAAAAAAAATTGTTTTCACTCCCAAAACTGAACCAAATAAGTACCAGTTTGGACTTTCCCTGGCCGGTCCACCCGGCCCTTCCGCCAGCCCTGATTGGAGTATTTTTTTCTATATAACTTTTATGGTATTCAGCTATATTTATATAATAGTTAGAAATAAAACATGTGAGTACGTTCCTATGTGAAAGTTTTATTTTTACCCAAGGTCTTTTGTCGCGTAAGTAGATATAAGACTAAAAGAAGTAGGCTCATTTGAAATTAGGGCTTAAAAATTGAGTCATTAAAACACAAAATTCCTACTAAATGGACTTCAATTAAAAAGAAAGAAGTGTCTTTAACGTGAAGGATTATATAATAAGGATAAATGAAGCAATTTTTTTCATTTATATTTAAAATAAAGTACCGGAAAGCCGTAATTATCCTTTTTGCTACATTCAAAAGAAAGGACCTATTTTTTAAATTTATAATTATTATTTTTCCGTTTTACTTTACAAATTACTTTCCCGTATAGTTACAAAAAATAAACTTTTTGCAATAAAAAAATAAAAACACGTTTTATTAAAAAAATAAATAAATAGATAAATAAATTAATAAATAAATAAATAAACAACAAAAAAAAACAAAGAAAAAGTTACCTTTTTTCGAAACAACAACACTTTTGTTATTTTGTTTGAAAAAAATAGTAAAGTGTTTATTTAATTTTGTTATAATATTATTGATTATGAATAACGATAGATTCAATTTAAGCTTATTTTATTTTAAATATCTTATACTCGTGTCGGAGCGGGAAACCTTAGAATCAGGTTCTAGGTTGGGATTCTTTTTGGTAAAAATCGGGGTGGGGTAAGGGCCCAAAATGGGGTAAAAACTGTTTTTTTTTTTAAAACAAACTTTTTTCATAAAACGTAAAATAAATTAAAAAAATGCTTTTACTCCTTTATACCCCCTTACCCCACCCCGATTTTTAACGAAAACAATCCCAGTCTATTTCTAGAGTCTATGGTTTCCCGCTCTGACGTGAGTTACTGGACACACTGCATAACTTTTATTTTTGATATTAGTTTAAGGGAAAATGAAAGAAAACTAAGCGTATTCTAAAGAAAAACCTCAATTGCTACTCCAGAATGACTATCGAATTTTTTATGCCAATTAAGGTCCTAGATCTAGGTACTTGCTAAATTAATGTATTCTCAAAAACAATTGCTTTATTTTTTGCAGCCATATAAATTTTTTTCTAAAAAAAAAAAATTTTTTTATTTGTCTTTTAATTTAATTAAAAAAAAAGGAAAATTGTTAAGTTTTTTTGTTATACTATATGAGTACAAGGGGAACTATTTTTATGTCGGCAGCAGTATTCCATCAGTTGAACAAATTATTTTTTAAACTTTTAATAAAACTTACTCTTTATATAAACAATATTAAAAAAAAACCTACGAGGCGCTAGTTTTTCAAAAACAAGATCATAGTTTTGGAATAATAATTTTAATAAATATTGAATAAATATTTTTTTCTTTTAATTGTGAGTTTTTACCAAATAAGTATCTAATAATTTTCGACAAGTTTAGAACTTTTTTTTCATAAAGGTACGAAGAGAATTTCAAGTTCAAGTCTCTGCTTTATTCTATAGAATTTTATTAAGACCACTTCAGTATAGACAGGAAATAAGAACATTACTGCTGAATTTCATTCAAATTTACATTGTCTGCGTACTATTTTATGCTGAGTCTATAATATATTTTTTAAAATAAAGAAAAAAAGTTATGTTACTCCAAAAAAGGGCATTGTTATTTTAATATGAATTTTTACAATCTGTATGAGTTAATCACGAAATCTCTGGATATACTGGTCTCAGAAATATAAAATTTTATTTGTAACCATTTAGTAATTGGCTTTTTAGATATACATTTAGTACTGTTCAATACACGGATGTGTGGCTATTGAAAATATGTGTTGAATGTAAGTGCGTCTCACAAAAAGTCCAAATAATTGTAAAAAAGCATTTGCTGACGCAATGGAAAAGCAATTCAAACCAAACCCCCGACTCCGATCAGAGACCGAATCCGAGACCGACTTTGAGCCAAGTCAGGACCCAAGTGGAAAACGACATTATCACCCCCACATCTCCCGAGGAAATTAAATGCATCATTAAAAATCTTCCAAAAAGAAAAGCCCCCGGCCCCGACCAAATACCGAACAAAATCCTAAAATACTCCTCCAGAAAACCATTATGAAAATCGTTAACATTGTTAACGCAATGCTCAGACTCCGAAATTCTCCAACGCCCTGGAAAAACGCAGATGTAATATTTCCTAATTAAGAAACCCGGAAAAAATCCAACTTTTGCCGAAAGCTACCGCCCCATAAGCCTACTATCCTTCCTAGGCGAAATAGCCGAGAAAGTCACCCTAACCAGACTACAAACTCTAGTCGAAGAACTAAATCTCCTCCCAAATGAGCAATTCGGTTTCCGAAGCAGACACTCAACAGTCCACCAGGTGGCTCGCCTGGTAGACTCAGTAACAGACGGACTTAATAGGCGCGAAGCCGACAGATCCTCCTGGACATGGCAAAAATCTCTGACAAAGTTTGGCACAAAGGTCTTGTAGTCAAACTCAACTTTCTCGGCCTCCCCCCAGGCATCACAAAGCTCATACCCTCCTTCCTCGCAGGCAGATACTTCCAAATCAAACTAGGTGACGGTAAGTCCAGAACTCACCCCATCAAAGCTGGCGTTCCACAAGGCTCCCCACTATCCCCCCTTCTGTACAACTTCTTCACTGCGAATATTCCAAAAACACAGGCTACAGAAATAGCCCTGTTTGCCGACGACACCGGCATCCTAGAAAAAGCTAGGATGCTGGAAAATCAAAGTAAACGCCATTAAAACAAAAGGCATTCTAATCTCCAGGATTGGAAGAGACCCACCACAACCCACTCAGATAAATGGCCAAGCCATTAACTGGAAAAACCATGCCAAACACCTTGGCATTACTATATCCAAAAACCTTACGTGGTCAGCACGTCAAAAACACCCTCCAAACTGCCAACTGCCGCCTCTCCGAACTCTACCCCCTAATAGGTAGAAAGAGCCCCCTCTCGATTAAAAACAAACTTCTTCTTTACAAGCAAACCCTAAAGCCGCTAATTCTCTACGGAGCCCCAGCCTGGAACGAAATCACCCTCAACAAAAAGCTCACAGGCAAACTTCAGGCCTTCCAAAACAAGGTACTCAGAATATGCCTCGATGCCCCCTTGTTCATGAGGAACACCCAAATACACAGAGATCTCGACATGCCTCTCCTAAAAATGGAATCATCCGTCACAGCAAGTCTTTTATACAAGACAACTTAGATCACCCAAACCCCCACATCTTAAACTTTCTCGATTACGATCACGAAATCCACTACACACACAAAAAAATCAAAAATATCCTCAAACAGTAATGGTACCCACTAATTCAGGACAGATACATTCTCAGCATCAGTGAGCTAGTCTCACTCCCCCCCGCACCTCCCTCCCCTCCACATTCCATCCCATCCCTCCTCATCATAGGCACTGAGCCTGTCACCTAAAAATACAAACAAACTAATGATGATGATGATTTGTAAAATTTGTACCCAGGGTAAGCAGTAAGGGGCGCCAAAACGAGCTTTTTTTAAGGTATATATTGCGTGTTCAAGTGGACCATAGACCTTTAAATTCGTAAAAATTTTGGCCTGCGGCGCTAGAGGTATTATTTGTGATATTTGGAATTGTAAAACTGTTTTAAAATTAAAGTTTGTAAAAAAATATCTGCGGCACTAGGGCTTTCTTGCATTTTTGTGAAATTTTAAATAATAAAACTGCTTAAAAATTAAAATAGATCATAAAATTTGTAAAAATTCGTAAAAAATTTCGCCTGCGGCGCTAGAGCTTTCGTAAATTTTTGTGAAATTTAGAATAATCAAATAAAATAATAAAATAATAAAACTAAAATAGACCATCAAGTTAGTTAATAATAAAATTAAAATAGACCATCAAGTTTGTAACTTTTTTTCCTGTGGCACTAGGGCTTTCTTAAGTACGTTTTTTTTTTAATTTAAGACCGTAGAACTTGAGCGTAATTATTTTTATGCATTTTTCTAAAATTATCAGTAATAAAACTGTTTATAAATTAAAAAAAAATCGCCTGTGGCACTAGTTCTTAAGTTTTTGTAGAATTTAAGACTAAAATTCGTAAAAAATTTCGCCTGCGGTGGTAGAGTTTCTCGTATTTTTGTGAAATTTTAAATTTAATTAATTTTTATTTAAAATTAAAATAGACCATCGAATTTGTAAAAATCTTCGCCTGCGGCGCTAGGGCTTTCTTGCGTTTTCTCTTAATTTAAGAATATAAAATTATAGTGTTTAGATTTTACTCCCGCAGGACCATTTCCTGGATCCGCCTTTGATAAATAAGGATACCTTGGAATTTGTCTTCTAACGTACGAAAGCCATTTTTATGCAAAATAACTGACATGTGTAGGAGTGTGGTATTCATACATATTTTTTAATCCTTTTACTTTTTACATGGCCTACAAACGCAAAAAAATAATTAACTATGTTTTTATGAGCTTCCTGGCACGAGTAAATATTATTTTGAAGGAAAGAAAATATCTTAAGCTGTAGGCTTTTTAAACGAAATCCAATCAGATTGAATACACAGAAGAAATTAATTAAATCTTTTAAAACTAATACAAATCCTTTAAAGATTGCTTAAAAAAATAAGGGATAATACTTAAAAAGAGATAAAGGCGAAAAGGCCAAGCTTCCTCCGAAATATAAAACTAGTATTGCTTTTACCTATATATTTTTTTATTTTTTAAAAATAGACAAATATTTATGTAAAAAGAATCTCTTCTATTGTCTTAACCTATTCTTAGCCCAGCTTTTGTTTTTTATAAAAATAAGATTAGAGATAGATATTGTTGCCCAGAGGCATAAAAAATATTAAAAAAAATTCTAGTCTTTTCCTTTTTTTTATTTTTGATTTTGAACAAATGTTCCAATATTGGAATTTGGCAGGCTTTATATAAAAAAAATATAAAAGCTCATTATTTTTAAATTATATTTTTATTTATGGATTAAATATTGACAATAATTATTATTATAATTGTAAATTAATAATAACTTTCATCATTATTTCGTCCTCAACATATTTTTACATAAAAAAGCAACAACAATTCTGACATGGTGCACGCGGTGTGTGATACACACTTAAATTTGTAAAATTTCCCTGAAGAAGAGCGGCAGCATATGTCCTCGAAACGTCGGCAAAAGTACATATATTCTCGCGTTTTTAGTCCTAAAACATACAAACCCCAGGTACCTAATAATAACTGTCAACAGTAATAATTTTGCTTATTTTCTTTTGCTTATTTTTTTATTTTATTTTTGATAAAACACATCACAGGTACTGTTATATGACTTAAGTCTTACACCGGAGATGTTGTCGAATGAGAAACGTGTCCAAGTAATATACAACTGCTTCCACCTAGTATCGGGAGGATGAATTATGCGATGTTCCAATATATGAACATGGCTACGAATATTTTAAGTAAGTAGTATTGTAAGTCCTATGGACAGACAAAGACAGAGATATATGTGTAGCTATTCTAAACACAACATCAAATTTTTATATAAACATATTGATTTTTCTCGTTCCATTACCTTTTCTTTTCTTATTTTTATTCAATTAGTCATAAATTTTATTAAAATAAAAGTAAAATATTTAATCAAGACGTTATTTTCTCTTTAGTTTTAAAACAAAGCTCAAAAGCCAAGAAAGAGAAGTATTTTTAAATACACGTTTGACGTAAAAAAGCAATCAACGGGCCAGAACAAAGTTAGTTACTCTGTAAAAAGTAAACTGAATATTCAGTTACAAATGGAAATCGGAAGGCATTATGCTATATAACTGTACTTTAATTTTTGTTTATGTCTGTCCTTAAATATTAAAGTACATGACTTTAGAACTATAGTGTTGTGGAATTGAACGCCACAACCTGTGCACATAACCCCACAACTTGTTCAGAGAGTTTTGCGAAAAAGTGTCCGAAGTCACCCACACCGTCCGAAGTCACCCCACTTGACGGTACTTTACTATATTTAAATATACTCTATAAAAAAATATAATGAAACCAATTTACTTAAATATTCTCCCTTATTGCAATTTGTAATAACTACAATCTGATTCAAAATGATATTGATATGTTTCTTGCTTAATCGAATTAGGTTTGTTTATAGCCAATTAAATCAGGTTTAGCCTAATACTCACCTATTTGTTTTTAGGTTTTTACTTTGTTGTAATTTTTCCTTTTATTTATTATATCTTGTACTTTCTTATCCATATTTTGTAAAATTTTAGTGTTCTAATTTTGACTCATCCTATAATATATAGTAAAATTGTTGGAAGTTAATAATAAATAAAATAAATGAATAAAAATAAAAAAACAAACGTTTTCATACTGCCGCGCTAAGCTAAAAGGTCCTATCTACATAGGTTTAACATACACAGATAGGGCCTATCAGCTTAGCAGGGCAGCAGAGGACATGTTGTTTTTTCTAAGTTTTATTACCATACTTTTAAATTTGCATATTTTAAAACTAAAATAAAATATTTAATCAAGAAGTAATCTTTCTTTGGTTAAAAAATTTAAGGCACAGAAGCCAAGAAAGATAGAAGTAATTTGGAGTACACGTTTCACGTAATAAAGCAATAAACGTGCTAAAACAAAGACTGGCTTGTTTTCCTGCTACTTTTTGTCTGCATCACTTTGTGTTTGTGGCCTAATTAAAACTAACAATTATTCTGCTGAGTGTTTAGCTAAACTAGAACACAGGCCCACAAAAAAAAGTATACATATACCTATACAATCTTATACATTTTGGGGCGCTGAATTTAAATATGATATCAAATCGAAAATCTACCGGCTGTTTTTTTAACTAGACTCAAAAAATGAGAGAGAATAGTCAAAAATCTCATATTTCAAATAATTTCTCGCACATTTGTTAAAGAATATGACTTGTCTCCGACTGTTTTTATGCATTTTGAGTCGCTGAATAATAATCCAATATCTATATAGCACCGTAATAAACTATTTTTTTTCTGGGTTCAAAATGGAGTGAAATTACTCAAAATTCACATTTTTTTTTTAAATAAATTTATTTTGTTTCAAATAAGTTCAGGTGCAGAAGTAGATATTAAGCTTCTGTTATGAATTTTGAGCTGCTGAGATCGAATCCGACGTCAAACAACAAAAAAGGAGTGAAAAAAACACAAAAATCTTACAAATATATTTTCAAATTCGCTTTATTTTAAAATAAAAGTTAATGTCCTGATGTTTAGACCCATATATTTTTTTGTATTTTGAGCTGCTAAATTTAAATATATTGTCAAATTAAAAATTTACCGGCTGGTTTTTCAACTAGATTCAAAAAATGAGTGAAAACACACACAAATCTTACATATATATTTTTAAATCCGCTTTATTTCGAAACAAAAGTTAATGTCCTAGGTTTAAGACCCATCTATTCTTGTATTTTGAGGCGCTTAATTTAAATCTAATGTCAAATTGAAAATCTACCGGCTATTTTTTGAACTAGATTCAAAAAATTAGTGAAAACACAAAAATCTTACATATATATTTTCAAATCCACTTTATTTCGAAACAAATGTCCTGGGATTGAGACCCATCTACTCTTATGTATCTTGAGGCGCTGAATTCAAATCTAATGTCAACCCTCCAGTTTTTCAACTAGACTCAAAAAATGAGTGAAAATACATAAGAATAGCTTGATATCTACTTCTGCACATGAACCTATTTGAAATAATATAAACTTCTTAAGAAAAATATGTAAATTTTAAGTAATTTTGCTCATTTTCCGAAATGAGTTTGCTACGGTGATATATGTATATTGGATTCTTATTCAGCGACTCAAAATTCATAAAAAAAGTCGGAAACAAAAATGTGGGAGAAATTATTACAAATATGAGATTTTTGAGTATTCTCGCTCATGTTTTGAGTCTAGTTAAAAAACAGCCAGTAGATTTTCGATTTGACATTAGATTTGAATTTAGCGCCCCAAAATCTATAAGATTGGATAGGTCTCTACCCCAGGACAATATACTTTTTTTTTGCGCCTGTGTTATTATTACTATCTAAAAGAACGTAAAAAGCTCACAGTGTGAATATCTACCTAAAAAAATATATTATGTACAATCAAAAATTGTTTACCCTGCCCTTAGAGGTAGAAGTTGAAATTTGTTATTATCAGTTTCAGCGACCCCAAAAAAATACATAAAATAAAAGAATAAAGCATTTAGAGGCTTAAAAATGTCATAATCAAGATTTAGAAGCTGCAGCTGTATTCTAGATATATTATGTATAACTTAACACTCTGTGGTGTAAAATACCTTTACAAAAGGTCCCTAAATGAGTAAATAAATAAATAAATAAATAAATAAACCGAAATTATCAAAAAAAAAAAAAATCAAAAAGAAATCAGTATAAAAAAAAATAACAAAAAGCACATTTAGAACAAACAAATTTGTCATTTAACTGAAATAAAAGACTATAAAAAAATGGAAAATAAATTTCAAAAAAATGTGTCGTCAAAAAATGGGAAATTATTTATATAAATAAAGGTTTATTTGTAAAGAATCCCTACGTTATAACGCTACCTATAGCTACTGCCTGCCTAAGGGCACCTCTAAAATCTCGCGAACCCTTTAAAATATACCAACTTTAACAAGTGGCTTCCGAAATGGGGACGTCAATTTTTTTCTCGAATTTTTTTTTAACCCATTAAAGCGAAGTGATATCACTTTAACAAAAAATTGACATAAAAATTGAAATAAAAAATTCTGGGCGCTAATGGTTCAAGCTCGATATGACCGAAAATCACGGAAATAAACCAGTTAACTAATTAACGCTCAGTGATACCACTGATTTTATACAAGAGAGGTTAAGAAAAGGTCGTTTTATTAAACATAAAAAAAATAGTTACTCTTAATGTAACACCGTAAACCAACCTTAGAGAAAAAGTTACGGAGATAATTTCACGTTCTAAGCTACAAAAATGAGGAGTAAAAAAATAAAGAAGTTAATATTGCAGGGCAAATCAAATATTTGAGGCATTATACAGTAATTTTTTTACTGTGTATGATAAAATCAGCTTTGTCTTTCGCCACCAAGGCCAATTTTGCAGAACAGACACAAGGCACCCCCATGTAACCCAGATTATACAAGTTCTGCAACCCGTATAACAGTAAGTCAACCTGTCATCTTACTGACCAGTATTTTAGTTCTGGAGGTTTCTCCTGGATTTTCTCACCCATGTTACCCCGTGAATTAAAAGCGATTTATAAATATGTCTAAATACACTAAGGGAACGTTCAAGTATTACGTAACGCAAATTTTGATGATTTTGGACTTTTTACCCACCACTCCTCAGAGGGTGGATTTAGAAAAAAAATATTATCAGATTCACTTTCAGCAACCTCAAAAAGTCCAATGCACCAGTTTTCACGAAAACTACCCCCACCCCTCAGGGGGTGAATTTAGAAAAAAAGTATTAACAGATTCATATTCGTCGACCCCAAAAACCCCTATATACCAATTTTGAAGAAAATATTAATAACATTGAAAATTATTTACCCCCTCACCCCCTCGGGGGTGGAATTAGAAAAGTTTTTTTTTATCAGATTCAATTTCAGCCCCCCTTGCCGCACCCCAATGTTTACCGAAAACAATCCCGAGCGAGAACTTTTGGTAACATACCTGTATGCCAAATTTCAAGTCTCTAGCTTAAAGCGTTCTTAAGTTATCGTGACCACAAGATTTCCCGGACAGACATAAAACGCAAAAATACTCAAAAAAAATTGAAAATTTTTGCACGAATACAAGGCTTTCCGAAATTTTGAAAATTTTCAAAATGGGAAAGCAAAATTACAAATATGGAAAATTATTAAATAATTCTTTAAACCAATAACTGTCTGATTATTGTCTGCTCATAAAGTAGACGCATCTGGTTTTACAGTCGTTATAATTATTCCGTTATTATTGTGGGAGCTTTATCGGACATGTCAACCACGATGACGCTATTGTAATAAGGGATTTAAATTGTACAGTCCTATCAAATGCCAACCCGGTTCATATTTAGACATACACGTGGTCTCAAATAATTATACAGGATCACAAAGGAAAAAAACAAAATCTAAGAATAAAAAAAATACACTGCCCAGTAAAAGAGCTCTCCCATTTTTCACCTCCGCCCGTAAAATGGATTTTTTATTATCAGATTCAATTTCAGCAACCATAAAAACCTCAATATACCAATTTTCACGAAAACTACCCTCTGCCCCTTTAGGGGTAAAATTAGATTTTTTTTATAATCAGATTCACTTTCAACAACCTCAAAAACCCCAATATAACAATTTTCACGAAAACTATCCCCCACTCCTCAGGGGGTGGATTAAGAAAAATTTTATTATCAGATTCACTTTCAGCAGCCTCAAAAACCCCATTACACCAGTTTTCACGAAAACTAGCCCCATCCCTCAGTGGGTGAAATTAGAAAAAAAGTATTATCAGATTCATATTCGTCGACCCCAAAAACCCCTATATACCAATTTTGAAGAAAATATTAATAATATTGAAAAATATTTGTCCCCTCAACCCCTCGGTGGTGGAATTAGAAAAGTTTTTTTTATCAGATTCAATTTCAGCAACCTCAAAAACCCATATATATATATATATATATATAGCAATTTTCAAATTTTTCTAAAAAAAATGTATTTTTCCCCATTAAACAGTAACAGTAAAAATTGGGGTGCGGCAAGGGGGGCACTTGCCGCACCCCAATGTTTACCAAAAACAATCCCGAGCGAGAACTTTTGGTAACATACCTGTATGTCAAATTTCAAGTCTCTAGCTTAAAGCGTTCTTAAGTTATCGTGCCCACAAGATTTCCCGGACAGACCGATCGACCGACAATTTTTTTTTGCTCGAAATTGATTTATATCGACATAAAACGTCATAAAACGCAAAAAAAAAACACAAAAAAATGTTTGAAAATTTTTGCACGAGTACAAGGCTTTCCGAAATTTTGAAAATTTTCAAAATGGGAAAGCAATACCCCCTTCCCTTATTTTACCTTAATTTTTACCAAAATCATACAAAGTGTTAGAGTATTTTGCTAAGGAACCATGGTCTAAATTTGAAGTTCATATCTCAAAGCGTTCTCAAATTATCGTGGGAACCAATTTTTCCGACCAAATAGACTGACAGACACTCGGTTATATCTTAAAATCAAGTTTTAAAATTACAATATAATTTTAAAGTTACGGTATGAAATTGGTCAAAAGTTTTAGGTCCAATTTGAACTTTATGTTAAAGCATATATGTAATTTGACTGTAAAATTATAATTTTACTTCGTATTTTAAAACTCTGACACCGATATCGGTATCGCGATAGCAGGGAATTAAATTCAGGTTATCCGTACCATTTTTCACAGTGTATAACCTATTTTTTGACTTAGTTCAAAAGCTCTCGCACAAACCTTGATGACCTCCAGATCAAAAGGAAATCCGTATGGGCGAGACCAAACTGAATACTTCACTATTCGCTTTGATATATGTCCTGTGAAGAATGAAAGAAAAAGTTCCATATCTGTATGAAAAGCTCGTGAGTGGTATCTCCAGAATAAACCATTTTGTTTGTATTGGTCATTCCACTTCTGTTGTCATATTTTTTTATGTTTTATAATTTTCAAAAACTTAGTATTATATTATTAAATCTTGTTATACTAGCTAGTACTAGTTAGTAATCTCCCGCATCATTGATTAGGCGCTCCCAGATCGCTAGAAAACCTTGAACACTATTCAAAGTACCACTTGTATCGAGACTTGTATTTAATTCACAAATAATGTTGTTCAGCTTAATATCTAACTCCTTTTTACTGCTGTATCGAGCACCTGACAATTTCCTCTTTACATGTCCAAAACGATTGAAATCACAGGAATTCATATCCGGGGAATATGGAGGCTGAATGAATTATATCTATCCTTTATCTTCAATCAGAATTATTTTTGATTTGTGTAGTCTGGCACTATCATGTAAAATCATAGGACTTGTTACATGATGCTTCTGTGCCCAATTAGGGATATGTTCTTCCAATAATGACTTATAGCGTTCTTCAGTCATTGTTATGTTTTCATCGCAAGTTCTCCAAAACGCAATCCCTCTAATATACATAGCCGCTATTAGTATTATCTTTCGTTCATGTAGCTCAGCACGTGGTAAAGTTTCAGCTGAAGTGCCTGGTTCCAACCAAGATCGTGACTGATGTGTTTGGAGAGGAGTATAAAACTCGACCCAAGTTTTGTCTGTGCATATCAACCTGTTAAGTATATTTTTATTATGGCGTTACCATGCTAAGTGACTACGTTAAATTTCATGCCGAAATTCCTTCTGGTCAGTGTTCAAAGTACCCATATATGCATATCATGTGGAATTCCTCCAGAGTAATTAAGTATAGCACAAAACTTTGAAAATATACGTTGCTCTTAATACACTGATATATATTTTTTTAAAAGTATTTCACTTTAAATTTATATACGTCTTGACTTTTGTCAACACATGAAAATAAACTACTACGATTGTACAATATTATAATGCCAACTATTGCGTTATATTACGTATTACACACGGTGATCTCCAAATCAGTTCAAATCAAAAATACGAATAGCCCCTATTTTATGAATATAATTTGTTTTTTAGACTATTCTGGGTGATACAAGGCCAAAATCAAAATCTTACACTTGGCCGTTTTTCAAAAAAGCCATTTTTTAACGAAAATTGAGAAAGCAAAAATTTCTAAAATTTTGTTTTTTACTATAATATATATTTGACAACTGTTTTTATAAAATTTAAGGATAATAAGTACCATATACGAAAGTTGCTATCTTGTATCTTTTCTGAAATTAGAAATATTTCAAAGCCAACAACATGATATATTGTATGTAATAAAAAACGCGACCAAGAATTTCTTAAATTTTGTTTTTTACTATAATATATATTTCACATCTGTTTTTATAAAATTTAAGGATAATAAGTACACGGAAAGAAATTAGTGGGCTCTGCGCTATACATTATAAGATATTTGGTAACAGTGGCAAATTATAGTGATTTAAGCTATAGATTATAAGGGACACAATAACTAATAATGTTAAAAATAAATTGGAAACGATTATATATATTACAGACACGATTATATTTATTACAGGCACTATTATAAATTTACAGAAATTTTATTATATTATAAAAATTATTAGCACGGACAATAATTAAATCTATTTAAGCTATAAATGCCATACTATTTGTTATATTTTATTATTCACTAAACAATTAAAGTATTTCATATAAATTTTTACACTGACTGCCATAAATGTAAGAGAAAGCCTTGTATTTATATAATAAGCGATTATAATTTGCTTGGTATGTGTGTTATAGCGCTCCTAGCTATAATTTTTTTTTCCGTGTACCATATACGAAAGTTGCTATCTTGTATCTTTCCTGAACTTAGAAATATTTCAAAGCCAACTACATGATATATTGTATATAATAAAAAACGTGAGCAAAATTTATAAAATTTTGTTTTTTACTATAATATAATCGAAAGTTGCTATGGATTTTATTTATTTATAAATGTTAAACAGACATAACCCTATTTAAATAATCTACATTTACACAACTAAATTCTATGGAAAACATGAAATTTTAACCCCACTTTTCCATTATTTTTGAAACCAAGTGTACGTCCCGGGACTGCAGTGCTACTAGTGACACAGTAAAAGAGTAATAGATGAATAAAAGTTAGATGGGGGGATGCTATAATCCAGAACACTAGCAAAGGGTTAAATAAACTTTATTCGAAAATAGCTTAATATTTTTAACATTTTATAAATATTGCCATTTTGCCCGCATAAACGAAACATACCACCAAATAAATCGACAGATAATATTTAATTTCATATTCACGCCAGATTTCCGAATAGTATTCATATTTTGGTTTAGGGCAAACTGCAAAACAAGCGCAGTAATCAAAATTAGAAATTGTTTACGTGACGAACACATACGTGTTTAAATTTCAATTAAAATACTTTCAGACTTTTCCAGTGATACTGGAAATTTATGTCATTAGGCCGTAAAAGGGTCTTGTTATACTTGGCGATTCAAAAATAATACAGGGCTACAAAAAAATATATAAATATACACTGCCGCACATTAAATTCCGGACACCTAAAAAATTGACATTTTTTAAATTCAAATATTTCGAAAACTAATTATTGCATTTGACTAATTCTTTTTTGTTTTGAAGCTTAAACATTCTCTAATTTTGTTTGTTTTAAGAATGATTAAAAAATTTTTTTTCGTATTAACGGCAACAAATAATGTACAACTATGTTTTTTACCCATCTTCTAGGACTTGCATGGTACGCCACTGCAACTGTTTATGAAATTATTAAAGTCTTTCTTATTACCGCCATTTTAATGAATATTTTCTTTTTTATTTTTTTTACATTTTTACTTCTGGTTTAGGAGATATCAGGATTTTCCTGAATTTGGTTTGAAAAACTTGAGTAGAAGACAAAATAGGGTCACTCCGACAATGGAACGTTGCCCCGGGATGAAGAAATTGTACCTTAAAATTGGTAACTACAAGAAAATATGAAACACATAACTTTTATTTTTTCTATAAATAAAATTATGCGTAGGTGGCTTAAATTGTTACAGATAAACAGGCATTTTCTAGCGCAAGTACAACATTTTTTTTTCCTTTTATTTCATCCAATAACTAGATAGTTTTGCATACCTATACCTATATTACGTTCACTGCAGATTCCAAATTAAATTTTTTCCTTTTTACTGTAAAAAAGCTTTGGTATAAACATTGGTGTATACCGTTTTTTTTTGTTTTTATTTATTTTTTGAGAAAATGAAAATTGTTTTTTTTAATCTTTTTTATTGATGCAGGAGATACGTTTATAAATTAAACAATGCTTTTGCAAAAGCATGTTTAAATAAACCAACATTTTTATTAAAAGCTTAAATTTTCTGATTTTATTGAAATGTGGAAATATGTAGAAATGAAATTTACATTTTTTAATTTCTATTTTTACTGAAAAATTTATATGAACTCGAAAAAAATAAAGTTGAGAGCAAAAAAGAAAATAACTAGAACTAGAAGAGCAAAAAAAAGAAGAGACGAATAAGAAGAAAAAGAAGAACAAGAAGAAGAAAAAATAATTCTTCATTAAAATTGTTTAGGTATTTTTTTAAACTTTTATTTCTCGAAACTTTTTTGTGTTTTGATTTAAAAACGCTCATTTATATCCCAATTCTGAATGTGAATAATATTCACATTCACTAAATAAGTATCTAAAAAACGAAAAAAAAAAAAAAAAATATAATTTTCAAAATTTTTCTTCAAATTTTTTTCGTTTTTCAAAGGAATTAAAAAAAAATTGAAAATTTTTATGTCTTTCATTTTTGTTTTAATTTTTTTTTATTTTTTCGTTTTTTTTTTTGTAAAAGGATTAAAAAAATATATATTTTTTTATTTTTTTCAAGTATTTGGGAAAATGCAATATACCATTTACTGTGAATAGTATATAATGGAATGCGTAGCATTTCATATTTTCACGGCTTGTTTTTGTTTGAGATTTTAATCGACAAATTCACAAAATTAGCCTGTTTAAACTTTTAAACCATTAAATATCAAAACAAACATAAAAATTCAGCAGGATAGAATCATTTTAATATACTTAGTTTTGATTTAATTAAAACGCTCATTTTAATCTCGTTAGATATACCTTTTGAAATTGCTTTTGCACAACAAAGGGCATTTAAAATGTCACATCGCTTGATATAAATACGGGCCTTCACAATCTCAAAGGATATTTTTCAAACTAAAGTATTTCATATTCATTATTTGTCTCTGCTTTTATGCTAAAAGCAGTATCAAAACGCAACATCTAAAAATATCAAGGGAAATTATCATATTTTAATAAAATTAATTCGATTTTTATTATTTCCACACTTTCTTTTCTACCTAAAGATGTTACTATCTCTTTTTGGGAGAGATACAGTCAAAACTGAAACAATGGTTTGATGCAAATGAGTTAAGTCTGAATTTGGATAAAACGCAAAAAATTTACTTTACCCATCGCACGTTAACTCATGAAAATCACGAGAGTGTTAGATTTCTTGGTATTATGTTAGATCCTGAACTTAACTGGGAGCCACACATTAATTTTATATTAAATAAAATCTCCAAAAACTTATTTGTATTGCGTAATTTGGTCAATTTGGTACCAAGAAGTATAACACTTACAGCTTATCATTCTCTGATTATGTCACATATGCTATACTCACTTTTAAGTTGGGGGCACTCTTGCCATTCAAAACGAATTTTTGGATTGCAACGCAAAGCCATTCGTATAATATGTGGCATGAACTATAGGGATGATGTAAGACATTGTTTTTTAGATCTGAACTTTTCCGAGTATGTATATTTTTTATTGTTTAATTTTTGAAAATCTTAATGTATACTCAATAAGATCAAACATGCATAACCATGATATTAGAACTCAAAATAATTTAAACATCAGATTTCTTAGACTAAATTCCAGCAGATTCAGTGAAAATTATTTTATTCCCCTATTTTACAATAAAATTCCTGAACATATTAAACAACTACCCTTAAACAATTACAAAAGTAAAATTAGAGAGTTTTTAGTGAGGAAGGCATTTTATAGTTATCAAGAGTTTTTGTCTTTAAACTGTATTGATATTTAAAAAAAGTTTATATATAGTATATACCTATATTGTGCTTGTATTTTACCGCTTATTTATTAATGTACGATGTATTTTTATTTTATTTTATTTTAAAAACTTGACATGTGTAAACTCTGTAATAACACGTAATAAAATTATTACTATCTCTTTTTCTTTCTGTATAGTACAATACAATACAAAATAAGTTGGGTTTTGAGGCAAGATACTGCCTTTCAAATCACTGCGACCAATAAGATCCATTGTGAATCCCCTTTACAATTTAGTCCACATCAAACTTTAGACTTCCAAAGAAGCCTAAGAGTTTTTTGGGAGCTACTTGGGTGTACCTGTTCTAGATATTGTAGCCTTTTGCGAGCAATGGCAGAAGCTCATAATGTGTTCGGCCGTTTCTGGTGCTTCTGAGCATAGACGGCAAGTGTCGATTTCAGATTTTCCCATTTTTTTAATGATACCTTAACGGGCAGTGTCCGGTTAACAGCCCTGTATAGGTCTTTAGGTCCATCTTGCTGAGATCGAGTATCTTTCTTGTTCGTTCAGGTTCATATTTTACAAATATTTTGGCCTGTCTTAAGTTTTGGAAAGACCAATTGGTCTTTCCAATATCGAGTTTTGATTTTGGTTTCCCATTCCTATTCTGTATAGTAAATAACGGCATCAGCTGTTCTATCAATTACACAGCCACACAAAAAGAAAAAAAAGTCTGGTAGTTTTGACGAGACACATGTATTCCTATGTATTTTGAGTCGCTGAATCCGAATCTGGGTCAAATAACTAATCGTATGAGTAGTTTTCGAGATAACGTTAAAAAACATTATACTCGTTAAACTCGAAAATATCGTTTTTTGAGGTTCTCCAAAAATAATTAGATGAGGTGCTGTTTTGACCTCGAATTCGGGTTCAGCGTCTCAAAATACATAGAAACACAATAGTCTCAAAAAAAAAATTTTGAACTATATGGGGAGCCTCAGAAACTAATAAAAAAATGTCAACATTTTTTTTGGGGACCATAATATTCCTATGTATTTTGAGGCGCTGAACCCGAATTTGAAGTCAAAATTACCTCATCCGATTAGTTTTGAAGATAACTATATAAATTTTTGGCTGTATCTATATTATTTATATAAAATTTTTAAAGAAATATATCGGAAAAACATGAAAAAAGTACCATATTTGGAATTTGTGGCCCTGTAAAAATTAACTAGGGTAGATATATAAAATCTGCAAGTTATGGCGTAAATCATTTTTGTTTAGCAATAATTCCATATATATATATATATATATATATATATATATATATATTTTTTTTTTAAATCTTTCGGATTTTTTTTGCCCTGAATGCATAGTCTAGTTTATGAAAAACTAACTTAATTTTTTTTGAGGTCCTGTGTTATGTGCTAAAAAAAAACACCTTGTATTGACTATATTTTGTATCTGTAATCCCCAGAGAGCTTCTTTTAAGTATAAAATAATTAAATGGGAAAAATAATTTAAAAATATTGTTGAGGTATGCAATAAAAATACGCGCTAAAATAAATTAATGTGAATCGACCAATAATAAAAATGAAATATAAGCCTGTATATCTGAAAATACTGTCAAAATTAATACCCAGTAATAAAATATACCTATCTATGGACCCACACAATACATTACACATTAACAAACAATAAAAAAACTTTTGCTTTTATTACTTTGACAATTTAATAAAAGTTTATTGTATATTTTGTGTACTCAAGCGAGAAATAGTAGTTTTCGTAACGAGTAAGCGACTTTAGTCCTTGGTGCACGAGAATTAAGTTTTTTTGATGACGCGAAGCGAAGTCAAAAAATCATTCGAGTGCAAACGAGTTGCGAACAACATTTTTCGTTTGATCTACAGTCTACACTCTTTCAAAATGCATATTTTAAAGAATTACCTTTGTTTAATTTTGACATTTCAAAATTTTATAAACGTCAAACGACTTTTGTCAAAATGAAAGCTATGTTTACTCGTTTGGATAAGTGAGTGTACATAGTTGTCATTTCATTCAAATATGCACTATGTACTCATGCGATAGAAATATATCCAAACGAGGATATATAGTGAACATGAATTTTTCTTTATTTCGTGTACACTAGGTAGTACGAAATAGTATATTATGTACCTAGTATGCGAACTAAGTCTTAAGTGTTCGAGACTGAAGTTTTTTTGCTGAGAAGCAAAAAATCAGTCGAGAACACTTAAGGCAGCTCGCATACGTGGTGCCTATACTATTTTTTCTACTACCTAAAGCTAGTAACTCCAAATATCGGTTATAAATAAAGTTTAAAAATTATTTTGACAGTCAGTTTGACAAATAAGTTGAAAAAAGTTAGTAGTTGTCTCAAAAATTTTTCATTATTGACCGTCGTCAATAAACAATGCTTAATAACGGTCAATAATAAATAAATTTACTGATTTTATTGGTTGCTAAAGTAAACAAGCCTTGACAACGGTAGATAATATGTCAGCTAGCACTTAATTAGGTAGTAGAAAAAAAGTTTTTCAGTTATCTTACAGTTAACTTTTGTTAAAGCCGAGAAAAAATTACGCGTTCTTTTAAATATTTTATTACATTTTTATTTTTTAACAAACAATTTTTGATAATAATAAATAACAAACAGTCTTTAATAATAATGTAATAAAATACTTAAAAGAAATTGTCCTTTTTTCCTGCGGCCGTTACCATTTACCCAGTATGTTATATAACCAACTTAGAAACGAGTTTAAGAATGTAACACGACGATATTAAATATTTGAGTTTTACCACAAATATATAGTTCTCCGCATGAAACAAAGTCTCCGACGAAAGGGGGAGGAATCATTCGCGCTCTCTTCTTTCCGTCAAAAGCATTATGAGGAGTTTGTGCCTACAACGAGCCTCTCACTTGCACACACATTCCTGACATTTTTCCCGTAGCCACAGATCCGTGCGTCAAAGTATACAATGTAATATTTTTTTTGATTTTATGAAGATTTTAAAACATTTTACAATAATTCTCACCCACTTAATGTCAGTACATCTCTTCAATCTAGTGAGTTACTTTCCATTTATGTGTATGCGAGTGTAGATGATGGATTGGCCAAAAGTCTGTTCCATGTGTGCCGATATTACCATATGGTTTTCCTTGATTTACGACTTGCATTTAATGTCAACAATGTGCGAGTGCCCATCTAACCCGAACGTTTCGGGGACTATATCAGTGGTGACAGATGATAGAATGTTTCTATTAAGATTTTTAATAAAAAAAATGTTTTATAAAAGAGGCATCAGCAAAATAAAAGTTATACATTTTTCTATTACGGGCGCAATGTGGTTTTCTGCAAATTTTAACTTTTTGTTTGGACAAGAAAGCTCTAGCGCCGCAGGCTTAAGTTATACAGTCTCAAATAAAAAAATAAACGTTAAAGGCCCCAGTGCCACAGGCGAAAATTTTTATAAACTTGATGGTCTTGATTTATAAACAGTTTTATTATTCTAAATTTCACAAAAATTTAAGAAAGCTCTAGTGCCACAGGCGAAAATTTTTACGAAGTTCACGCTTAAGTTTTACAATCTTAGGTAAAAAAAACGTCAAAAAGTCCTCGTGCAATAGACGAAAATTTTTACGAACTTAATGATCTATTTTAATTTTTAAGCAGTTTTATTAATCAAAATTTCACAAAAAATCGAGAAAACCCTAGTGTCCAAAATTACAGAGTAATTAATTGTTCTACAGTGAGTATTCTCCTGTTGAAAAATGTCCAGTGTATTTTGTTTGTTGGTGTAATGTTTTTGTTTAATTTGTTTGATTTAATGCATATTTAATAATTTAGCCCTGAAGAAGCCTAAATATTAGGTGAAACGTTGGCATGATTATGTAATGCAATAAAGTTTTTATTTGCTTCATTTCCGAGTGTTTATCACAAATAACCCTAAATAAATTTCAAGAAGCATCCTGAAGGAAATATTATTATAACTTATTACTTAATTATTAAGCTTCATATAATATATAATTTTTGGCGCGCTTTATCCACAGAACATAACGTAGGTAAGAATATTGCCAACGTTATGTAATTTTACAGAATATGTTCTGTAAAATTTTGTTTTACACAAATTTTTACAGAATATGTTGTGTAAAATTTTATTTCACATAAATTTTTACGAATATGTTCCGTAAAATTTTATTTCACATAACTTATTATGAAATTATACTGAATATGTTCTGGAAAACTCACATAACTTAACGTTGGTAATATTCTTACATATATTTTTCTCAGTGAACGTATACACGGAAAGAAATTAGTGGGCTGTGCGCTATACATTATAAGATATTTGGTAACAGTGGCAAATTATAGTGATTTAAGCTATAGATTATAAGGGACACAATAACTAATAATGTTAAAAATAAATTGGAAACGATTATATATATTACAGACACGATTATATTTATTACAGGCACTATTATAAATTTTCAGAAATTTTATTATATTATAAAAATTATTAGCACGGACAATAATTAAATCTATTTAAGCTATAAATGCCATACTATTTGTTATATTTTATTATTCACTAAACAATTAAAGTATTTCATATAAATTTTTACACTGACTGCCATAATTGTAAGAGAAAGCCTTATATTTATATAATAAGCGATTATAATTTGCTTGGTATGTGTGTTATAGCGCTCCTAGCTATAATTTTTTTTTTCGTGTAATATTTCTTTTAAACTCACCATTTCTTACGTGCTTTTGTGGGTTTTCTAATTGGACATACCTAAAAAAAAAGTTAAAATTAGAAACTTACGTATATAAAACAGGGCAGTTTGTCCAACTTTAGTGATAAAAATTACAGATATTGCGAAAACTAGAAAGTAAAAACTACACTGTATGAATGCATTGAATGAAATAAGAAATATATATTTTTTAACACTTTTCATTGCATTTTAAATTTTGGCGAAGGCGCCACTATGTAAATACTGCTGCCAACAAAATAATACTTTTCCCTATAGATTCATTAAAATCGAAAACAAAAAAAAATTAAAAAAATAAAAACAATAAAAAAAAAATTGAAAAAGTTTTTCAAAAAATTTTTTTTTCAAAGTTTCTTTTTTCGTAAAACGAACAATAAATTGGAAAAAATATGTTTTTGAAAATCAATCCCAGCCTAGAACTTTTGATAATCAACCTCTGGTCCAAATTTGAAGTCTTTATCCCGAATCGTTTTTGAGTTATCGTGGTCACAAACTTCCCGGATACACAGACCGACAGACCAACCGACAGACAGAATTTTTTTTACGGAAAACATAGTTTTGGATATAAAACGTCCAAAACCGTACATAAAAAGCAATATTTTTTTTTCGAAATTTTTTAACTATCCAAGGCTTTCCTTGTGGAAAGTTAAAAAATGCAATTTCGGTATTATCACAGATTTGTCTGTGATATTAATTACAGTAAAAAAATAATTGCATACTAGCCTGTGATATTAATAATAATTATAATTAATTAAACTTCATAAAATAATAATATAAAAACCCTTTAATAAGAGTTGAAAAATACACTCCGGAAAAGAAAGTTTAGAAAAAAAAATCTTTTAAATAACACAATAGAAAAATAGTTAAAATGATTATGAAAATATGAGAAGTTTAACTTCTAACATATTGTAATTTTTCAGTTTCAGATAAAAAATATAATTAACAGACATTTCAAGGAATTTACCTTTCCATTATAATCACTTTATAAAAGCAAAAAAATGAGTAAAAAAAAGTTTATATATCCATATAAAGAGTATTTTATATCATACGATCGGTCAAAATCACTTAAAAAACAAAGCAGGTGGACTTTAGGCTGAGTCAAATTAAATGTTTTTTTTTTTGCCAGGAAGCTTTTGCAGCTGAATATAGCTCTATAAAATGCAAAACAAACGAAACCAAAGCAAAAACAAAAATAATAATAATAAAAAATTAAAGCTTAAAAGCTATAATAGTTATTTATGGTACTAGTGGGTAAAGAATATTGTCCCACTCAGCCTACGGCCGTCGTGGGTCAAACATTCTCTCCTGGACAATATCTATTTACCAACGTGTGCTATATAAAATTTTATCCAACACATTTGTAATCAAAAAAAAAATGTGATTTTTAATAATGCTTTTTTATGTACACACAATGTTTTATTTCATTATGGCCGCTAAAACAGCAGGCTCCTACGGTACAAAAAAAAACAAATAGTTTGACAGTTTAAAATCAAGATTTATTTAACCGCGTCGCGTCGTTTTCAAATTAACATTGGACTTTGAAGATGAACATAGTGTTTTTGTCCCCGAGGACATTCTGGAAAAAGCAAAAGTGTTTACTTTTAATACTATACCAACCCAGTCAAAAGAAAAATACGAACGCGAGTATAAAATTTTTGATAATTGGAGAAATTTCAATTTTGAGGTTAGAATAGCAAGTTTATGGCTTTTAAAATTTCATAATATTACTGTTTATTTTAGGGAACGTTGAAGTATTAAGTAACGTTCCTAGGGGGGGTGTCATTTTGGAGTATTATGCCCATGTTATAGTATATTAAAGTACTACTACTTTAGAACTACTACTCGTGCGCTAAAAACGTGTTATGAAACGAGTGATTTATACTATTTTTTCTATTTTGTTCTAAAATTAAAAAAAAAACTTACATTTAAATTAATGACCTATTTAGGAATTTTTGTTTTGGATTGGCATAACAATTTTCGCATATTTGAGATTCAAATAACAAACGATATTTTGATCTTGATCTTTTATAGTCAGCTCTTCTCTTTTTCACTGCAAGTAACTAAGCCACAATTTTAACTCGGTAAAAATTAACTTAAAACACAATTTCGCAGAAAACTAAACTTAAAAGCGGTGTTGACATTTGCACCGAAAACGCCAAGCGATTGTCTTTTGTCCTGTATTGCCAACCCAAAGGAAAAAAAGTCCAAACCTTCTATAGGCCTATAAGTACACGCAAAATGCGTATGATTATGAGCTTGTAAGAGTCGCAAAATAGAAAAACCAATAAATAAACTCACTCACTCAATCTGTCTAATAATAATAATAATAATAATAATAATAATAATAATAATAATAATAATAATATTTATTGTAAAAATCTGGTTACAATAAATATGCTAAAGACACGTAAATGTAAGAACATTTGTATGTGCTCTAAGTACAATATACAATATATAAATAAGAATTACAATACATAGTTAAAAATAAGAATACAAGTTTAATAAATAAATTTGGAAAAGCCAGTTTGTTTTTTTTTATTTAGTAGTTATTTTTTTTTATTTTATTTTATTTTATTTTATTTTTTTTATTAATTAACTTAATATTTAAATAATTAATATATGATTGGAAAATTGGTTGGGTATATCAAAGGCAAGTAAATTTTATCAAGGTAAACTCCTATGATAATGGTCATGAAAATGAAATTATTCAGCTGTATATTAATAAATTAGGTTAAATATATTCTTTAAGTCGACTATATTGCGAATGTTCTCCCTAGGTATTTCATAAATATAAGCTTTACACATCTTTTTAAAAACATAAATTGATTGAGCTTGTTTTAAATAGTCTGGTAAGGAATTGAAAAATTTTGGTCCTAGAACTCTGCTACTGTGCTGGCCAATTGTTTTAAGAACTTTGGGTTCAGGTAATAAATTATTAGATCTTGTAATGGATGTTTTGACTTCTTTTTTTAAAATGTATGTATGAGATGCTAACGAGAAGAAAAAGAGTTGCCTACAGTCCATTTTTTGACCTAGTGTAAAAAGTTCATCTGTCGGGAAGGTAATGGGTATACTGAACATAACTTTCAGGATTCTTTTCTGTGTCATTTCCAGGTTTTCTAGAATATTTTGATAAACTCCCCCCCAACCCAGTATACCATATCTCAGATGGGACTCAACTAATGCACTATAAACTGTGTTTAAGTTCTTCAGGTTTAAAATATTTCTTAAAATTTTAAAATAAGGAATAAAACATCTTATTTTTTTAGTTATTTCTTCGATTTGAAAGTCCCATCTGAGATGCTGGTCAATAGTTATTCCCAAAAATTTTGCAGATGATACGCGCTTTATTGAAAATTGAGACCTGGTAAAATTTAAAGTGTTGAAAGAAGGAAGACTATTTTTGTACGAACCGAATGGCATAAACATAGTTTTATCTATGTTCAAGGTCAATAGGTTAAAGTCAAACCATTCTTTAATTAAAACGAAGTCCTCTTCAATCAACTGTTTCAATAATGTCCAGGTACTGGCTTTAAAAAATAACATAGTATCATCTGTGGCATAATGTGGCGGATAACGCCGCTATATACACGATGTATTTGAAATAGCGTCGGAAAAAAAATACACGAATAGCTCATGGTATAACTAACATTTTCCGTGAAAATTAAAAAAATATGTGCAGTAGTTTTAGAATGGGATTTTTTTGAAAAAAATGTACCTTTTAGCCGTACGTCAATGTCACGCTGCGAAATTCTCTAAATTAATGGTGACCTTGTAGCAAATATGTATGAAATCTTCCCAACTCGATGAGAAAAGTTTTTTTTAAACTTACCTACCGTAGTAAAATAGGGGCCCTATTATAAAGCCATGAAGTAAACATCTCATTATCACCTAGGTAATAATAATATTTTAGGTATCCGCTGGATGCCATTAAACTATTTCCTCAACCCTTGTTTTTTATCTTAACAAGAAGTTTTCACTGATTTTTTTAAATTATCAACCACAGCGATAGAATCACTATAAGATTTATTAAATAATAAAGTAAAAAAATGTACACAACACTTTGAAACACTTTTTTTGCATTAGAATGGTCGGGATAAGTATTAAACTTGAAATATTAAACAAAAATTGTCTAATCACTACAGGAAAATAACGCACATAAACTACTGCAATGATTTTTAACTATTTATTATTGAAACTACGATTTATTGCAAAAAATACTGGTCAAATTAATTTTCTGAGAATCGAATTAGAAAAGTCGTAGCTCTCTCTCTCTCTCTCTCTCACTTCAGATCTGTGGTTTGAGCTGCCAGGGCTATCCAACCAGTCCTCGTCGGTTACACTTAAACGAAATGGACCGTCTGGTTTGTACCATGCCTTTCCGTCTGTTGCAACGAAGTTATCCTCTTGCTGTGAAAAGTCTTCTCTGATGATTTCTTTCTTTTAAATCACAATATACTTTTTATAGTCACTAAAGTTTAATGTTTGATTTATTAAAAAAAAGTCTTAGCTTCATAAACCAAAGCCAGTTTTTATATTGCTACAGTTGGCTACACTTTGTTTGGTATTTTTAGGTTAGATCATTTATTTTTTCGTATTGTTTTGACTGTAGCAAAACTGTTGTTTTCCCTTAAAATTTCTATAATTTTTGGTCGTTAGTCTTATACATCTGTCTCTCACTACTCCTAGTTACTGATGTAACCACCATGCAACCCGATGGCTGAAATGTAAAATACAAAGCCAAAAATCGAAGAAGAAGAAGAAGAAGAAGAAGAAGAAGAAGAAGAAGAAGAAGAAGAGGAAAACTGTTGTTTGCATCCCATCAGGGGGCTATTTTTACCTGCAATGGGAAATTTGGATTTGTGCTGTATAAAATACTGATCAAAATGTAAAGTGAATCGCTCAAAGATTTTCAACAAATTTAAAGTTAAATATCTCCGAATATAATAAAAGGTACACATTTTGAATAGATTACATGTATTTAGAGTTGCCAAAAACTTTACACTACTAGTGATATGGTATTTTTTCTACTAAAAAATCTGCAAGTGTGAGTTAAAGTTGTGTGAGTGAAAGTTAACCCGTTAAGTTTCAGCATCTGTTAAAAACAACATCTGTTAAATAGTTTGTAGGTGAAGATTATGAATATGGCAAGTACATCTTTGGTTATTATTTTAACATTTTTTACGGTACTTTATAATTATTGTTGATAAAATTCTATGATGATTAAAAGACGATAAAAGTTATTTTGTCAAACAGTAAATACGGAATCGACAAAATCTGACAACCTTGCATTTTGCAAATTTGAAGCGCGATGATAAAGCTTACAGATGCGTCGTCTGTAGGCTGGATTTAAGGTTTTCTAAAGATTTTTTTTAGATTTTTTTTTCCAATTTTTTTCTTTCTGAATCGATTTTTGGGGTCACAAAGATGATCTGGTTTTTTTTCCGACGCTATTTCAAATACACCGTGTAGAATGACTCTAATTGTTTTCTATTTATGGTGGACAGAGAAAATCATACTTTTAATCCAGCCTAATAGACGTGAATACATATTTGACTTCGGTCTCGCTACAGTGAAATGAACACCGTACTTGCACAAATGAAGATTGATACGCCAAATGTAATTATTCAATGACGGTAGTTTTTTGTGATACATAACGTGACGCGAAAAGAAAAAAGTTCCGTGGCACAAAATTATTTAATAGTAGACATTTTTGGCGCAAGCGTCTAAGTGCATCAGTAGTATAAAGAAATTAGATCATATATACATAGATATGGCATTAATGTTGATTTTTTTTATGTAGAACATATACAAAGCCAATTGTAAACAAACCACTATAGCGGTGAGGTTGCGAGGAGTATAATATATTTGTCAACAAACCACTATAGCGGTGGGTGGTGACCAGAAGCGGGAAGGTGAAATCTTCCTGGATATAGCAATGAAAACATTTCGGTTTGACGTGGACTCAAGGCGCATCTAGGAGGGGATATATGATATAATATAATGAAACAACTATTCTTTAAAGTGTTTTTTTACAAAAATAGACAAAAATATGCAATTGTGGAAATTCACATTGTTTGTAAAAAAAGTTGGCAAAACTGTAATAAACGTGATTTTTTATAGTGGCATATTATTATTAGTTCCAAAAGAACGATATCGAATTGAACTTTCCTCTTAATGGTATTTTTTTTTAAAATGATTGCTCCTACAGTGTTACACTCTGACATTTTTTATGTATTTTTTGCCAAAAATCCAAAAAATATATATTAAAAAGTTTGGGGCAAATATTTGTTAAGCCTCACATAATTTGTCCGTCTAGGCAAGCCTCTGGATAAATTCAAAAAAATAAATTAACATAAACTTATTGCCTTTATTAATACTAGTATACATGCAAACGCTCGTCGCTCTACCTTAAAGGGTACAAAAGTTATTAATTAATTAAAAATTATTTTTATTGAAATTTAAAAGAGCCGTAGCTCCCTTAGGACTCATTTCCGGACCAACCTTTATAGAGACTTTTTTCATATTTTTCAACGTAGTATTACCTCTTACAATTTCTCGAACTTATTTCTGAATAACTGTATATATTTCCAAAAAAGTCTCCTACGAAACCTTTTAATCCTTACCTCTCGATATAATAACAAACAACTACCACTCTGCCAGTTTGCTGCAGACATAATCGGATTTTAAACTCGTATACTTTTCAGGTCGAGTTTTCATGTATTTTTTGTATCATGTTTTTCAGGATGTTCAGCAGTGAATTTCAGGGAATTATAAATGTGGCATTGTGTATTGTGAAGACTTATGATTACAGGTATTATATTAGTTTTTTACTATTTTAGTTTCATAAAGGTAATAATTATTTTTTTAAAAATCTGATATTTTGCAAATGGGTTAATTTGGGCGCCGGACTTTACCGCGAAAAAATAACGGCGAAGACCATTAGCGCGCAGTCTATTACCGCGATCGCCATTACCGCGACAAGCCATTACCGCGCATGTCCTTTACCGCGTATGACTTTTACAGCGAAAATCGTTATACGTTATTTTTATTTTATGTAATGGTATTTCCGTGGGATTCGTGGCAGTTTGGTTTGGTTAGTTTTGGTTTTGGTTTGGATTTTTATTCATAAAGTGGGACGTTTACTAAATGCACACATATATCTGTGTTTGGGTTTTTTATGTGTGTTTTTTTTAAATTTATATCAACTGATTTGTATAAATCGCTGTTTATCATCAGTTTAGTACGAATCGTCATGTCGATCGAAATAATGAAAAGTGCTAGGCGCAAAGACCTCGCTGTATATAAACATTTCATATACAGGAAAGAAAAGACTGTTTTAAAAAAATTGTAAGTAAATTACGACGTGCTTTGTTGCATACTTCGGACGGAAATGTTTTAAAGGAAACTAGTAATGGCCACAACCCTGACCAAGCAGCTAGATCAGTTATCTGTTTGATTGTTTTCTGCAAAATATTAATTTTTTTTAATTTAATCTTTTTTTGGACTGCGCTGTAAAGACCTCTACCCGGTTATTTTATGTGGATACATTGCTACTTATTTCGTATGTTTTCATAATGTTTAAAATAAAAAAGGGTCACGTTACCGGTAACCAACCTTTACAACTTTTGGTCAAAGTAAATTAGTGCGTTCAATGAAAACAGCAAAACTAATCAAGTCATCAAAAAGTTTTGCTAGCAAACTGCTGAACGGATAATATATGTCACTTGTACACAACCGCCATTTGAGGTTAAAACTAAAATCACGGCTTTTATAAAATCAATCAAAAGTAATCATTCATCAGTCGGAACTTATCATAGCGTTCAGTAGTGATTTTAATTTTATTTTAAATTTTACTTAATATGCAAAAACAAAATTATAAAACAAAAGTTTTATTTTACTTTTTACTTTAAAAAAAATTATATTGTTTTTTCACAATTTTCGGCGTCTTATATGCATTGCATAGTAAGCATACTATGGATATCATGCATATTATGAATATAATGCAAGAAAGTAGATTTCTGCGAAAAATGACCATGATAACTTAAGAAAGCTTTAAGCTAAATACCTTAAATTTGGAACCTTTATAATAAGTTGAAGGTTGGGGATGCTTTTGGTAAAAATCGGTTAAGGGGTCAGAAACCATTTTTTTTTTGTTTTTTTAATTTAAAAAAATATCTTTATAAAAAAAGTAAAATATACTTTTTCTAATATGAAAAAAATAAATTTAATTTTTTTGTAATTTTCCTACTTACACTATACTATATTTATTACAGAGAATTTTTTTCCTGTAAAAACAAGGAAATAGGATTCCTATATTTTATAAATCCGTTTCTTTCTTTCAATGCACACTGTTGTTATTATACTCTTCCCAGGTCTGGAACTAGAATAGTATATTACATAGAGATAATATCTCATATCTGTAATAGTGGTGAAATACAATGTCTTACAAATGAACGATCTAAGTAAGTTAAGAAAATACATAAGTTTGCTCAAATAAGTCAAATGGTTCCAAAGAAATTCATCATTTTGTGTCTCCTGAAAAATTCTAATTTTCGGAGACGAGCACTCGAAATTTGGAATTCAATTAAAATACATTGTTTAACATTGTTTTTTTGTTAACTTTAAATAACCATAATTTAATATGTTTCTTAAACGAATTTCAAATCTGCATAAAAAAAAATATAAGGATCCATCATAACATTTTATTGAGATACAAACGCAACCTAACTTGTGTGTATTTAAAATAAAACACTAGAGATATAAAAATTTCCATTTTAGATAATTAAAAAAAAACTGTGAAGGGTATATTGTAGAATGCAAAGCATTACATATCTTCACGACTTCTTATTTAAAATTATTTCAAGACTGCAAGAATGCATACACTTATTTTAAAACAAGAACTGTGATTTATGTTTAAACTTTGCATATTTCCGCAGTTACAATCTAAAAACAAGTCTTTAAGATTTGTTATGTTCCGCGTTCCATAGTATACTCTTTAAAAAAGCTCTTTTATAATAGAAACACTTAAAATAAACTTTTGTAATTTTAATTATTAAAGCTACGGTTTCGTCCAAAATTCGCATTTTAAATGTCCCTGTTTTCCTAGCTGCTACCGAGTCGTTACTACTAACTTACTGGTCGCCGTTCGTTTGGACGCCGGTCGCTTGACCGCTCCGGGAGCAGAGGCACGACCAATTCGTCACGAATTTGAAAATGTGTGAACAGGTGTGCGCTGTGACAAGTGTTTATTTTTTTCATTCCACAGCAGAGTAGAAATAGTTATGGCAGGTATGTAATAATTTGTACTTATAGGGATGTTAAAAACTGTTTTTTTTTTAATACGTTGTTTAAAAACATTGTTTTAAAATGTTTTTTTTTTGTTTTTTATTAGTTTTTTTTATTATTTTTCGTACCCAATGCTCAAAAAAAAATGTTTTTAATTAATAAACTGTCTTTTAGTTGTCACATTAGTACAATTCGTATATTTATTATTTTATTTTATTTGGTTTGACTCAGATAAAAGTCACAAATAAGTTAGGTTTAGATCTGATCGTTAATTTATTGCGTTCTACGTTTTGTGAATATTTTATGATTTTGTTCTGATAGTTAATATACTTTAAGGATCCTGGCTGCCAGGACCTGTGCCTGGTTATCCATTGTGGCAGGATCTGGTTATCCATTGGTTGTAAATTTGTATACAGTGCGGTTCAAAAGTCACTCCCATCTTCTTAACTTATAAACGAGTTGAGATATCGACTTCAAATTTAGAACTGTTAAATAAGACAACTTAAGCTATCTTTTAGCTTATATTTATTACTTTCAGCTCTTAAAATGTGGGCAGGGGACCATGGGGGGAGTTTTTTTTTAATGGAAAGGAAGGTCGTGTTATACATCATTTTAAAGAAAATAACATTCTCTATTCGACTAAATATTTTTTAATTTTTTAAAAAAAAATTTTGATTTTTAATTTTTGTGTGCTAACAAATGCGATTTTTTCAGATTTTTTTTTAAAACTTTTTATTTATATTAATAAAAATTAGTTTAAAAGTATAATTAGAGATATTCATAATGATTGCAAGGCATAAACTCACAAACAAAACAACAGCTGTTTATAAAATGACCAGCTAACAGAATGGCGACTGGCGACTGGCGAGACTGAGGAAAACATGCAGGGTCGTGATGACCTGGTCGTGGCTACCCGGTCGCAGTAGTCAGCGACTGCGAATTTTGGAGGAAACCGTAGCTTTAAGGTTTTATTTAAGTGCACAGTGGTCATTAGCGGCAAAAAGTCTATATCTTCTGTAATTGTTTATATAAATTAGTACATTTTTGGAAAAATTATCAGCATATTATAGGGCTCTTTTTGACATATTGTAAATATCCTAGCACTTCCGGTTATACCGAAAGTATAAGATTTTTTTGATGATTTTAATTCTAATTTAATGGATTTTAGAATATATTATCAGATTAATATATGCAATTTTTTGACATAATTTAAAGTTTTCAGAACTTCCGGTTATACCGGAAATACGTATTTTTGTTGTTGCTTTTAAGATTATTTTCCAATTATTGACTAAATTTAGTCAATTTTAAATAACAATCTTGTAAATTAATAAATTATTCAAAAATAATCTTAATTTTGTACTAGTTTCGATTAAACCAAATATTGTTTACATTCCTATCAATATAAAATAAAATTTATAATCACTAATTATAACAATTATGGTTGACTTGGGGAAAACATAATAAATATATTAAAACTGTCTTCATATAATGTTGACTGATGAAAATGTTTATATTATTGTCATTATTATTTTTATTTTGTTTTAGCGTTTTGTGTTACGTAATTTTTAAAAGATCTTGTAGCAATTAAATATGTTTTTAACTTATTTAATTCATTTGATGCTATGGCAAACCAAGTTAAAGTTCTTGAATCCTTATAAAAATAAAATTGTGGGTTGGTTCCTTTTTGCATAACTATTGTTAAACTTTTATAATTGCATATTAGTACATATTAATTATTGTCTGTCATATAAATCTAAAAAATTAATTCATTTTAACGATACCTAGCCTTCCAAATCACTATAAATATATTAAGTTTAGAGGAAAGTCGCCTAATTTCGGATACCATTTACAATGTATTCAATATTTAATACTCGGTATTACTTTTTGATATTTTTTTTATATAACCAGATACAACTTATTATAGCGAACCATGATTTATTATAAAAGCAATTTTATTACAGTTTATTTTTTCCAAAAAACACGGTTAAAAAAAATCAGCGCATTTTTGTGCATTTGAAAAAGGGCTCCTAATTTCGGACATATCCGAAAAATTTTTTTCAAGAGTAGATCTGGATCCCATTGCTTATGTTTCTTGTTATTCCTTCACATTTAAGACGTAATTTAATCATTAAGCGATTTTCTACGAAATACTATAGGAACTATAATTTTAGATTCCCAATTTCGAATATCTTAGTATCTTAGGTAATTTTCGTTTTTTCAAAATTGTTTCTTAGTTTGTTGTATCATTATAAAAAAAATAATTAATGGTTGGTTATCCTGAATAATAATTACCTTGCGGATATCCGAAATTGGGAATCAAATGCACAAAAATGGTCTATCCGAAATTAGGCAACTTTCTGCTTTTTAGATTAGAAATTTGTAGAATGTTTACGTTTTCAAATTGCTTAATTATGAATAGTGGATCAACTTAACTAACATCATAACTTACCCAAGACAGAATCACGAACTTTTATAACGATTATTTATAAAATAAACAAGCATAATAATGCAACTGAGCACAAAACTGCCATTTGCAATATAAACGATTTGTGCTGCCATTTAAAGGGGAGAAGCTCTAGCGTTATCATATTACAGGACGGATTTAGTTTGACTTTTGGCTTCACATAAAAGTAGGTTTCTGTTTACCTTTGCAGACAGTAACCTAAAAACACTACTATCCGAAATTTGGAAACCATCCGAAATTAGGCGCATTTCCTCTACAGATAATTTAACGTTAATTTTTCATAAAAAGGCACATAACTTTTTTCTAGCTAACTCCAGCTAACTTCAATTATTTATGTGTTATTAATAACTATCTAACGTAAATTACTATATGTATTTGTTCTGAGCGGGTGCGAGCGGATTGTGCGAAAAATTAATTGGAAGTGCGATTTTTTAAGGTTTAACAAAGAAAATCGTTTATGTGCGACATTGCAGGTTTTAGTTCCTTTAAAGTTATTATTATTTTTAATTTTTTATAAAGCCGAAGCATAATTCTATTGGTTGCTTTAAAAATATTCTTTATAATAAGGTTTTGTCTCTTTTTAGAGGTCATTAAAATTAGTACTTACTTTTGGCCGCTAATGATCACTGTGAAGTGTAAAGAAATGTCCTTATTATACAGTATAATTTAGTATAATTTATACTATTCATAGCGCAAGCGCTAGAAATCAAATGAAAATTTCCGTCTGTCCGTCAGCCTGTTTGTCCGTCTGAATAAGTAAAAATAAGAATGTATGGTAGATAATTATAATTTAAGTTGTTTTCTTTATGTTTCGATATGTCCTCAACTCGATCAAAAGTTAAGAGGGGGGGGGGGAGTGACTTTTGGACCGCACTATAATGTTATTATGCATGAAGTATCCTTCATGCAGCTGTTTTTGGTTACAAATTGCGTACGTATAACTCGACCACAATTCCATATTAGTGCACAATATGCACTTAATTATCTTAGTTTAAAGCATACTTAGATTGATAATACTAGGTTTAGGACTCTCGGAGAAATATTAATTTTACCACAACTGTGGCTTGGTCAAGGGTCAATGTCAATTTGTCAATAGCAGCATTTTCAAAATAATACATCAGAGTTGATGTAAAAACAGTAAGGACAGAAATTTTTAATTTTAAACAAAATTATAAAAATATTAATTTATTATTCCATCAATCTATTTTCTAATCTTCGTACAGAGTGATATTGGTAGACTGACAGTTTCGGGCTGCTGGCCCTCTTCAGTACCAAGAGTCAACTCTGCACGCTGATTAAGAAAACGTTTTTAGACTTTACTCGCAAAAGGAATATAGCCATTAGATTGATGTAGACTTGTGCGCCATCTATTTCTAGATGTAGACAACTACTCATACCTCTCCTAATCTGGAGACTTTGAATGGTAGCAAGTTGAAGACTTGTGTGTCTCAAGTACATAGTACCACTAACGGGTGGTTAGACGTAAAATTAGTAAGGACAGAAATTTTTAATTTTAAACAAAATTATAAAAATATTAATTTATTATTCCATCAATCTATTTTCTAATCATCGTACAGAGTGATATTGGTAGACTGACAGTTTCGGGCTGCTGGCCCTCTTCAGTACCAAGAGTCAACTCTGCACGCTGATTAAGAAAACGTTTTTAGACATTACTCGCAAAAGGAATATAGCCATTAGATTGATGTAGACTTGTGCGCCATCTATTTCTAGATGTAGACAACTACTCATACCTCTCCTAATCTGGAGACTTTGAATGGTAGCAAGTTGAAGACTTGTGTGTCTCAAGCACATAGTACCACTAACGGGTGGTTAGACGTAAAATTAGTAAGGACAGAAATTTTTAATTTTAAACAAAATTATAAAAATATTAATTTATTATTCCATCAATCTATTTTCTAATCATCGTACAGAGTGATATTGGTAGACTGACAGTTTCGGGCTGCTGGCCCTCTTCAGTACCAAGAGTCAACTCTGCACGCTGATTAAGAAAACGTTTTTAGACTTTACTCGCAAAAGGAATATAGCCATTAGATTGCTGTAGACTTGTGCGCCATCTATTTCTAGATGTAGACAACTACTCATACCTCTCCTAATCTGGAGACTTTGAATGGTAGCAAGTTGAAGACTTGTGTGTTTCAAGCACATAGTACCACTAACGGGTGGTTAGACGTAAAATTAGTAAGGACAAAAATTTTTAATTTTAAACAAAATTATAAAAATATTAATTTATTATTCCATCAATCTATTTTCTAATCATCGTACAGAGTGATATTGGTAGACTGACAGTTTCGGGCTGCTGGCCCTCTTCAGTACCAAGAGTCAACTCTGCACGCTGATTAAGAAAACGTTTTTAGACTTTACTCGCAAAAGGAATATAGCCATTAGATTGATGTAGACTTGTGCGCCATCTATTTCTAGATGTAGACAACTACTCATACCTCTCCTAATCTGGAGACTTTGAATGGTAGCAAGTTGAAGACTTGTGTGTTTCAAGCACATAGTACCACTAACGGGTGGTTAGACGTAAAATTAGTAAGGACAGAAATTTTTAATTTTAAACAAAATTATAAAAATATTAATTTATTATTCCATCAATCTATTTTCTAATCATCGTACAGAGTGATATTGGTAGACTGACAGTTTCGGGCTGCTGGCCCTCTTCAGTACCAAGAGTCAACTCTGCACGCTGATTAAGAAAACGTTTTTAGACTTTACTCGCAAAAGGAATATAGCCATTAGATTGATGTAGACTTGTGCGCCATCTATTTCTAGATGTAGACAACTACTCATACCTCTCCTAATCTGGAGACTTTGAATGGTAGCAAGTTGAAGACTTGTGTGTCTCAAGCACATAGTACCACTAACTGTCAGTCTACCAATATCACTCTGTACGATGATTAGAAAATAGATTGATGGAATAATAAATTGATGTAAAAACGTTGCTATTAAAAAAATTGACATTGGCGCTTTTAGAACCAAGCCACAGATATACTCTAATTAATCGACAAATATAAGTAATTTTACGTCTATACTGCGCACCTGCGCATGCTTGGTCATAATTAACGACTAACTATGGTCTGTTTTTTCAAGCAAGATAGTAAATTGAAAATCGCACAGTAAATATTTTTATCACACGTTTGAATAGTATATGTTTGTGTATAGAATAAAGTTATGTTTTATAAAATAAACTACGCAGTATATTCGCACATCCAATATTCGAATCTGTTTTGAAAATATTCACTGTGCGATTTTTAATTTACTATCTTGTTGAAGAAACAGACCATAGAAATATAATTAATTTTATAAGGTCAGTTCAGGCATAATTATCACTAACTACTATAAACTAAATTATAATTAACTGAAATTAAGAAAACTTAAAAACATAACCTCAACAATAAGGTAACTGTCAAATAGATAATAGGCATGTGTAAATACAAGTGAATAAGTAAAAAAAAACAAATATCTATCGCGTAGGACGATTATTAGCTGTTGGATGTAAAAAATCGTATCACGAAAAGTACCATTGTTTTTTTATGTAACTAGTAATTTTCCTTAACACTGAAAATGTTCAAACTTTTAAAATACAGCGGTTTTGCCGTATTTTTTTATTTTGATACTTAGATAACGATTATTTATAAAATTTTGGACTAAATTTGTATATTTGTATATTGGTTATTGTTTAACAATTTACAAGAAAGGTTCTCGTTTCTAATTTTTGTAGATATAAGTAAAAATACCCTTGTCTATAGCTTTTTCAATATGATTCTCGGAGAATTGTCAACACCGCTTGTAGCGTAACCTAACCCAACTTATTTGAAAAGGAAAGTTGTATTTTAAGATTCTATCATTATTTTATGCTATATATTATCTTAATTGTTGTATACCACGGAAAATTTATTAGAAGTTTAGGTTATGTTTTTAAGTTTTCTTAATTTTAGTCAATTATAATGTATAAAAGGTGGGTTCAGCCGGAATTTGGAGTTTTTATTATTAATAAAAATAAGTAGGTTTGGACTTTCTTATTTAATGCAGACCACTGAAGATGGAATATAGGCTAAAACCTAAAAATATTCCGAAACTACTATAGTAAACAATTAATACTAAGAGCCTAATACCCAGGTAGTTTTGAAAATTTAAAAGGTTAATAAAGGTAGTCTTAATGTCTGTCTAGTTTATTTATTTAATTTATTCATGTCTTGTATTCCGTATCAATGTAGATACATGTTTATGTTTATACACTGACAAATCTTGTTTTATTTTTTCTCGGGCTGAAGATGAAGTGAACTAAGCACTTCGAAACATGTTCCCATATTAATAAAGAAAATAGGAGAAAAAAGACTACCTTTATTAACCTTTTAAATTAATACCAAAATAAAAATGTTTGGTGAAAAAACCTACTTATTTTTATTAATTATAATTTAGTTTAGTGTAGGTAGTGGTAATTATGCCTGAATCGACCTTTAACTACCCGCCTAAGTTTAATGGACTGCCGTTTATTTAGATTAGATAAAGAGAGAAGTTCTACAGAAAGAGATTAAAGTATAATTATTATTGTTTTAAAATAAAATTATGCATATTTTAGGTAAAAATAACATTTTAGATTATATTTTAAATTAAGGTAAGATATTTGTTTTTTTTAGGTAAAAAACTATTTTTTTTTTAATTTAAGGTCTAAAGTTTCCTAGGGAACTTATGACCTACTCCTTAATTTAAAAGTCCTTGATAATAAATACCCCGTTGTGTGTAAAGATTTTGTACTTGTTTTTGTTTTTAATAAGCTGTTTTATGTATTCTTTAATAAATTTGAATATAATGCACATTTTTTGTTGCACTGTGATAAAATCCAAATATAATATTATTAGGGAATTTTCATTTTGGGTTGGTATTGAAGACCTAAATTTATGTTGCCTAACGTATTGGACTGCTGTCCATTACGGCACCCAGTTATGCTTACGCATGCGCAGTGTTGTCATAAAGTAATTATATTCCTAGATATTTCGTTAATTATCACTAATCATGCGCAGTATATACCTAAAATTACTAATATTTTCGCTCGCGGGAGTTTTTCAATCGACGAGTGCGTCAAATGTCTTATGGAAAGAGTTTTTCATACTATTTTATCTAATTGCGCATTTATTTTGCCTAGAAAGTACTTTGGTTTGGAATAATTTTAATATGACTGATTTGGGGAATGTAATATATTTATATGCCAGTTAAATTTAAAAATTTTCATTTGTTTTTTTTTATTACAAGTTCATAACCGTTATTTAAAATAAAAAATGAACGAGGAAGAGTTAACATGTACTTCAGAATACAGGGATGTCTCAAATGTTTTCATCCTGCCAGCCAAGCACATCCACTTTTATTGTTTGGGACTTACCTGAGAGTAGCTTTAACTTAACTGACAAAATCAAACACAGGCTAAAATCACACACACAAAACTACACAAAACATACATATTTATTAATATTTTATAATAATCTTAGCAGTTTCTTAGATCTTTAAATACTTTTCAATACAGAAACCAGAATATTTAGAAATATATTATAATTTTTATTTGTTTTTGTTACCAACTTAAAAACAAACAAAAATCCCAAAACAGTTTTAGAAAGATTAAAAAATTAATAAAGCTTATTGTAACACGCAAACCAAAACTACAAAAACGAAACTATGAAACGCAAATAGATAAACAGTTTTCTATGTGTAGGGGAGACCGGGGTACAGTGGCTATCTTTTTGCTTAAAAAACTGTAACTGCTTAATAATTCATTTAATCCAAAGTTCTAAAATTGAGTAATATACGTCAGGGTTTTTTTCTATGATTTGACATAGACAGTGTAGTTTAAAAATCATTTCTTATTTTTTACTAACCATTTACAAGAAAGTGTAAAAGTGGCCACTGTACCCCATATTATAATAATAAAAAGACGTGATAATATTAAAAAAATAAACTTTGGATTTGAAGTACTAAATAAACTTTTAATATTTATTTAATTATTATTAATGCATTTTAAAAATAATCTAAATATTTAATCTTTAAAAATAAGCTATTTTTAATAATACACAAAAAAATTATTTAGGACTAGCTTGTTGGTTAATTTTAAGAGAAATTATAAAAAAAACTAAAGTTAAATAATTAATAATCTAAAAGAAACATATAATCCATAGACAAAATTAAAATATTGCACATTCAATGTTTAGTGTTAAAGTAAGTATTATTGACAGTGGCCACTATACCCAAAATAAAAGTAACCAGTGTACCCCCGGTAACATTTTTTTTACAAACGTGCTTGTAATTACTAAGATATTTTTTAAATAATAAAAGTTATATTATTTTTTTTACTCGGATAGTTGTTTAAACTGAAAAAACAAAATGTTTTACTTTACCTTAGTTATTGGCGAAGTAATCACCGAAAATGTCGAAGCATAGAAGTATAATATTATTGCCTAATACATAGCGATGTACTCAAAAACTGTTTCACATACCAAAATAAAAATTAAAGAAGCACATTTAAAATTGAATTTTATATATTTGTTAGGGATTGCGCCATGTATAACGTAATACTTTTAATAAGTTCACTGTGCCCCGGTGGCCACTGTGCTTCGGTGGCCACTATGCCCCGGTCTCCCCTATATTTAACTAAAAATAGCTGTCATTCTCGAGACGTACATGAATTATTCATAAATGTGAAAGAAGTCAGATAAACCATAAAAGTGACGGATTTTCTTTTAAACTTTTTACTTTTTCCATTTCCTTTGAGAATCTAAGAACTTCTCTTTTGTCAACAAGACGACAACTTTACGACTATTCTAAATAAACACATATAAATTAAACAGTCTAAGTATTTTATTTAATAACTACCCTTGAAGCCCATTCTCGCACGAAAAATAAAATTAGATCTTTCTTTATAAATGTGTTTAATAATTCCCCAATAAGGGGCTGAGGGATTTTTTTTTTTGATTTTTTGCAATTTATTTTTTTTTAATTTTTTAGTTTTTTTTGTAATTTTAAGGGAACGTTCAAGTATTACGCAACGCAAAATTTGATCATTTTGGACCCCCTGTAACGCTATTTTCCTATACGATTAACATGGGCATAACACTCCAAAATGCAGGAAATATGTTTTTCATTTACCTTTAGTTTTCTTGGTTTTATATTTAATACAACATATATTGGAAGCTCAACACTGTTTAATGGGTTGCCTAACCGCAAGCATCTTTTAAATCAAGGAAAATTTGACAGTTTACTAATTAAATTTGATTTATGTGGATATGCTACCACATAAGACTGTACAATTCCACAATGTTTTACATTTCATGAGAAAATATTGATGTTTTTTATAACATGTAAGGTAACTAAATCACAAATTAAGTAATTTTTATAAAATCTAGACATTAATAAAACATATTAAGTTATATTGACTTGGGTCAAAATAGTAAGGTTATAACTATAGTTTTTATTTTTGACATGAAAAACAGAAATATTTGAATTGAAAAACATAAAAGACATCAAAAAAGTCTGTAATGAAAGGTGGAAAATGGCATATAAAACGAGGTGAGTAAAATGCGTAGAATTTACAACATAAATATATAAACAAAATTAGGCAAACCTAGGGTGATATGAAAATATCAAACTAGTGTGATATAAGGCATTTTCTGAAGAACAAAAGAGTGTGTTAAATGTAATTTTCATAGAGTATCGTAGGAAAAAGTATTTATTACTCTGCAGTATTTTATACTTATCTATAATATCTATCTATATGAGTCATAAGTTTACACTAAGTTAAATAAAGAACTCTAAAAAGGAAAAATAAGAGAAAATCAATTTATTTTTCATCTAATGTATAATACTTATGGAGTATAATATAAATCGGCACTAAAAATATTATACCCTAAATTGGTTTAGCCCAAATCTGTTGAGATATTTTCTTTTTTGCACCGGAAACAGTTTCTGATGCAGTAATTCAACTGGCGCTTGAAAATTTCTATGCGGAAGGGTCTTCTTATCAGAAAATCGATTTTCATATACCAGGTTGGTGTATTATAATGCTCAAGAAAAAAAAAAACGGGCAAGAGAAGGAATACCTATTACTATAAAAAAAATGTAAAGAAATGATAATATAAAATAAAAATTGGTACGTATTTTTTTTTTTGTATTTACTACTTATATTTCTCATATACGTATAATATACGTTGTACATTTTAACATATTTTTCACTACATAAGATTATGCAGTGAAAAATATGTAGGTAGTACCAAAAATTAACCAATCACCACTTAGGGTTTAGCAGTAAGGAGGCACATACTATTTTTTTGTAATTGAATTTAGTTTCTAACTAAAGTTTAGTTAGTTCATTGAGGGGTTAATGTTAACTTAAAAGCCCTCAAGACCTGGTTAAAATAATTAAAATTATTATTTTTATTGAAATTAATAGTGACTTTTTCTGTATACATAAGTAGATAAGATTTGTTGGAATTTTTCTATATAAGTAGATCTCATGTAGTACACAATATCCTGGATATTCTCTCAATGTCCTCTCAAGGTCGCATGTCCCGGGACATTAGTCATATATTCCAACAATATCCCGAAAGGTACGTCCTGAGGATATACTGCCCGTATATCCCAAGGATATACGGTATGTACTTTATACATCCCAGGGGCGTCCCGAGGGTCATTCCCGCGGATGTTCTTTCGGACATCCCTGTGATATCCTACGATAACTTTTCCTTCAATGTTTTAATTTTACCGCATTTTTCGTGACTTAAATGACGGATGTGTTTGTGGTCTGTTTATTTGTGTAAGTTTTTTCCACAATTATTATTAAATATTTATATAGTTTTACTTTGTTGGACAATTTCATGAGTATTACCCCTTCGTGAGGGAGGCGTAAGACTCCCTCCGTCTTAAATGCTTTACGTTTTTTACGAGCCCGTGGGCCTTTGCAAAGGTAAATCGTAGTACTTTTTGAAAAAAATATGGTAAAAAGGTAATATATTTCGTAGATAGGTTACTAATTATGTACAAATTTGTATATTGACATTTAATGCCCCTGACAAAAGTGGCTATCAAATAGTAACGCTTTTATTTATTTTTTTTGTAAAATTACTAGCTTAAATTTAAATATGTAACTTGCACCTAGGTACAAGCTGCTAATAGCAATATTTCACAAAAAAAAAAAATAAAAGCAATACTATTTGAAAAAGCCACTTTTGTCGGGGACAGTTGTACATAATTATTAAGCTATCTTTAGGACAGACGTAGAGTATATCCTCAGGATATACCTTCGGGATATCCTTGGGATATACGGTTCGGAAGTCGCTCGGCTTCCCGTTTAGTAACAAAGTATATCCTGAGGATGTCCTACGGATATCTATAGATGACATCGTCTATCCTGGGGATGTCGGAAATCTCAAAACGGATATTCTGGGGATATCCATTGTATAAACCTGTGCTATCTGGGATATTTGTTGGAATTTAGGTCAAAAGTTTTAAAGTGTTAAGTATAAAATAGAAAATGCAAGGTAACTGATTTTCAGCACAATAAGCGCCTAATCATACAACTACGTTTCACACTGTTACTGAATCTTGCATATGATGCATGAGATCCTCAAAGTAAACGAAAAATTAATATTGGTAGCTGAATACTGCCCACCTAAAGGGGAACGCGGCATGTACACCTGACACCTACGGTTTTCAAGCAGCATTATTTTACTGCGGAGAATAATGGTATGTACCAATCCTAAGGAAATCTGCAGTAAGTGCACCGAAGAAGTTATGATACTTGCCGCGTACTTTCTATGTAAAAGTTTGGCATGGATTTTAATTTGTTAATAAACGAAATAATACCTAAGTAAACTAACTATATTTATGCTTTTTAGGTATTAAAAAAAACTGTTAATTTCTGGTATCTATATTTAAAATAAAATTTAATTGAACGTATATTCTTTTGTGCGTGCAAGTGAAAATATATTTTTTAAAACTATGTCATCTGAAGAGTTTTTTCTTTTACCTTTAAATCAAACGCTTCAAGTTTTTCCTGAAAATCTTAATTTAGAAGTAGGTGTAAGTTATTATTTATTTTAATAAATAAATAAATTATAAGATTTTTTTTTTTATTTTTTGTAACAATATAAATTTTTGTTACCTTATAATATAATAATAAGAATATATCTTACTAATCTGCTAATCTGCTTAATGCTGAGTTATTCAGTATTATACCTGGAGTTTAATTTGCTGCTTTCAGCAAAATCGTAGAGGGTGCAATTGTATTATTATTTTATTATTCCATCAATCTATTTTCTAATCATCGTACAGAGTGATATTGGTAGACTGACAGTTTCGGGCTGCTGGCCCTCTTCAGTACCAAGAGTCAACTCTGTATTATTATTATTATTATTATTATTATTATTATTATTATTAATATTGTTATTATTATTACTGTGTTTCACATATATTAGCTTAGACAAACCTCTTTTATATTGTAGAGTCCTCAAGTAGTCTTAATAAAAGACGAAATGTCGACATGCATTAACAGGTATTTTTGTTTTTTACCAAGATCCAGTCCCACTATTCTCAAATTACAGTAGAGGTTGGTTCTTGGAGGCTTCACAATCTTTAGCAGGATACACACTTAAAAATTTTAAGCGCTTTTGTTATAGATATTTATTTAAATAAAAAAATAGTAGGTGAGAAAAATAATCTTATGTTCATTCATTTAATTAAAAATGTATATTTTCTAAATAGAAAAATATTGCTTCGTTGGTTAGTATATTTTTTTAATCGTAATACTACAGTCATTAAACGGCAAAAATCAAGGGAACTGTGAAAAAATTCCTCAGTAAAAAAAAGTATGTATTCCTATAGATTTTGGGAAGAGGAATTTAATAAAAAAAAGTCTACCGATTTTCGATTTTCGGACGACCCTTAATCGGCCCTAAAAAGCCCCTAAAAACTGTTTTTTGCCGTATAACTTTTGATTGGAACATACTAGAAACAAAAAAGGCACAGAAAATGAAAGACCACAAAAAATGCAATAACATTTTTTTTATAACATTTTTAAAAATATATTTTAAGGCAGTATTTTTCGTAATTATCAAAAAATTGTTAAAAATAAAACTAAAATATGCAACGCAACAAAACGAAATCAAATAATTTAATTTACTAGGCAATAAAAATGGATTTAAATTTTAAATGTTTCGCGAATTCATATCACGCAGTACAATTATGATAATGACAGCGAATGATTAGAATGTTTAATGATAGAATAAATTCATATTTTATGCTTTACGTCAATTTATTTTAATAATTTTCGGGTATTGTGGCAATTTAATTAATTTTGAACTCCAACATGAAAAGTGACCATATTGTCAGTTACAAAGTTAGAAGTATTTAGTTTTTATAGTAGTCACAAAAAAATTAACTTTACATAATTTAATTACATTTTAGATCAGGTCCATTAAGTATAACTATACAACTGTACCGGGTGATCCAAAGTTCCCGACAAAATTTTATCGGGTTCTTCGATGGGGTCACCTAAGCTACAAATTAAGGCGGATTTAAGGTTTTCAGTTTATAGAATTATGGGCGTTGCGATAGTCATTTTTTTAATTTTTAGTGGCATGTATAGGAAAACTAACTTAAATTGAATAATATTTTAATTTTATATATTTATTACACAAAGTCTTTAATATACACACAAGCGTTAAGAAGTTATTTTCTAAATATTATTTTTCACCTTAAGTCAAGTTATTTTAAACGAAAAAACAGAGAGTCGGTGGTTCAGTTGGTTTAGGCACAAAACTAGTTCAACCTCCAAAAATGGTGTCGGTTCAAATCTCAACAGCGGAACTACTTTTTTTTTAATATTATTTAAGTTTTTGTTATTTTTTATTAGTATTAGTTTTTTTGTGGTTTATCAATATTCTATTATTTTTTTTATACAGGGTATTTGTAGATTAGTTCAATCAATCAAATAGTTCAATCGTTTTAAATATAAAATTGAGTCAACACAATTTAAAATTTTAATTGATCACTAAAATTAAAAGAACTTTTACATTCGGGTTTATACCATATCCATCTATTTTTAGTTTCATTTGTAATAAATTGTCTATATTTTTTTAATGCATTTTAGCGCAAAAAAGGTCTAAGTAATAACACATAATTTTTTTATTAAAATCAATTTTATTAAACCTAATAAGCTATTTAAAATTTATCACCTTTTTAAAATGCATTCTTTAACAAAAAAGGCAAGTGCCAAAAAATGATGTTAATGTTTTTTACTTGGAACAACACGGACAACAAATTTCATCGGAAAAAACGGATGTCTTTTTTCTTATTTTAGGAGTGCCTTGTAGAAGAGTTAAAATTGAAAGGGCTATTTTTAGCACACTTTTGGGATAACATCAAAATGTTGAATTTTCTTCCCTATTTATCCTAGATCACTATAATGTGCAAAAACCCATTTTATATATTTTTAATAGGCTTAAAAAAAATAAAACTGGAAAACGATGTTTTACAAAAGTCCAAACCGTCCCACTTCTGCTAGTATTACAACTTTTATATTTTTAACCCATGAAATATACAACTTTTTCTAATTTCAAAATTCACTACTGCTAAAATTACAGGGCCCTAGCGAAGAAGATTTAGTGGGGGAAAAAGTCGAAAATTACATTTTTTTTTAGTCTAAAATTACAACTTTTATTCCCTGGACAAAAAAGTTGATGACCAAAAAAAAAGAACGTTTCCACTACTGCTAAAATTACAACTTTTTTTTTTTAATACGTTGAATGCCAAATACGAGATAATCCATAATAGTTGGCAGTCTGGTGCTGGAGGCTCACTACGAGAATACTCGTTTTAACCGTATTAATTTACGCAACATAGCGTCAGCAGACAGACAACTAATTTACCCTTGGCAGTAAACGTGTTAACCCATAAAATATGCAACATTTTCTAATTTTAAGATAGGTGGGGGTGGTTCCCCCTATCCCCCCATAACTACGGCCCTGGCTGTGCGCCACCTCTATTTTTTTATTCCGAAAAAATTGGGTGGTAATCTACTCAGCCTAATAAACAACTTTGGGGATAAGACCTCTAAAATAAAATAAAGGCAGAACCTCGGGCAGAACACTAGGCATCCTAATGAAACGTCAACATAATTTAAAGTTTTAAAATTTTACCACCACTAAAATTAAAAGAAAATTTAGTTTCGGGCTTAGACCATGTATGTGGATTATTGGTTATTGTATTAAATCCATCAACGTCTAAACCCGAAAGAGAACATTCTTCTACACGACACTCCTAAAATAAGATAAAATATGAAATTTGTTGTCCGTACTGTTCTAAGTAAAACACGTTAACACCGTTTTGGGACACTTGGCACTTTTAAAAAGTTTCAAATACATATCTTATTAGGTTTGTTTAATAAAATTTATTACCCTTAAAAATTTTGTTATCGCTTAGGACTTTTTTGCGGTAAAACGCATTAAAAAATATAGAGAAATTACTACAAATAAAACTAACGGCCTATCTACACGGTCTAAACATGAAATTGAAAACTCTTTTAATTTTAGTGGTCAATTAAAATTTTAAATTGTATTGACTCTTAATTTTTATATTTAAAACGATTGAACTATTTATTTTCTTAAAATCTACAAATACCCTGTATAATAAAATTAATGGAACATTGATAAACCACAAAAAAGTAATACTATTAAAAAATAATAATAAAAACTTAAATATTATTAATAAAAAAAATAGTTACGCTGTTGAGATTTGAACCCAGACCATTACTGGGGATTGAATTATCTTACTGCCTAAACCAACTGAACCACTGACTGTCTGTTTTTTCTTTTAAAATAACTTGACTTAAGGTGAAAAATATTATTTAGAAAATAACTTCTTAACGTTTGTGTATATTAAAGACTTTGTGTGATAAATATATAAAATTAAAATATTATTCGATTTAAGTTAGTTTACCTATACATGCCACTAAAAATTAAAAAAATGACTATCGCTACTCCCATTATTCACTAAACTGAAAACCTTAAATCCACCTTAATTTGTAGCTTAGGTGACCCCATCGAAGAACCCGATAAAATTTTGTCCATAACTTTTACCGTTTCAGAGAAAACTGATTGGGTCGCGAACATTGGATCACCCGGTACTTTACAAATTTTTATTACATTTTAAACATATAAATACGAGGATCACTTTTTATATGTCGGGAATGGACGATCCTGGTGCTGCTATCTGGCAACCGACATCGATATCGTAAAGTTTGACTTTTTTTAGGTAAACTTACTCAGAACGTTTTGACGTACAGGCGTAATTTGTATTGTTTACAGTCTCAAAAAATTTATCTCGGCCGAAGAATGGAATTAACTCATGAACAGTTTCGTGTGATTATTTTTTCAAGTTTCGTGGATTATCTTAAAAACAGTGCATCGATTAACGTAATTCAACTTTTGACGATAAAGCCCCATCAAAAACCACTGTATTTCGGTGGTATACCGAATTCATTTGTGGCAGTCTTTCGCTTACTGAAGAATTTCGTAAAGATCGTCCAAAAGCAGTTGTTGTTCTAGAAAACATTGATGCTGTGCTGGAACTGATATTGCCATATTGTCATGTGACTTATCGAGAGATTAAGGCATCCTTGCGCATTATATGGACCAGCATAGATTCAATATTGCATGAAAATTTGGCCGTCAAAAAATTTTGTTCGCGTTGTATCCCGCATAATTTGACAATCGTTCAAAACAAGACTCGTGTCGATTGGTCGAAAGAAACGCTCAAAGAATACGAACTCGGTGCTTCAAAACACGTCTATGACATCGTAACAGGTGACGAATCATAGATCTATGCGTATAAGCCCGAAAGTAAACAGCAGTCGACTACATGGGTCTTTCAAGATAAGCCAAATCCACAAAAGTTGTTTACACACGAAGCACTTTGAAGCAAATGGTGGCCTGTTTCTTCGGAAAAACCGGACTTGTGGCAACTGTACCATTAGAGCAACGTTGGACGGTCAAAACTGAATGGTTTGGTTTGTTTGCCAAAAGTCTTCAAAAAAATAAGGAAAACTAACCGCCGAAGACGAATCATTTCAAAAAGGATAATGCGAGCTCCCACACATCGGCTCAAACAAAATACTTTTTGGCAACTGAAAACATTGAATTGATGGGTCATCCGCCGTTCAAAATACATGTTTTGGAGATATCTAGATACCTAAATCGGAGTGGAAAAAGTGCTTCAAAAATTGGTTCTTGCAAAAGTATACACGGAAAGAAATTAGTGGGCTCTGCGCTATACATTATAAGATATTTGGTAACAGTGGCAAATTATAGTGATTTAAGCTATAGATTATAAGGGACACAATAACTAATAATGTTAAAAATAAATTGGAAACGATTATATATATTACAGACAAGATTATATTTATTACAGGCACTATTATAAATTTACAGAAACTTTATTATATTATAAAAATTATTAGCACGGACAATAATTAAATCTATTTAAGCTATAAATGCCATACTATTTGTTATATTTTATTATTCACTAAACAATTAAAGTATTTCATATAAATTTTTACACTGACTGCCATAATTGTAAGAGAAAGCCTTGTATTTATATAATAAGCGATTATAATTTGCTTGGTATGTGTGTTATAGCGCTCCTAGCTATAATTTTTTTTTCCGTGTATACAACTTAAGTATAGAAAATTAAATTGAAGAGAAACCAATGATAAATCCTGGAACCCTCCCACATAGGAATGACAAGGTCATTCCATAACATACTTAAAGTATGATACTTTATGGACGTCGCCTAAATTAATTGTTATTATTTTAAACTCAAGGGTTATTAAATTCACAGAGTTCTTGAGTACATAAAAAACAAAACAAATTTTGGATTATTTTAAAACTATATTTTTTAGATGTTTAGAAATATAGTTTTAACATTTTTACCGAAGAAAAAAAAAACGTAAAATTTTTCAAATTTTTGTCTTGATTCTCCTAGACTTGACAAAATGAACTCTTTTCATATGGACGTCCACAAACATGAAAATGACTGTTTAATAAATTGTTATAACAATTTAATATTTAATTTGTGTCTATTGGTTAAATAATTTTTATTTAAATTTTATATTATTTTATACAGGAAAATAAAAAAAAATAAATAAATATAAATCCACATAAAAAATAAAAAATCTAAATAAAAAAACTAAAAGTAACCGCGTTTTTTAATTACTAGCCACGAAGTCCTTTAAAGACAAGTAAACTCATTTTCGGTCTGTGTTACTTTTAATTTTAGTAAGAGCTGGAAAATATTTAATTTTTAATAACAATATACATAAAAAGGTGACCTATTTAAAAAATTAAAGAGAAATATAAAAATATACGAAAATAAAAACACATACTAGGTAGAAGATTCAATGTTGGTTATATTATTTATGTGTAAAGAAATACACATTTCCCTAACTTGGTTACCGCTACTCTAGAAAAAAAATGGCTTTTGTTTTACTGACGTAATACTGTTTCAGAAAATATACACGTGTATATTAGCGGTTACTAATCAAGGGGAATATGTATCTCTTTCTTTGTTTAACTCATCAATTAAACAGAGAAAGAGATACATATATGCATACAGGCGTTACCACAAAAAATTGACTAAAATTTAAGAGGTCTCTGGTGGGCTGAGATTAATAATTTTGTAACATGGGAACCGTTAAACTTGTTAGAGCTTGAGGGGTTGTTCTGATTTTTGAGGCGAAAAATTGACGATTTTTGGATTTTTTTTTCAGACCACCTGTCATATTTTTATGTACAAAATTTTTTACAAAGTATTAGACAAAAAAAAATTGTTTTTTTTTGCTGAAGTTAGACACCTCAAAAATAACATGGCAAACGGTTCCAGCGATAGCTGGGCCCCCAATGGTTCGAAACACAAAAATCAAAAACAGTCTTCTTAAAAATGACATCCTTTAGTTCGCTAGTGTAAACATAAGTCAAAAGTCCAAAAAACAAAAATTCCACGCGTATTTTATTGAAAAAAACAAAAAAATGAAAATTTTCCGACCAAAAACGGGTAAAAAAGGAGGAATAAAAAATAAATTACAAGCCTTTTTAAAAAAATTACACTAGCGAACTCGCCAACATGATTTTCGACAAAATACCGAAAGATTTAAGTCAATATGTTAAATAGTTTTTTTTTTTAATCGCTGGAACCGTTTTGAAAAATTGAATTTTGAGATAAACGCGTTTAAAGTTTTTTTTTATATTTTAAAGTATACAAAACAAGCACCAATAAAATTTTAATTCTGCAGGTCGATTCTACAATAAAAATTGAACGAAAAAGTATTCTTTACCGAAAAACTAAATTTAATATTAAAGGAGTAATAGCCTTTTAAAAAGTAACATTTTTGGTGGCACAGAATGTAACTTCCTCTTAATTCCATTTTTTTTTTTTGAGAACGGTTGCTCCTACACTGTTACATTATCCTACATTTTTTATGTATTTTTACTCAAGGAATTTATATTTTTTACAAAAATAAGAAACAGATACACATACCAAAGTTTGGGGCAAAAAAAACCGTTTTGCACACCCCTGGTTAAAATAAGTACATAAAAATAACATACGAAGATGGGCGTTATTAAGATTAGTTCATATGCAAAACCTCCTTGCTGTATCTCAAAGGATCCCTGAGTTATGAAATAAAAACCGAATTTTTTAGCCACATTCAAAGGGGCGTATCTCCCTTACGACGTATTTTTAGACATATTTTTATAGGAAAATTTTGTCATATTTTATGATGTAAAATCGCCCCTTAAAATTTTATAATTTTATTATTTTCTTATGTATACATGTATAACTTTTCAAACAAGACAAATTTCGCCAAAATATTTTAGGAGCGTATTCTACACATATTGAGTAGTATGCAAAAGCAAAAAAAAAATTAAATTTTTTGAAATCAAAAATCAGAACAACCCCTTAATATTTTTCGCTTCTCGTAATTTTAATAACATCGTTTTGACATGTAGTCTCTATCAAGTCGTCGAACGTGGAACTTATTTAAATATGGTTTTATGAGTTCTATATTTAATATTTTAGCATCGAGCATTCTGAATACTGCCATTTCTAAATTAAATTCGCAGATCCCTTAGAATTATTAATTTTCTTTTGAATACTACTCTTTATGATTTTCTACATGCATATATGTGTATAAATAGAAATGTAATTTTACATTATCATACCGGGTGAGTTTTATTTATGTCACACCTAAAATTAAAATTAATTTTTATTCGATAAAAACGAAACGTTGGTGATTTATAAAACTTGACATTGGCTATAAAATGGCGGATTTAATTTTTTTGTTTTACTTCCGGTTTCGCCGGAAATTGCTTCAACTTTTGATTTTTAAATGTAACACCCTGTATATTTTTACATATTTTGATTCAGAATTAAATTCTGAGTATAACTATGTATAATTTGTCAATTTTTGACAGAACATGTCATTTTTTAATTTGATCCTAATTTTAAATCAGCTTTAAAATATGCAGAATTATTATTGGCTTAGTAATTTTCTTAGAAAAAATTATGAAACAATGTATTATTTAATTATTAACCAATTGGGAGCTCTTCAAAACAAGGCAAATCATTTTTCTCCATTAAATCCTAGTTTCAGAGGTGGACCTAAATAAAACTCACCCGGTATATGAATACGTAATACGTATTAGATGTACGCTATCAGAGTAGAAGAGAATATAAGGGTTGAAAATTTTAGCTATACACTGATAAAAAAATTACACAGTCGACCGAGTAGACCTGAATTTACACGGAAACACGTTAATTTATATTTACACAATTTTACACATTTTAACACGTTTCCGTGCCAATTTAGGTCTACACGGTCGACTGTGTAAAATTTTTTTCATCAGTGTAAGCAAATTGCGTAACACGTAACATTAAAAAATATAATAAGTTATGTTTAGCATACAATGTATAATCCGTAAAAAATTACACATGATTATGCATGTAAATGTGATTTAATGTAATTTTACAATTTTGTATGTAATTTGACAATTTTATATATAACTTTCATGTAAAATTACATTTAATATTGTAGTTACATGTAAAATTGTAAAATAACATATAAATATGTAACATTTACTAGATTTTACATGTAATTTTACAATATTATAAATAATTTTACAATTTTTTATGTAATGTTTAAATAAAACTTATTTTTTACGTACTATACATTTTATACTATTCCATCTTAGAATATGTAACCGGTGATAAAAATTCTTCACTTAGTTATTTTTGTTTGCACCCAGAGACTGTTATCTGGCGCAGATTGCCTTTTTTAGTTAATTAATAATTTAAATTTGGCAAAGAATAAAAACTCGCTCTAAACTGGTTCGAGTCAGTTAAAGCCGGTGGTTCCCACTACTACTAGCCCCACAAGTCCTGGGCTTAGGGGATGCTTAAGGAGGGTTTCTGGTGAAATAGACCTTTTTTTAAAGGACTTTTTTTTGTAGAAAAAATTATATTTTATTGTAGAGCTTTCTTATACATAAAATATATAGTTTGAATTTAATTTTTTTATGAAATTAAATTTTGAACTATTTAATTAAAATGTTCGCTGTCGTGACTGGCAAATATCAAATTTAATGAAACGTGTGTGGTTATTACTGATAAAATGAAGGTTTTAGTTTATTTTATTTTTTTTTCATACTTCAGTTAGTTTGATAAGTTTCAGTAGACTGCATACAAATAAAAAATGTTCATTTTATCACAGTATTTTTCTTAACTTTAAAACATTGCTTCGCATTCTTTAGTATACTCCTCAAAGTTGCATGTATTTTTTTTCTGCTGAACAATTGAATTTTATGTTTAATTTTTTAGTGGTGCACCCTATAATTTTGTTTCCTAAAATGGCTTTTTTTTTTCAAATTTAATACAATTTTAGTCAATTTTTTCTGATAATATGAGGTTTATATTACGTTTTCTTTTATTTTTTTTATCAATATTTTAAAAAGTTTAGTCTTCTATAAGATTTTTTTTATTCCAGTATAGTATTTATAAAATTTTTATTTATTTATTTTTGGTGTAGGAACATAGTCATGGAGAGCCTCAAATTAGCTTTTGGCTTATGCTAGGGACTCTCCATTGATTTTGATGAGAATACAAAGTTGTAACTACGCAGTAAATTTTATAGTTTCAAATTCTTGAAAATATTAAATCCAGTTCATTAAAAGTAATTCTTTTTTATCCATGACTAATTTTTCTTAACTTCCAAGCTGCATAAACCATAAATTTTGATAAAAAAGTTTAAAAATAAATATAAATAATGACTTTGACAGTTTTTTGGTTTCATAGACTGTAAACTGCATTTTTACTACTGGTACTACTATACACTTTTTAATTAACAAGATGAAACACTATTCAAAACTGATCCAGATCTAAATATTTCATCCTTTTTATACTCTTAAAAAACAATAAATTAAAATAAGACATTTTTTAAAAGGTTAAAAGAGTCATGTGTTGTTAAGGTGGGGACTGAACGAACCTAAACGGGAACTTTCTAACTCCCGCCTATCAACATAGGACATTTTAAGGACAACACTTCTCAAATTACAGTCTGTTCAACAAGAGCGTGTCTTCAATAATTTTTTTTCTATGAAAGATATTTATTTATTCATTTTTTTACATTAAAGTAGATTAAAAAATGCTATTTCTCTCCTACTAAGTACATCGTGAAATCTCCGTTGTTATCCAGAATGGCTTAAAACTTTTTGGCATACTTTCTGCGTATTTTACTGTCAATGGCCTCCAATTATCATGAATGACTGCTGCTTAAAATTAAGCAGTTTTGTTCCTTTAAGTTTGAACTTTAAAAGCCCCCATACGTTTTCGATCGGATTTGTATCCGGTGGTTGTGAAGGCCAAAGTAACGTCGTGATGCCGTTTTCCCTCTTCCAATCAGTGAGGTCGACTGCGGTGTTTTGGATCATTGTCCTCTTGCAATATCCAATCTTTTTTTTTTGATCCAAAATATCCTTTATACTGACTTTATAAGTCCACTGGTAAATTTTCAAAATTTTCTGAGCGTTCAAATTCTCAGTAAACAACTTTAGGCAACTAAATCCACGCTCTGAAAAGCATCCCCAAACATGAAGTTTTACGGGGTGCCTAACTGTGCGCTGGACCAAATTCATTTCAAAGTAAGACCAAGCATTTAGACTTTTGATTCACTTTTGATGCATTGGCGACCTTTAGTTTAGGTCCTCGCAGATGCAGGCACAAAAAATACCGCGGTCGACCGCCTCAAATCTCTTGGCGTAAACCGAACTGATTTTCTTTAACGTGTGCTCGTCACGAGAATTCGACTACTATGGTAACAAATCAATGCTACAGAAATAGTACAGAGATAGGAAAATTACGCTGTAAAATATGGCGGAGATACCTTTTAAATTTTTTAAATAATCAAAGACGCGCTCTTGTTAAACAGACTGTACTTAGGAAGGGCTAGCGTATAGTCTATGTATACTAAAATAAAATTATTTTTTAAACATTTTACACAATATGAAAATTTTCCGTATCATAACAAGTATTTAAGTCCCCAGTAAGAAAAACACGGATAACCTGCAATTTAATTATCGGAATTCTAAAATAAAAATGTTACAATAAAATTTAATTTTTGTTTTAACTTGGAACTTTAAAACTGCAAATTTTGCCCAATTTCATACCAAAATTAGTAATATTGTAATTTTAAAACTTAATTTGCTATCGTACAAGTTAAAGGTTAAAATAAAGAAATATTAAAAAATACTATAATAAGTTATGTATTTTAAAATTTAATTTACGAAAAACTTTAATATTACGTTGTCGTAAATTTAAACGGCAACATTAGAGATTATGTTAAATTTCCTATAAAACAATAAAAAAATTGCTTTAAATCATATGAATTTTACAATTCAATCTCTAATTTTACGTCCATTTTTTACAGTGTAAAATAGTTTTTATGTGTAAAATAGTTATTTCATTTTTATTTTGTTAAACAAATTTGTTTTTTTAATACAGAAAAATAAATATTTGTTTTAATAAATCTACAAACATAAAATAGAGTTATATTTTAAATTTAAATAACAAATAATAAGCTACGATTTTTTAGTGACAATAATCACGTTTTAAAAATCAGTTTAGAATTTAATCCGCTTAAAATTATATTGGATAATAAATAAACCTTTTTACGTTTTTATAAAATATACGAAAATTAATACACAAAACAAGAATATTACAATATTTTTTTTACTGGTAGCTTTACTTTAGAGTTTAGAGTAAAGTCCAAACAATACAATTTTTATCCATAACACAGACCAAACAAGCCCAAAATAAATACGAAACTTAAAATACTCATAGTCAGACTATATTTTTCTTTCTTTTCTTTGGCATTTTATAGTGAAAAAAGCTCGCCAACCCTCAATTTTTGTCGAAAAACTGCTAGAAAGACTATAGTACGAGCTAGCTCGACATCTTTACTGACACTGACACTGACACTGAAACTGACACTGACACTGACACCAACACCAACACCAACACCAACACCAACACGAACACGAACACGAACACCAAAACCAACACCAACACCAACACCAACACCAACACCAACACCAACACTAATACTAATAATAATACTATATCCAAATTTTAGTTAAATCTGACCAAAACCAATTTCTCATGAGACTGGCGCACTGTGGTGCTCCTGATTTTCAATGTTGTCTAGCCCTAAACTCTTGATTTTTAGGAGTTGTGCCCATGAAAACGTTTGAAAAGAATGTCAAAAACCATAGCATTTTTAAAATTTAGCCAAATCTGACCAAAACAACTTTTCCATAAGACGGGAGCAAGATCATTTAAGGAGCGCAATTTAGAATAATTTATGTTTTTTTTTTCAAGATAATAACGTAATATTTTATTTCTTATTTTTTTCTAATAATGTATGTTATTTAAACCTAAAGTGTACGTAATATCAATTAAAAGTACATTAATTTTTAACCGATGAACGTTATTAATTAATAAATACTTTGAATGTATTATGTGTCAAGTTAATAAACGAATGCCTGAATGCAAGGAATTTAAAGCATCGATACAATAACAGCGTTCATTGGCTTAGTGTTCTATATAAATATTTACTTAAAATATTTCTTATAAAACCCATTTTTAAATGCAGAAACATTGTTCAAAAGTAGAAAGGCATTGTTTTTCTATGCGAGGTTGCATTTAACATGAATATTCAACATTTTGACAACAATACGTTCAACATCAGAAAAATTATGCATTCTAATTTCGGTGACACCTGAATCACAAAAATATACAATGTTTTTTTTTAACCTCGTTTCCTTTATATTTACATAACCATTATTACACTCTTAACCGCACACAGAGAAAATAATCGAATCCTTTATTAATTATTTTATTATTTTCTCTGTATTATTACTAATCAAAATTTTGGTATTATTGTTCCTGTTATTTTACTGAATATTGTAACATACTTTAAACTAGATCAATAACACAACTTGAAGTATACCTACTATAACTGTGATATACTTTATCAAATGTTACAGTAATTTTTACTACAACATGCTAGTATTAATAAACACATGTTGCTTCGGATTCCACATAGGCCAGCAATGCTAGCACGTTGTATTGTTTTAATATGACAAGATATTGTATACAACACTTACACTGTAGTATTTAATACCACAAGTGAAGTATTAAATATCAAATATCGTGATATAAATAAAATTTAGTATTAAAACTACAATAACATTTTCTGAGTGCATTAGCATAGAATAATTCAGTTTCAACGAGTTTAGGGGTGGAGTAACACAATTATTATCAGATTTAGTTTCAGCGACCTCAAAAACCTCAATATAATAATTTTCAGGAAAATACAAACATCTAAAAATAGTTACCCACGACCCCGGGATGGCGTAAGAAATTTGTTATTATCAGATTCAGTTTCAGTGACCTCAAAAACCATTACATAACAATTTTCACAAAAAAAATAAAACAAATATGACTCCCGAGTCCCCCTCCTGGGGCCATCTGGGTTGGAGTTGGATTTTTTTATCATAAGATTCAGTTTCTCTGACCTTAAGAAACCCCATAGCTAATTTTAAGAAAATATAGTAAATATATGTATTTTTTAGCTTTACCAAAAGCAATTCCAAACTAGATTTATTGTCAACAAACCTATGTTCCTAAATTCAAGTCTCTAGATAAAGCGATTTTAAGTTATGTTGCTGGAGCAAGAAAAATTGTAACCTATCTATTACGAGTATACTATGGAGTATAAAGCAATCCATATCTTCAAGGCTGGTTTTAAAATGTGAACCTAAAATAGGTCAAAATACTTATTTGCACACAGAAAAATGATTAATGGATTCAAATACTTCTAAAAGTTAAACTTATATTTGTTCGTGCATTAAACAGAAATACTTTTAGCTAAACCACAAATAAACTTTATATTTATGAAGACTTCGTTGGTTCCATTAATATAATTGACTTTACTACAAAAAATATAAATATAGGTACAGGGTGAAAAACAGCTAGGTAAAAACTTGATTCACAAATACTAAACGGGTCAGACATTTTTCCTTTGCACGGAATAAAAATATAGCTAAGAGCGCTATAGGGAACGTACAAGTATTACGTAACGCTCCTATGGGGGGGTCATTTTGGAGTGTTACGCCCATGTTAATGGTATAGAAAAATAGCGTTACCATAGGGGGGGGGGATGGGGGTCCAAAATGATCAAAATTTGCGTTACGTTATAATTGAACGTTTTCATAAGATATATACCCAGTAAATTATAATCGCTTATTATATAAATATAAGGCTTCCTGTTACAATTATGGCATTCAGTGTAAATTTTTTTATAAAATACTTTAATTGTTTAGTAAATAATAAAATATAATAAATAGTATGGTATTTATAGCTTAAATAGATTTAATTAATGTTCCGTGCTAATAATTTTTTCAATATAATTACATTTCTGTAAATTTATAATAGTGCCTTTAATAAATTTAATCATAATCATCTGTAATAAATAAAATCGTTTCCAATTTATTTTTAACATTATTAGTTTTTGTTTCCTTTATAATATACTAGTATATACTCGTGACTTCGAGACACTAAATAGTATCAAGTTCACTGTTGCGGTATACTTCAAAACAATAAGGAAGTTCCGTCGCGGCTTCGCCCGTTGCCCGTCACCCGTCGCCTCTCGTGGCTTGATGTAAGCCTATATATATAGAGATATCCGTGAATCCCGTTCTTCAAACGGGTCAATTAAAAACCTAAATTAGTTCTCTCTTTAAAAACATTTCACCCCCTTAGGGGTCGAATATCGAAAAATCCTGAAACATGTATCTTTTCGATTTCAATAAAGAACATTTTTGCCAAATATGAAGATTAAGAGGTCTCTAAGATACGCACAAACCTTTCAACCCCCGTTTCACCCGCTTAGGGGTCGAATTTTGAAAAATCGCTTCTTAGTGGGTTCTTACATCATACATAGAAGGAACAAACTTTCCAAATTTCAAGTTTCTAGGTTAAGGGGTTTAGGCTGGATGTTGATTCTCTCAGTCAGTCAGTCAGTCAGTCAGGACAAAGCTACTTATATATATATATAGAGATAGCTTTTAAAAATCACTATAATTTGCCACTGTTACCATTTATAATTTATAGCGCAGAGCCCACTAATTTCTTTCCATGTGGTTCTTTTGGTACTTCTTCTATTTTTTCTTCTTCTTCTTCTTTTCATCTTCTACTTTGCGCCCTTATCCCGTATACGAACATCCAACTTTGTTTCTCTATAATAATAATTGTTGTTAATTACACCGGCCCACAAAAAAAGTTTTTTTCTGAGTCTTGGATTCCAATATCATATTCCTATGTATTTTTTCCCGCTGAAACTGAATCCGCAATCCGTTTAACCCCTACACGTCAGGATTTTGACATAACCTCAAAAAACACTCGAAAAACTACTGAAACCACTAAAATCATCTACTTCATACCACTTTAACCCCCTTCCTCCAAATTCGTAATTTCGTAACCCCATAATCCCCTAACCTCGGAATACCATTACTCTATAACCTCAAAACCCCCGTAACCTCATTAAGCAGAAAAATCTGGTTCGGGAAAACAGAACAATTACGTGAAATTTTCTTGTAGAACATAGTAATGAATAAGTAACTGCATAACCCTAAAATCCCAGCACACCTCCTAACCCCTTCACTCTGTAACCCCATATATTATAACTTCTTAACCCCATCATCCTATTCTATGGAGAAGTCCGGTTCTCGAAATCATAAATTTTGTGAGTGGTCATGAATCAAGGTCTATTTCATTATTTTTTTAACCGGACTTCTCCACAGAATAGGATAACGGGATTAAGGGGATATAGTATATGGGGTTACGATATGAAGGGATTTTGAGGTTATGGTGTTAGGGGATTTTGGGGATATAGAGTTATGTTCCACAAAAAAACTGAAGAATTTGTTCTTTTTTCTCAAACTAGATTTTTCTACTCAATGAGGTTATGGGGTTTTGAGGTTATGGGGCTATGGTATTATGAGGTTAGGAGATTATGGGGTTCTGGGGTCATAGAATTAGCAATTTGGGGATAGTTGGGTGACAGTGGTATGGCATAGATGATTTTAGCGGTTTCAGTAGTTTTTCGGGTGTTTTTTGAGGTTATGTCAAAATCCTGACGTGTAGGGGTTAAACGGATTGCGGATTCAGTTTCAGCGGGAAAAAATACATAGGAATATTATATTGGAATCCAGGAAAGGACGGGCAGGTTCAAGGAGGACTCAAATTAGTAAATGGCTGGGATTGCCTGGGGTGACAAAAAGAGCCAGAAATGGCCTAGTTGTCCGGCTTTGGCCAACCCAAAAATTTACTACTACTACATATTGGAATCCAAGACTCAGAAAAAAACTTTTTTTGTGGGCCTGTGTTATTTTTGGCTCGCATATCGAATAGGTTTATTTTAAGGCCTATCCAGAAGCTTGCATCAGAACATAAAACATAAGAATGCGATGCCGTGATTGGCTTACAAGATACATCAAGCTGGGTCCAAACGGCATCGCATTATTATGTACTATGTTGTTATGCAAGCCTGTGGATATGCCCTTAACCGTACCTAGTAGATAAAATTTGGGTCAATTGTTGAATGTAAAATATAAAATATAAATGTTTATTTTTTCCTTCATGACCCGATCCAAATGACTATAAAACTTTATAAATTATGGATATTTGCGAAGTTTTAATGACATATTCTCTCACCGTTTTAATAGGGCAGGTTGTAAAGCAGATTTAGCGGAACACTTGCTGTAATTTTCTTATACTCTTCAAAGTCATAGAGCTAGAAATTTTTTGTAAGTTTATAGAATAGATAGAACAGAACAGAACAGAACAGAACAGAACAGAACAGAACAGAACAGAACAGAACAGAAAAGAACAAAACAGAACAGAACAGAACAGAACAGAACAGAACATAACATAACAGAACAGAACAGAACAGAACAGAACAGAACAGAACAGAACAGAACAGATCAGAACAGAACAGAACAGAACAGAACAGAACAGAACAGAACAGAACAGAACAGAACAGAACAGAACAGAACAGAACAGAATAGAATAGAATAAAATAGAATAAAATAATTATTAACCATCATGTGATACATTTCTGTATATATGGTAGGTCATATTTAGTAAAATTAAAATTAACATATATCGTGTAACATATAAAATTTTAAAAAAATTACGATAATACTATGCATGGACTTACAGAAATATAAGCAACTAGATAAAGAAATTGATAAAATAAATTAAATAAATACAACATATCTTTAAAATTAAAATCTAAAAACTCCTTAATTGTATAGGGACAGCACTTAATAACAATGTTCTTCACAGCATTTTTAAATAGATTTACATTTTTTATATCATATTTTTTATTTTCTTTGGCAATCTCTATATATATATAACCGGCTTTGTTCTGAATGACTGACTGACAGAATAAATGCCCAGCCTAAACCCATTGACCTAGAAACTTTAAATTTAAATTTAAATTTAAATCGAAAACATACATGTTTCAGAATTTTTCGATATTCGATATTTGACCTAAGGGGGTTGAAGGGTTTTTTAAAGAGAGAACTAATTTAAGGCTATATAGCCTTACATCAAGCCGCAACGGGCGACGGGTGAAGCCGCGACGGGACTTCCTTATTGTTTTCATCAAGCCGCGACGGGCCACGAGTAACGGGCCAAGGGCGACGGGCGACGGGACTTCCTTATTATTTTGAAGTATACCGCAACCGTGAACTTGATACTTTTTAGTGTCTAGATTCCTACATCGACGAAGTCGCGGGTATATGCTACTTGTTATAAAGAATGTTTTGTAGTACTAATCCCAAGTAAGGTTTTGGATTGGGTAATGCCTAGGTATTTAACATGTTTTTTCAGTTAATATCTTGGTCATTTATTATTTAAGAAAAAAATCTGCGAGAAGGGTATATACTAGAAATGGCGAAGCACTGCTTATCTTTGGCTTGTTTTTTAATGCTAAAAGTTCTAACAGATTTAAGTTTTATATATACACATAATTGAAAGATTTTCTTAAACTTTAACTGCTTTTTTAATGGCCTTCTAGACAAATCTAATTTACATTTTTTTTTAGTTAACATAAATTTATTTTTTGAGTATATTACATAAAACTTTTATGTAATTTTTACTATATTTATATAAAACTTTTGTTTGTTTTTCAGCCCCTTCCGCTCCAGCCGTTTTTAGGTATATGGACCTATACCAGATTAAAATTTTTATGAAAAATTAAAGTACTAAGCGTAATACCACTAAAACACAAAGCGCCCTTATCCCGTATACGAACATCCAACTGTAAATATTTTAGTAAATTTTGCTATATTTACAAATATCAATATGTGGATCAATGGAAGCGGAAGGGGTTAGTGAAGGAACACTTTTAACTTTTGATATGAAGTACTATCTATCTCTTTCTTTAATCAGTTTTATCTAATAGCATACTTGACCTACTAAATATTTTCAGGGAAAGCCTTTACTTACATTTTAACCACTAACTGGTCTGGCGCAGCCCATCTATTTTAAAAGAAAATAAGGAACAAAAATGCAAACAAACTGATTGTTTTATTTAACGTGGATATTATAATAGTTATTTATAATACAAGGGCAAAAAGTTAAGTTTTTCGATTGAGTAGGTTTTTAGATCCGAGGGCCGTTTGGGCCGGCCCGAGGGTAATAAACCTACGAAATCGAAATTTAACTTTTTGCCCGTGTATTATACAATATTTTTTATTCGATTGTTACTAATTATAATAAATTATTAAAATATACTTAATTTTAAATTGCAAAAAGTATTTCTTTTTATTATCTTATTACTTATACTATGACAAATTGCTATTCAATCAAATCGCTAAAAAAACAATTGAATCGTTTCTTTTGCGTGCGGTTCATTTTCAAATTAAAAAAGCTATAGCTTGGTGATTAATTTCTGTGAAAATGTGTCTGTTATGAAAATAGTAATACTTCTGAACCGTTCTATGAATCTTATAAATATTGAAATTGATTTTACAATTGAAATTTTGTGTTTTTAATTTATTTTAGTGGATGAATACAGATTAATCAGTTAACATATATGTTATGTTATAGAAGAAATTGTTATTTTGTATGAAATGATTATAATAACTGTATCTGGTCAAAAAGAACAGTTAGCTTAAGACCAAAAGTGAACAAAAGGTCATATTTCTTTATAAATACAACAGTAAAGGTAAAGCATCTTCTTTTAAAAAGCTTAAAAATAACAAGTTTTAGTTAGCGGGCGAAAAAAACTTTTTGGCCCTGGGGCCACGAAGTTCAGCTTTTCGCCCGCAAAACATGAACAAAAAGAGTACCTTTTAGAATCAATCGAATAAAAACATTATTAAACAAGGATATGTAAAAAGAAAGGTCATTTAAATAGGACATAATACAATACTAACATAAATAAAATAACATGTAGGAAAAATCTGAAAAAAATAATTTGTAAACTAAGCTTTTCAAGAATAAAAAAAGTTAAAAATAAATCATTTCATAATATTAGGTACTAATTATTTCTTTAGATTGCGTAGTCTGTTACACGATGCCGGACCAGTTAAGGGGTTAAATAAACAAGGACAACCGATGGAAAATTTTAGCAAATCAAGACATTGAGAGCTTTGGCATTTTTGTAAGACCAAATTTTAAAAAATCTATAGTTGCGTTTTTGAAAAAAGCCATTTTCATTTGTTTTAACAAAAAAAAATGATATATTTGAAAATTATTTTAGATATTCAGATTTTACGTCAAAAAGTGAGAAAAAAGTTTTAATAGACGTTTGAGATAAATCGCTTTTTAAGGGAGCTTGCGTACTTTTAAAGGGCATTTTATATGTAAAACTGTTTAAATATTTAATTTTGTTATATCATAAAATGATAATGTTTATTGGTTGCATACTACAGTAAAAATTTCAAGTCAATAAGTTAAACCGTTCCTGAGTTATGAAGTGAATAATATTCTAAAAATGTCCCTTAAACGTCTTCTAGCTCCCCTAAGAAGCAATTTAACATAAACGTTCATAGAAACTTTTTGTAGTAAAATCTGAATATCCAAAAAAAAAATTAAATATGTCTTATTTTTTTGTTAAAACAAATGAAAATCGTTTTTCTCAAAATTAGATTTTTTTTTTAAATTTAATCTTAAAAAGATGCCAAAGATCTAGATAATTAAAATATGAAAAAAAAATCGTTTCCAGACCAGGGTGCCCATTTTTTTACAGCACTCGTAAAATTCGAAAAGGGGTGATTGCAAAATCGTTTAGTTTTTTACAATTAATAGCTCTGTAACGCTCTTTCAAAGTTTGTCGACTGATTAAATAAATGAAACAACTGTTAGTAATTTTAATTAATTAGTAAATAACAATTAAAGTAATTATCGAATAAAAACTAAGCGCAGTTATAACAAAACTAAATTTAAAATTCACTATTCAATTAAAAGTTTGCAACATTATCCAGTGTACATGTTGCCGTAGGCAATAATTTTAATTGATTTAGTTCGAGTTTGTGCGGGTTTTTTAAATCGATTATGAATTATTCCAATCATATTTACTAATTATTATTAATATTATTATTATTATCTACAGACTAATAAAAATTAAATATTAGAATAGAAGAGTAGATAGCTGAGGAAGTTGGGGTCCAGCTACAACCACGCCCCATTACCACTGCTACACTCCAGAATTGATAGTTGTTTACGTAAAAAAGGGAAAAAATGCTTTGAAGCTTAAAATTATGATATTTTTTAACGGGCGTTTTCTGTTCTATTCTATTTTAGAGTTCTATCTAGTTTGATCTCCAAAATATTCACAAGACTACAAATGTTGTATCATAACCTGAGATACTGTAATGAGACTTATAGTTTTGTTGTTATTATTTATTTTGTTTTTATTGTTTATTTGGATTGATTGTTTGTCACTTGTTTATCTGGTTCATTTATAATTATTATTTTCATGAACTTCTTTGCGTAGCGCATCATTGTCAACATGCTTGGTATTATGGTAAATATGTGATATACTTAACATATACTTGGTATTATGGTAAATATAATAATTAACATATCCTGACAATTTTTTATATTTTACTACACTAGCAATTATTTTATCTTATTTTATGTATTTATACTATATTTATAGTTTTAGTTACTTATATATATATTTTTTTTTCTTAAGCACGTTCAAATGTACCTCACATTTCTGTGCCAGTAGCATATTTATTTGTAAATTATGTATGATTTATGAAATAAATATTATTATTATTATTATTATTATAACCTTAAAACACCCAACTCATAACTTATTTTGGTAACTTTGGATTAAAAATTAAAAAAAAGTCCTTAAATAAAGATTGCCAACAAATTATAAAAAAAACATGATTTTATATATTAATAAAAAAAATCAATTATCAGGTAAAATTTAATTCCAAATTATGGTAAGAACCTTAAGATTGTGTGTACAGGGTTATTCTTTTAAATGGTACAGTATCTTTATCTTTTTTTTGAGATGAGATAAAGTATGATCCAGTTAAACGTGATAGTGACTCATATTGAAAGTATGGGCTGCGCGGGAACGGAACGTAAGAGGGGAGACCAAGTATAGGCGTTGCGGGTAAGGCGTGAAGCGGGAGGGAGCTTTGAGCATGAGTCACTATCACGTTTAAACAAATTAGCCTATAGAGAAATGCTTTTTTGAGCAAAGTTTTATTTAAGAACATAATCTACCTGCTGGTGTAATTTTATAAATACTAATACTTCCGGTTTAACCCTAACATTGTCTTTTTAAACGGGACACCTTGTATAGAGTAAAACTAAATGGTGTTCTATCTTTGGCATTACTTATTTCTTTAGGTGTACCACAAGGCTCTCGCTTAGGGCCGTTTCTTTTTATTATTTATACGTGTTGTTTAATTATATATATAAAATATTGTAAGGTTCATATGTATGTTGATGATACTCAGCTTTATTATTCGTTTCACCTAGCTGATGCAACTGAAAGTATCAAACAAATGAATGATGATTTGACATCTATATTAAAATTTTCTACTGATCACAATTTATCAATTAATCCTTCTAAATCAGTTGCATTGGTTTTTGGAACTGAAAAGGCTTGCAATAACATAAAAGAAAATTATGAACTGAGACTAAACAACACTGTAATAGCATTTAAAGATAGTGCAAAAAATCTCGGTCTTAATATGGATAATAGCTTTAGATATAAATTATATATTGATCAACACTTACGAACTGGATACGGAATACTTCGAACTCTCTTTCCTCACAGATCGTATCTTAATATCCCGACTAAAAAGTTGCTCTGTAATTTACTTGTTTTATCTCAATTAACTTATGGCTCGGCTATTTATGGATTCGCATTAGATAACGATTATATACAAAAGATACAAAAACTTCAAAATTCTTGTTTAAGATACACCTACGGGGTTCGAAAATTTGAACATATCTCACACAAACTGAAAGAAGCTAACTGGCTGAATATGCAAAATAGAGTCACTTTACAGACACTTTGCCTGTATCACTCTATTATTAATAACCAAACACCCTCATATTTATACGAAAAGTTAAATTTTCGCCATAACATTCATGGTGCCAACTTAAGAGACGTCAACCTTCTGACAGTTCCTTTACATCAAACTGTAAGATTTCAAAGATCTTTTTCATATAATATTAGTGTCAATTATAATAAATATAGAAATTTTTTTAGTTTGAACAAAAATAGTTTCAAAAAGTCTATTAGAGAACTTCTAGAAACTACTCAAAATTAATTATTGATTGATTTTTTCTCAAGGTGTTAGTTACTCATTTATTTATTTTTTGTTTCTCACTAAAAAGTCCTCTAATTTGAAACAAGAAATCAGTAATTAAATTAAATTTGTAATTAAGTTAAATTAGTATTTTTATCTATTGTTATTATTTTATTTATAAGTTATATATAGATTAAATTTTTACTGAGGTTAAGTGGAAGAGCTTGGGGTTGCGCATCAGAATCGTGTTTTTGATGAGCAACTCATTTGAACTTCGCCTCTTATCATGCACCTGTATATGATAAAATAAAGACATTTATTATTATTATTATTATTATTATTTTAATCTCATTTCATTATTGTTACAATTATGCGAAAAAACTTAAATACAACTGCCATTCTAAAATTAATAGTTTGAGAGTTATTAAAAAAAAAAACAATAATATACATGATCTTTAGTATTGTTCGCCTTACGGATGTAAGCCTATTAAAACTATGTGTGGAATGTGAGTCCGCCTCACTTGCACGCACGCTCGCTTCTGAAGTAAAGAAGAGAGCGCGGTGTCCGTTCGGTGATATCTCACCCTTGCGTCGCAGCTTTTCTCTCGCGCGAAGGATTATATCATCGTAACATTTTTGTTTGAAGAGATAGACATGTGCTTATTGATGAAATGTTTTATCTTTGGATATAATTTACCTAACTATCCAATTTAGTAAACACTTTCGCTTCCTGTTTCAACCAAAATACTTCTAACTTTGATTTTCTTAATAATCCCCTGTATATTTGAGTACTATAAAATGAAGAATTATATTAGAAAAATTAAGTCAAATAAAACTACCATTCCAAAACATATACTTTTTAAGTTATTAAAAAAAAACAATAGTTTATCAATATTATCCTAGAAGGCCTTCACAATTTATAAATATGGAGCTTGGTAGGAAATAATGGCTGCGAATATTCAGCAATAACATTAATTATAATTAATAACAAGCCATGGCCTCCTAAATATAAAATTTACAATAACGGTTTTCGTTAATTAACTCGAAAACTATTAATTTTAGAATAATAGTTATATTTAACTTTATTTTTATATTTATATTCTGTATTCAGAAGTACAAAAAAAATGGGTCATTCTATTTAAAATTTCAAAGTTATAGTTTTTTACAGAAAAAACAGAAGTGGTAGAGTTTGGTAAATTACATAGTTTTTTAAAAAATAATTTAATATAAAACTTTTCTGAAAGAATCATATGCTTCCCTCCCCAAATAAAAAAGTTAGAGAGGTATTACTGACAAAAACACATGTTGGAGAAATTTATATAACTTTCTTAAATATATCCAAAACTATTTATTTTAAAGTATTTTAATTTGAGTTTTTTTTTCCAGATTGTGTCCTTATAAAAAAATCTTAAAATATACAGGGTGTCCCATTAAAAAAATCAAAGTTCCGGTGAAACCGGAAGTGCAGTAGTCAAAAAATTGCACCAACAGGTAGAATATGTTCTTAGATCTATAAAACTTTGCTCAAAGAAGCAAATCCCTATCTCAAATCACACAAAAAAGATAAATGTACTGTACCATTTAAAAGAATAACCCCGTATACATATTTCAGACTGTATGTATACAAATTTAAAAAAACGGATTTTATAAATTATGATTCAACGCTCGCTTTTATTTTATTGATGCTTAAAATTCGTTGCCATCATGAATCAATTCATTATTTTTCTGTTTTTTTTTTCTCGTTCTTCCAAAAAACTTAAAAGGTCAAAGTTCATGATATTAAGGAAAATTCATTAATTCAATTTTAACAATATTATAATAAATTTAAGGCGTTCGTATCATAAAACTTTTCAACAATAATTCATCATAGGCCTACTATTAATGTAATTTTGATTGGTAATACACGGTAAAAATAAATTACATAGTAAATGGTAATATGTTGCCACAGACCGGTACGTTAAAAATTACATAGTTCGTAATGGTAATATTATATTCTTTTACATTCTTTTATACAAAATTCAATCTTTGTACACATTTTTACACAAATTCATAAATTATGCATAGTACAGTATAGTAAATTAACTTAGCGTGCTATGCAGATTCATGTATTTTTAAATTATTTTACATTTAGTTTTTACAGTGTACATATACTTCTGGTTCAGTGAACGTGTGAAGCGCAAAAATGGCACCAGTCCCACTTCAATATGTAACATCAGTACCTTAGTTCTAAACCGTTTTATCTAGAATATAAGTCAATTTAACAAGCGGTTAAAACCTCCCCACCCTTTCAACTAATATTCTAAACTATCCGGTAATACGATAAGCTACTGAATATTCAATAATGCATCATGTATCGAAAATTGCGAGTAGTAATGGCATGTATGGGGAAGATTTAGCCGCTTGTTGATTCAATTCAACAATGTTGAGAGATTCAACAGTTTAGAACTGATGTATCGAATACCCTATAATCCGTAATAGTTAAAATTTTTGAAAAAACAAAAGTGGAGTTACGTTTTTTAAGTATATGACAGCAAAAGTCGCATGATTCTTGCTGATTTTGCATTGCCGAACTAAGATTTGAGGTGATGCATAATAAAGGTTGTGTCGTATGAAAAATTCATTTTTCATGAAATGGTAAACATCGTGTCGCACGATGCGATATCTCATAGAGTCACTCCATTTAGCGGCGTCACCGTTCGTAAGAATATGGACAAAAAAAGATTTTAAAAAAAGTACAAAAATTATTATTTTTCGCAATCCTTCTTTGAGATAACTAGATGTTGCTTTGCAGTACGGCTTGTTGGTACTATTTTATTTGAAAAAGAAGAGGCGCTAACATAATTACTATAGACCATCAGAAGTACTTAATGCGGTCTATGAATTTTGTACTCAGTAAATAGTATATTACATACTGAGGTGGAAAAAGTTTAATTTCCTGAGGGAAGGTTAGCTGACCAAGGGGCGATAGCCAAAAACTTAACTTTTATAAATATAACTTAAATTTATATGTGATGTTATTTTATGAAAATAAATCATGAATAAATGAATAAATAAAAAAATGAATGTATTTAAAACTGTTTTGTCATAAAATTGTCAATAAAGCTACAAGAGCCTTCCCGACCAAGGCAGGGAAATGAGGTATTTTTAACTTTTTGCAGTTAATAATAATTAATTTTTCAACTTTTATGTATATACCGTGCGATTATAAAGTGCCGAACACTTTTTAATGCAAAACTGGCATTAGCGATGAGTAAAATGGAAGAAAGCTGTGTGCGTTTTACTTGCCACCGAGCTGTTGTACGTAGCAATCACATGGGCTTGTCGCGCATACTCTAACAGAGGCGTGGCTTCAAACTAAGAGTATTTTCTTTTTAACCTGTTCGGCACTTTATAATCGCACTGTATGTAATTAGCCAATTACCAAATGATTGTGAATAAAATAAATTACATAGTCCGTAAATGGTAATATGTTGCCACAGACCGGTACGTTAAAAATTTTATAGTTCATAATGGCAATATTACATTCTTTTACATTCTTTTACACAAAATTTAATCTTTTTACACATTTTTACACAAATTCATGAATTATGCATAGTACAGTATATATAACTTACTTTTGGTATATTCCTATAGGAAAGTCATACGTTGATAATATTTATTTACGTTTTTTATAAAAAAAGATGATTTCCGCGTACTAAATTTTTCTGTATTCGGTTTGCCAGTATGTCTATCGGTCTGTGCAGCAAAAAACTTTGACCACGATTTCTTGGGAACGCTTTAAGCTAAAGCCTTCAAATTTCAACCATAGGTTCCTTATCTAGGATCGCTTTTTTGGGATTTATTTTATTTAATTGTTTTTTTCAAGACCGCCGCTTAATAGAGTGAACTTAATATAGTATTTTATTTATACCGATTTATGGGTGCATCTAAGCTTACAAATTGATTCTAAGGTGTCGGATTGAATCTTATGTAAATTTTTCCATTCTACGTCAATTTTAGCTGATCAAAATATCCATCAATTGATAAATCTAATACTTTCGGGAAATAGAAAATTATTATTTAAAATATCAATTTTAAGAGAGTCCTTGGATGCTTCTTTTTTTGAAATGGGGTTACTAGGTAAGGTCATTTTATATTTCTGAGAATAAACAATTATAGGTATATTTACAGTATTATTAATTTAAGCCATTTCGCCTCAATGATTAATAATCATTGATTATTTATATCGATAAAAAATCTATAACAGAAAATAAAATTAAAATGTTCTTATCAAACGCACGTATTTCTAGATGCGCTGGTAAGGTATTGCGTTTAAAATAATACTTATCTGATATATTTTCTTTGCCTAAAAAATATTATTAGTCAGTACCTTATCAGAGTTTAAAATTTTTGCCTAAATAAGGAATTTTTAATAAAATTCTTGATAAATCAAAATATGACAAATGTCAAAATATGTCATTTAGAGGTAATTGAAACAAAAACACCTGTAACAATAAAAAGTTGTAGAGAAATTAATTTGGAAAAGGCGTTTTTGTTGAAAACTTGTAGAGAAGTTAAGTTGGAAGATATTAAAATGAATTGGTAATAAATTTAATATAAGTACGGCTTTTAAAACAGATAATACTTTACGTCAAATTCTTACAAAAACTTTTCTATTTCTATAAATATTCTAGATTTTTTATAGATATAAATAATCATTGAGGCGAAATGGCTCAAATTAATAATACTGTAAATATATATACGCCTCAAATAAATTATATATTCTAATTATTGGTATATTTTAAGTAAGTACCTAACTGATAAAACAGTTTATTTGTGTCAACTAAATATTTTTTTGGATATGGCCAATTATTTGGTTGTGACAAATAAATTTTATTTCTGTCAAATAAAATATTTTGTTCCCATTATTAAATAATTTTAAAATTTAAATATTTGTTTACATAAACTAAATATTTATTTGACTCAAATAAAATTTGTTACTCACAACCAAATAATTTAATTAGCCATATCCAAATAAATCCTTTTTATCAGTGTATAGAAAAAATATTAAAAAAAAATAAAAGAAATTAAAACATCCCAAGAAAAAAATATATTAAAAAAAGTATTGATTTAGGGTAATTTTTTATATTATTATTGATATATTTTAAGTAGAAAAAATATAAAAAAACTAAATTTAAAAAAAAAATAAAAGAAATTAAAACATCCCAAGAAAAAAATATATTAAAAGAAGTATTAATTTGGGTAATTTTTTATATTATTATAAATGCTTAGGTAAAAAGAGAAAATAGTATGTTTATTCTTTGTGTAATGTAATTTAAAATTAATAAAAATAGTTATTTATATACCAAGGGACTAAACTGGCTGTTTTAGTCCCGCTGCATGAGTGTTGCCTGAGCGAGCCCAGCGAGCGAGGGAAACCGAAATGCAAGGGACTAAAACAGCCACGTTTAGTCCTGAGGTATATACACTATTTTTTGAACGACCAAACATGATTTAGGTAGGTAGATAAAATTAAAATTAAAAACCATGCGTCTAAAATTGGGTGTTTTATTTTCGTAATTTAATCAAGATGCATTTGAATTGCGAAAAGTCAGATTCACGGCTATCGCGATGTCAATTGTTTTTTAATACGGTTGACACAAACGTCAGTTCGAAAAAATGGACGAAGACGATAAATTTTAAGTAATTTAAACAATGTTATTTTTTAAGGGTTTCTTTGTTAAAATCAAATAAATTTGTTTGAATCGCTAATTTATTACAAAACTTCACCAAACCTAATTTTTGTACCAGTAAAGCATATAGTAAGTATAATATTTTAATATTATCAAAGTTGCCGTGGTTTTTATTCCCTTGGGACAAAAACTGCAAGTTTAGTCCCGAAAATGAAAGCGTAAAATTAAGTTTGTCTTGTTCGTGCAAAAAATACATTTTGACACTTTTTTTTTTTGGTTATTTATAATTATAATTATTATAATCTAATTATGGGTTCTAATATATTAGATTAGATTATATTAGATTAAATTATTATCGAATAATTAATAAGAGCTGTAATTTATAACCTTTACGTGGGCAGTGCTTTGTTAACCCAGTTTGTGAAGTGACTTTATGTTGCTGAACATTTTACTGAACATATTTTAGACTAATTCAATTAAATATTTCACATTTTGTACACGTTGTAATACATGAACAAACGAAGAACATGCGATTTTAAGTATTTTAGTCGCAACTTACGGTCATCTCACAATGTGGGTGAACACTATCGCATAACACAATCCACTTATGTAAAATGAACAAATTAATCCTTAATTAAAATCAATCAGTAATTAATTAATAATTGAACCGGTGAGAGCAAGAAGGGAAAGATTGCACTTTTTGGACGAAATTCACTGGATAGACATTTTGCTCTTTGCTATGAAACGCATCTGTTGACACAAAAAAGGTAAATATATCACAAACTATTATGCCCGAGTAAAATTTTAAATATGTGATTGAGACAAAGAAGGGAAATATTCCAGGAATTTCAAAAAGTATGAATATTTTTTTAACTTACCACAAGAAAAACATGATGACTTTAAGTAAGAGTAAGCAAACTTCAATAGGTTAAGAATGTATATAGACCAGGGTCGATAACTTAGAAAATGGTAAAAAGTGAAAAAAAATTATAGGATGAAACCCGTTAAAACAGGACGAGAATTTAACAAAAATGAAAGGAAAAATAATTTACGGGCGATCTGAGGTCGGGAAGTGGAAGGGGGTGAGTTTTTAAGGGTAAAAAACGGTGTATCTCGATTTCCGGCAAAACTACAAGTCCTATGGAAAAAAATTAAATGACAAAGTTGTAGGTAATAAAGAGACCTACAACTTTTGTAATTACACTTTTTTCACATAACCTCAAAATTTATGTGAAAAATTCAAATAATCAAGTTTTTGGTTTGGACTTTTTATCTCATGCAAAAAATTTTTTTTTTACGAAATTTGGTGAAAACTTACCTTTTTATGTCCCAAAGATACTGTAATTTTTTTGATTTGAAATATTTATTTTTTCACCTTATTTTGACTTAATATCAAAAAAACACCCTAATTTTCAATCGAAAATTCTCGCGTCAAAATATCAGCTTGTATTATTATTACGTAGAATCTTACGGTTTTCAAGTAATTAAAGTGTAAATTTTACTAAATAGCTCAAAATTGTACATAGTGATTAAAAAAAAATCGGATTCGAGTTTTTTTCTTTTCTTTGCATTTTATGAGAACATTTACCATAGTAATGTATATATTTTCTTACATTATCAGAAAGAAGAGATTTCAACGAACAAAAAACTCCCCGATTTTTTTTAAAAAGTTGATATTTTGACGCGAGAATTTTCGACTGAAAATTAGGGTGTTTTTTCGATATTAAGTCAAAATAAGGTGAAAAAATAAATATTTCAAATCAAAAAAATTACAGTGTCTTTAGGACATAAAAAGGTAAGTTTTCACCAAATTTCGTGAAAAAAAAAATTTTTTTGCATGAGATAAAAAGTCCAAACCAAAAACTTGAATATTTCAATTTTTCACATAAATTTTGAGGTTATGTGAAAAAAGTGTAATTACAAAAGTTGTAGGTCTCTTTATTACCTACAACTTTGTCATTTAATTTTTATCCATAGGACTTGTAGTTTTGCCGGAAATCGAGATACCCCGTTTTTTACCCTTAAAAACTCACCCCCTTCCACTTCCCGACCTCAGATCGCCCGTAAATTATTTTTGCTTTCATTTTTTTTATATTCTCGTCCTTTTTTAACGGGTTTCATCCTACTATTATTTTTTTTTGGTTTCAAAAATTATCGACCCTGGTCTAATATGAATTTTATTTAAATTAAGCATGTATATATGACTTATATTATCTGTTATTTGTTTAAATACAAGACAGTCTTGTAATTAACAGTAAAAAATGTTTTTTTTTAACTATCCTAAAACTTTAGTCATTTGAGATCAAGAAGGGACCCATTTTTACTACATATCAGAGCTAAACTAAAGATTTTAAAAAGAAACCACTTATTAAACATTGTTACTATGTTTACGATAAACAAGTTTGTAATGTTGTTTCTTTATTGGGCTTATGGTTTGGTTCCTATAAAGTTTTTTGTTAATTCCCGAAAGTTGGATCGAGTGCAATCTTTCTCTTCTTGCTCTCACCGGTTCAATTATTGATACATATTGAATAAATGGTTGGAAATCTAGTTTTGTGTCAGCGCGAATAAATTATTAAATGATTGGGGAAATAAATCCTCAATGGTATTTGTTTATTTCTAGTTTTCCCGGTTTCTCTAATACATTGTTTAAAATGGTTAGGTAAACACTCCATGTATACTCTAGTCAGAAAACAGCCTAGTTCCCCAAACCAAAATAACTTTTCTCAATAAAAATTGGCCATTTTATATATTTTACATTTTTTTTTTGATGGGTAAGCTGATTTCCTGAAAAATAAAATTTTGGAAAATAATAAAAATTTTCTATGCCTATGCATAAGGATCATAATATCATTATTATAAGGATCATAATATTATTATGATGTAAATTCTAGCAGTTGACGTTTATTTATTTATTTATTTATTTATTTATTTTACAACTTAACAGGACATACGTCCCTTTTACAAAGTTGTTATAATAAACTATGAAGTAATATAAATACAATAGAGACTTATATAAAAAAGAAAGAAAAAAACAAGATTTGCATAAAATATTAATACTTAATTATATGAGAAAATATGATTTATAATTCTACAGCATAACAAACAGATTTTAAGGAATTAATATTTGTAAAAAATAAATCTAGAACACTTCCAATGCGTTCGTAATTGGAACTCATGATATATAAAGGCGAAAACATTAGAATATTGGTACGAGGTGTTTTTAGGTAAAATAAAGTTCTATTCCTGGTACTAACGGATGGAACGTGAAATTTGAGTTTATTTAATAAGTATGGACAGTCAATAATATTATGAAGTAATTTATACAAAAACGCTACACTATAATAAAAACGGTGTGAAGCCATATTTACAAAACCAAATCTCTGCAGTAAACTTTTGGTAGGAGTAATAAGCGCAGGGTACTCATTATATGTTTTTAGGTACAGATACCTTAAAAACCTTTTCTGAACCTTCTCAATGCTGTTTCTGTGAATTTCATGTTTAGGGTTCCAAATAACTGCACCATAGTCCAACTTGGACCTAACGAATGCATTATATAGCACTGTAAATGTGTGAGTATTTTGAATACCCTCAGAGTTACGAAAGATAAAACCTAATGATTTAAAAGCTGCTGAAGTTGTTATGTTTATATGATCAACAAAGGATAATTGCGGATCAAAATGTATTCCTAGGTCCTTCATAAGATCAGGTCTAGAAAGAATAGAACCAGTTATGTTATAATTATAAATTATAGGTACTTTTTTTTTGGTAAAGGTCATAACGTTACATTTGGATACATTGAGAGAAAGACGATTTCTTACACACCATTCGTGTAGTCTATTTAAATCACCTTGGAGTTCAATAGCATCATTCACACAAGCAATCTTTTTAAACTTTTTAATATCATCTACATAAATAAGACATAGACATTTAAGAATGCATGCAATGTCGTTAACAAAAAGTTTAAACAAAAGAGGTCCTAGGACCGTCCCCTGAGGGACTCCGTAGGTGGCAGTGAAAAGAAAGGATTTGAAACCACGATATTGAACGTATTGAATTTTTCCAACTAAATACGATTTAAGAAATCTAACGTCAAGTCCAAGCTTTTCAAGAATAAATAACAAAACTGGATGATCTAAAGTGTCGAAGGCTTTCATGAAGTCAGTGTATAACGTTACAAGATTAAGTCTTGAACCTCGATTGTTCCTAGGTCAATTGTACTGATCTAAAGACCATTGCATTACAACTTTTAAAAGAAATTTGTTACAGTATTACCAATTATAATTAATTATAATAATTATTAAATAAAAGGGTTTTCTTTTAGTCAATTACCACGATTTATTATAAAATTGGTTAATTACCGTGACTCGAGTTTCGTCATCATCGTCAGACGGTCTGCGGACAAGAAAAATATACTTTTACGATTAGTTCATACAGATAAAATTAAAATACCATTATACATAAAAACAATTATTTAAACGTAAGACAGTTAAAATTAATATTAAACTTACTTGCAAAAACTGCCCTGCATTTTATTTAGGCTGTACGGAACGTCGGTTTTCCACTCGAATAACCGAGCACATTAAAGGTAACCACAATTCCCACTTCTTTAAGCATCTGGCCCTCGAAAACCATTCATTTGACATAAACACAGATTTTGAAGTCTTACACAATATAAATGACAAGCAAAAACAAGAACTCCTAGAACAAATGGAAATAACAATTCATTCACAAATATCCCCCGACCTAATACTGAATTATCAAATAAAATTCCCCACTACCCCATTTTTCCTCGCCCTTGTACCAAATAAGAAAATGAGAGAAGTGAGAAATGGAATACGAATAGAACAACCTTAGATGTATTTTAGCAAAGTAGAAGAAGAAGAACGTAACACTCCAACAAAATGTGACCACATACCATAATTTTAATATTAATTTTAACTGTCTTACGTTTAAATAATTGTTTTTATGTATAATGGTAAGCCTATTTTAATTTTATCTGTATGAACTAATCGTAAAAGTATATTTTTCTTGTCCGCAGACCGTCTGACGATGATGACGAAACTCGAGTCACGGTAATTAACCAATTTTATAATAAATCGTGGTAATTGACTAAAAGAAAGCCCTTTTATTTAATCTAATTTATACCACTATAAGAACCCCAACCAGGACCAACTAAAAATGTTTATTTCTGATAAATATTTTCCTAAATTAAATTTATAATAATTATTGTTCAAGCCTTTTGTAATGATTGTTGCAGGTATAAAGCAGGGACTTAAAATGTTTCTGACCCGAATTCATATTTTTTAATATTTATTAAAAAAAAAACAATTTATTAGCTCAAAAAGGGGATAGGAACTAAATTTCTAATTTTTATAGTTCTCTAGATATTGTCATTTAAGTAGAGCACTAAATTTTTTTTTTTTGGATATATTTTGATTTCAAATCTGGCTATCTCCAAGACTACAACGATAGAAGTTTTACATTCATTCTTGAAATATACAGAGATAGTGTCTATGTGTAAATATTTCTTATAAATAAGGAATTGAGAAAAACGGCAGAGGTGGTCAGTCTTGGAATTGCCCAACCGTTGCTAAATCACATTATTTTCGTAGATAGAACTCCTTTTAGCACTCACAGGTATTGTATGTTTTCTTTTGGCGTTTTTCTGCTATATACACGCTCATCACTATACTACTCCAGCCACATTACTGCATCCTTATAAACAAGGCACTTTTCTGTAGCAAGTAAACCATATTTTATCCAGCAGTGCTAAAAGCGTATAGATGTTTGGCACATAAATAATCCATTAGTTGATTAAATAAATACAAATCTACAAACAAGACCGGGCACAGTGGGATAAGCCTGGGGTAATAAAATTAAATAAAAACAGGTTTTTAAAGTTAAAACCCTTCTTAATTAAGTATTACGTATTACGTACCTATAACTAAAAAGTAGAAAACAAGATATTTATACAAATTTACAAATACGAGATTTTTGAAAGAAGTGTTTTGGAATTTTTAAATTTTTTGATTTTCGGCAACATTTCCAAATCCCTTCTTTTAAAAATCTCGTATTTGTAAATTTGTATAAATATTTTGTTTTCTACTTTTTAGTTATAGGTACGTAATATGTACTTAATTAAGAAGGGTTTTAACTTCAAAAACTTGTTATTTAATTTTATTTTCAAGTTTTAATTTTAGATAAAATTGTATTGTCAACCGAGTTAAGCATGTGTACAAAATTTTAGCGTTGTAAGTGTATTCTAAGTGGTAAAACAGAGAGAGGGTTAACTTAGCTATATTCGCGTATGCGGGGTAATGGGGAGACGAGGGGGGAAAATTATACTTATAGTATCACACACCGCAATTGCGGTACCGCGCGGCAAAAAAACGCATGTGTGTACCTAAATCTTTTAAGATTTAAAAAAATCTATTTAAAAAACACACTGCTATATATAATTTTTAAATATTTTATTTTTTAACGTTTGATTTTTGGGACACGCATGTCCCTCGAGGGCCATATGGTCTAGACATTTTTATGTTTAAACTCAAAAACCATCAAAATTTGAAAAAAATAATATATCAATGGTAGCGTCTTCGCCATAATTGCAAATATCAAATAAGAATTGCACTTTATTAATAAAATGCTTTTTACTATTTTACTACTCTTTTTAACGACAACTTGCTTGTATCCACGTATTCTGCAAATCGAGTTGAAATAGATTTTGTAGAGTTAGATAAAAAAAATATTTTATTAACAACCATTTACAATACAATACAAGTGGGGTTGTGAGGTAAGGTAATGCCTTTCAAATCACTGTGACCAATGATCTATTGTTCTTAACCATTTATTAATTAGATAGTTGCATATACGATAATACGATAATTCGGCCATTGTCGATAATGGCCGGCCAATGGTGACAATAATAAATAGACATTATCGACAATAAATTTAAAGTTTGATTAAAAACTAACGAAACAGGCGCAAAAGCAACGTTAATGTAAACCAATGACCCACCTGTAATAAAAAAAAAACACCAAATCAGTCAAAAACCAAACCAAATCACAATAATGTCCAATTTATTATTCTCATCATTGACCGGCCATTGTCGTCAATGCCCATTATCGTCTTTGCCCGTAACATATACATAAAGGTTGGAAAATTAATTATTATTAACTTCAACTTCCTAAAAAGTGAGAAGCATCTCATTTTCCTCCCTTGGTCGGAAAGGCTTTTGTATATAATTTCACGTATGTCACTTATAAAAATTTATTGAATATTATGACAAAATAGTTTTAAATACATATATTTTTATAAAATAACATCACATATAACTGTATAGATTATTATATTGCTATTTTGGGATTTACTGGATTGGCCGTCCCAATCGCCAGACTCAAACCCTATTGAGAATGTGTGGTCATTCATTAAGCACAAGCTTCGCGGGAAAAAGTTATACACATTAAAGCAGCTGTCACGAGAAATTCGGACAATATGGTGGTCTTTGCCGAAGGGATCTCGTTCAAAGTACGCCCCGATTAACGCAAATGAAGACTGGACAAGTTACTAAGTTATTTGCATTGATCTATAATTCACTAACTGTAATTAAATGTAAAAAAAATAGTATAAATATATTCTTAAATAAACAATGCGAGACACGCTCTTACTTGACCGACTGTATGTGTAACAATATAAAAAATACAAAATATGTTTAAATTTTGTTTTTAATTACACCTTTTGATTGGCTAGAATCAACATTGTCAAAAAATCTGTTCCTTTCGAATTAAGGAGAACGTCTAGACATCAGTATTATTAGGTTTCACTGGTAATAGAAGATCCCCAAGGGAGACCCCAGATTTATCTTTGAATTTTAAGTAAAGGGTCCTTTTTGGTACTTGTATATTTGCCTTTCAAGTTAATCAGTTTGAGTGTCCTAGTATATACATGTATACAATTTGACCGTGCGAGCTAATTTACAAGACCAAGGTAGACCCCCTTTTTTTTTTTTTCATTTCAAAGTTAGAGATTACAAATCTCTTATTAATAATTAAGATAATTTCGAGTAATTTTAAGTAATCATGGCCCACCTATGATAAAAACTAAAAATTAAATAAAAACAACTTTAAATTTTAAAGTGTCACTTTTTTGGTATCATTGTACTCAGAATGAAGCGTAGAATTTAAATATGTAAAAAATTAAAAGTGCATTTCCGGTTAAACCGGAAGTGACTTAGATGTACTTTTTATGTTAAAAGTTGACGCTTTATGGCAATAAGAGATGTTCTAAATTCGGAATCTCTAATTTTTAAAATAAATAAAAAGAGGGGTGTACATTGGTCTTGTAACACTCGGTATATATTTGTTAAAAGTCTATACTTGAGTTGGAAAAAAATAATAAAATAAAGGACAATCTATTATTATTATGAAAAAAAAGGCTACCTAAGCCTAGATTAATTTATTCAGTTTTTTAAACAAAACGAAAATTTCTTTTACTTATATGATTAATCCTTTTGATATATGAATTAGGCGAATTTAAAGTTATACCGGGTGTCCCAACTCTTTTTACCAAGCGATTTTCTCGAAAACTATAACTTGTTGTATCACAATAATAATAATAATTATAATTAGTAGTTTGTTATCCTGAATAACAATTAACTTCCCCTTCCTTTAGTTTAAATTTTTTCTTAAAAACACGCAACATTACATGTCCGTCACTGAATATTAAAGTACGTGACTTTAGAACTATAGTTTTGAAGTCACTTACTTTAATATTTAGTGTCGGACATGAAATATTGCGTGTTTTTAAGAAAAAATTGTAACTAAAGGAAGGGGAAGGTAATTATTATTATTATTATGATACAACAAACTAAGATACCCTAAGATCCATTTGTAACTAAATATTCAGTTACAAATGGATATGAAGTTATGATCCTAAACAATTGTACTTTAATTTTTGTTAAAAATGCTCTAGTTTTCAAGTCACTTACTTTAATATTCAGTGGGACCTAAAAAGTTGCGTGTTTTTAACAAAAATTAAAGTACAATTGTTTAGGATCATAACTTCATATCCATTTGTAACTGAATATTTAGTTTTGCTTTTTTCAGTGTGTGTTATCATATTTATCTTATTAATAAAATTGCCAGGAAATGGTCCAGTATAGTAATACTCATGTATAGAACGGGTACTGAGAGAATTATTTATGAGGTATCTAGTCAGCCCTCACCTCACTAGGCTTACCAGATTGCATTCTGTATCAAAACATAACACCCTTGTTATGCAGTAGGTAATACATTTTAAAAGCTTCTGTCTGGTTGATGTGGAAAAGCCGTCGAAAAGTTTAACATACACAGAGAAAAAATATACCTTAAATTAAATAATGGTTTAATTGAGCCCTGTCATGCAAAAAGCAACCAACCCACAATATTTCACATATTGTGGGTTGGATTTAGAAATGTAGTATATATACACATTTCTAGATCAGTATAGGGAACGTTCAAGTATTACGTAACGCAAATTTTGATCATTTTTGACTTTTAATAAAACCTTAAAAAAATTGTTTAAAAAATAGAGAATACAGAATAGAGAATTTTATTTGTTTTAAAATGATGTATTACACGTATCCATTAAAAAAATCCCCATATGCCCCTCCACGCTAATCTTGAATACAAATTAAGTTTTAGTGACTTGCAAACGCAAACCAAAAGTTAATCCTGCTAGTAGGAGGTATACAAATTATAAAACCATTATCAGTAGAGTCTCAGGTGCTCGGTTTCGGAAGATAATGGACTTTTTTCCTTAGAAATAACCATAGCGGACTTAAAAACTTTATTTTATACTGTTTTAGAATATTCTATATAAAATTTGGTCAGAGATTTCAAACCATTCACATAAATAGTCTATCAACTCTAAACTCAAAAAAATAGTTGCAGATCTATTTGGAAGGTTATTTTCTAAAAAACAGTGTAGTGCAATGTATTAAATATCTGTCATAATGTATCAGAACAATAATTCAGTAATAATAAGTGTTTGACAAATAATTTTTCGATACACTAATATGCATATTTTTTGAGAAAATAAGATGATACTTTTTTCGAAATGGTAATCACTAGACCGTTTCTGTGAATGGATTTAAATTCTCTGATCAAAATTTATATAGAATAAGCTGTTTTAGTATAAAATGAAGAACTATTAAGTCGATTGTGGTAATTTCTGATGAAAAAAGTCCATTATCTTCCGAAATCAAGCACCTAAGATTTAACTGTCAATAATTTTATAATGTGTAGAATTCCTACTAACATGACTAACTGTCGGTTTGCGTTGGAAACTCACTTAAACTTAATTTGTATTCAAGATTAACGTGCCTGCCCACATTTAGATAGATTAGGTTGTCTTATTTACGAGTTTTAAAATTTGAAATCGATATCTTAACTCGTTCAAAAGTTAAGAAGGGATGTTGACTTTTGGACTACACGGTATATTAGTATATTTACTGAATAATCAATTGATAGGCAGACAGTATTAGATCCATTCAGAAAGTATTTACTTAGATAAACCATATTTTGTTTTTTTTTTTTATTTTACTCTTTTACCCTAAAATGTTTTATGCTTATCATAAAAAGTATGATGTGAAAATATGACTTTTTAGAAATCGACTCGGTCTTCAAATATATAAACTTAGGTTAAACAAATTTAGGTTAAATAAATATACATTCTTTCTCTGTGTTTAGAAAATCCATTGAAAAGTTTGCTGTAGCCAACATTAAAGTACATCGTAGTGGATACAACGCTTTTAAGTTTGAGAAATCTAAAGGCTTATGTGCGGGCCTCTTAGGATTATTAGGAGCTTTACGAAACTGGGCAAAACCGCACAAGTTTTGCGGACTGGCCGCTCCCACACCCCATATGAAGATCCGAAAGGCTATAGGTGGAATTAACTCCAAATCTCTCTGATTGTTTCGACAAATTTATAGTGCAGCGGCTAATTCACTTAGTCTGCGACTAAATAATAAATAAATATTATACGTGGTGTCCCAGCGTTCTTTAAGTACAAAATTGACTATGATGTTTATTAATAATTTTGATAAATTATAATGTAGCTTTTAAGTAGTATATCAGGAGTTCTTGGGTTATCGGGCCAATTTTATCAAATAAAATTTCGTTTTTTATAACAATTTTTAATGGACGTTTCCACTCGGATTTGGGGCGTTTTCAACATTTGTTATTATAAGAAAACTGATTTATCGTCATATTATTAAATAAAAAATCGACTTTATACATAATTAATATTGAATACTTTTTGGTAAAAAAATAAAAACGTTTCATAAGATGGCCTGTCAGTTATGATGATAACCCAAACCCAACAAATTTGATAAATTTTAAAAATACACTTTAGACTTTAATTTAAACATATTTTTAATAGTTTTATACTAAAAACAATGTGTAATTATTAATTTTTTAGCTCTCCATAAAATATTCTTATTTTTGCATATTTTAATTGACGGAAGGTACGGCATCTATACAGCGTTTTTGTTATGCGTCTAGACACTGCGTCCAGACGCAGTAGTTCTTTAATACATTCTAATGGAAGTGACATATATACTGCGCACGCACGCTGCGTTTTTACTGCAGTAAAATGACAACACTAGTTTAAAAGAAGTACTGCGTCTGAACGCAGCTTCCAGACGCATAACAAAAACGCTGTATAGATGCCGTACCTTAATTGTTCCGACAGCAGCTTATTTACTTAATTATAAGTAACTTAATATTCTAATAAAAAGAAATTGAAATTTTTAGTGATTCGCCTTGTTTGGGATACCCGGTATAGCAACTTCGAATGTAGAAATTAGTAAACATAAAAAAATAAAATTATTGTCGCATTTTGTTAAAAGTCAACGTTCCTTATTTAATATTCATTGTTAAAGAATCAAGTATGCATGATTCCATTGTTAGCATTCTGAAAGCACGCACACTTCAGCAGATGAATTGCGGTGGCCGCCGCAGGGGATGTTTTCACCTAAGCTTTTTGAAGCTTATTCCGTATACCGGAGGATTTATCTTCCAACACTTGATGGAAGAGGTTGCATCGCACGGTGGGTAGGGTACAGGGTGTTCCGTATTGTTATATTTAAATTTTGTAAGCATTTTGGACTTAATTTAAAGACAAAAAAAAACACAAAAGTGGTAGGTCGATTTTTAATCGTTCCGAAGTTACAGGCCTAATAAATTATTTTTTTCAAAAAAAAAAAAAAAAATAAAATAACAATTTTTTTTTTTAATTTCCTTTTTGCGAAAAACAAAATATTTTTTTTTTAATTAAAAAAACTTTTTTTAAATTTTCTTATTGCAAAAAAAAACAAAAATTAAAAAAAAAATGAAAATAAAATATTTTTTTTATTTTTTTTTAACTTTAACTTTTTTTTGGGGGGATTACTTTTAAAATTGGTTGAATTGAACCTTAGGGAACGTTCAAGTATTACGTAACGCAAATTTTGATAATTTTGGACCTCACGGCCGTGGATAAAAGTAATTATTCCTAAGAAAGGAATTTTCTTTTAGCTTTTTTCCATTTTTTTATAAGTTTAACCCCTATAACCCACAAAACCCCTATGTGGGTTTATAGGAAAATTCTTTCGCAATTTTTTTATGCATCGTATACTGTAGAATCACGAGATAAAATAAAGTTTTTGAGAAGTGGTAGCTGGTGCAGAAATGATTCTTTATTCTATATTACGATGCTACGTGATATTATATCTGAACGGATTTGCAGAAATATGTTTATAAGTATTTTTATCAGACACTAAGAACGGTAGGAAAAGCACTGATTACAACAAAACAAAAATTTCCTCAATTTCACAAAAAAAATAACGAAAAAGAAATAAAATAAAATAAAGATTCTAAAAAAAAAATAATTTTCTTCACCTAAAGCCCCAAAAAAATAACTTCTTTGCAAGCCATTCATGGATATCAAATTTTGTACGTAAATTGTTTATTGACTTGTGTACAAATATTTTGATAAAAAGAATTTGTACTAAAAATTTTAAATATATTTTTTTTGACAATAGTTAATACACGGTAAAAAATTAATGTAAAATAATAAAAAAATACCCCGGTTTACCAAGTAATTTTTCTAAACCTAACTATGTTTAATTTATGAACTTGTGTAAATATACACGGTGTATTTGAAAAAGCGTCGGAAATTTTAACAGATGATTCTACATCATAAAATATGACAAAAAGTTCCTATAAACATATGTCTAAAAATGCGTCATAATGGAGCTACGCCCCTTTGAAAGTGGCTAAAAAGATCGGTTTTTATTTAATAACTCAGGAACCCTTTGAGATATATCAACGAGGTTTTGCACGTCAACTAACCCTACCAAGGCCCGTTTTTATGTGTTATTTTCATGGACTTATTTCAACCAGGGGTGTGCGAAACGGGGGGGGGGGGGTGCTTATCAGTTTTTTGTCCCAAACTTTTTTCTGTGTAACTTTTTAGCAATTTTATTTTTGAAATATGATTCCTCAGGTCAAAATACATAAAAAAGGTACTCTTGTTGTAATACTGTAGGATTAACCGTTTTCGAGAAAAATTCATTTGAAGGTTAAATTCCACGGTTCGAGGACGAAAAATTAAATACTAAAATGTTGAAAAAAAAAGTCCAAACCTCATATACAGGTACTTCCAAAAATCAATCCTAATGGAGCTATGGTCTCCTAAATATGCAACATTTTTAAAGGGCTATGGTAGCTTTAAAAGCGTTTTTTCGACCTACATGTATGGAAACTTTTTTCTTAGTTTTTGATGTAGAATAACATTGCATCATTAAAATTTTGGTTTTCGACATTTTAGTATTTAATTTTTCGTCCTCGAACCGTGAAATTTCACCTTCAAATGAACTTTTCTCGAAAACGGTTAATCCTACAGTATTACAACAAGAGTACCTTTTTTATGTATTTCGTCCTGAGGAATCATATTTCAAAAATAAAATTGCAAAAAAGTTACACAAAAAAAAGTTTGGGACAAAAAACTGATAAGGCGCCCCCGTTTCGAACACCCCTGGTTTAAATAAGTACGTGAAAATGACATACAAAGATGGGCCTTATTAGAATTAATTCACGTGCAAAACCTCGTTAATATATCTCAAAGGGTTCCTGAGATATTAAATAAAAACCGATTTTTTTAGCCAATTTCAAAGGGGCGTAGCTCCCTTATGACGCATTTTTACACATATGTTTATAGGAACTTTTTGTCATATTTTATCATGTAGAATCACCTGTTGAAATTTCCTACGCTATTTCAAATACACCCTGTAAGTAAATTATTTTAAAATTATGTACACTGAAAAAAATTTCTTGTCTTCATGTATAAATTCATTATATAATTGAATTTTGTTATTTTATTTAAATACATTTTAAATTTAGACAACTAATTTTAAACTGATAAGGCGCCCCCGTTTCGAACACCCCTGGTTTAAATAAGTTCGTGAAAATGACATACAAAGATGGGCCTTATTAGAATTAATTCACGTGCAAAACCTCGTTAATATATCTCAAAGGGTTCCTGAGTTATTAAATAAAAACCGATTTTTTTAGCCAATTTCAAAGGGGCGTAGCTCCCTTATGACGCATTTTTACACATATGTTTATAGGAACTTTTTGTCATATTTTATCATGTAGAATCACCTGTTGAAATTTCCTACGCTATTTCAAATACACCCTGTAAGTAAATTATTTTAAAATTATGTACACTGAAAAAAATTTCTTGTCTTCATGTATAAATTCATTATATAATTGAATTTTGTTATTTTATTTAAATACATTTTAAATTTAGACAACTAATTTTAAACAATGATATAATAAAATTTCCTTTGTCACAATTAAAAACATACATCGCGACGTACCGATGCATCGGTGCAAAATCAATATAATTTTTAATATCACGTAAAAAAAAATTAAATATTTTCCTAAAAATTAAAAAAAAAATAGTTTATCACTTTTTGATCCTAACATTTGGGAGGGGGTTTAAAAATAGCAATAGTCACATAACAGGCCCGCCCCTAAAAATATTTGTATTAAATTAATACAATTTACAATATTTACTTATTTCATTCTTTGTCGCTGATTTTTACATTTTATATTTTTATATCTTCATTTCATGAACTTAAATTGGATCCGTGACAGATGTTAAGGTATTTTATTTTATTTACAATAAATCTGAGCTTTGATATGAATTGAATACCCTACTTACAGCAAATACCGCTCAAATACAAATCGAGTTATTTAAGAAAAAAGAATAAACAAGCAAATAAAAACGAGCTGAAACGGGTACCGTAAAACGGGGTGTATCGGAAAAGGTGTAAATGAACGTTTCTGCGTAAAATTTTATTGCACATGCGGAAGAGTGCCTACATCTAAATGACGTACTTGGCTCAAAGTAGTCAACACTCTTGGCAGTTACTCTTTTAGCTTAAAAGATGTGTATCTTCAAACAAAAGTATTTATCTTGTCCCAACAAAAGTGTCGCTTTCGAAGTATTTTTAAAATTCTCTTGGACCTGGCACGCCATGGCGCATTTGACGCAAAAACCATTTATCTTGTTAAAAATTAAATAATTTTAAATACTTTGGCCCAAGACTTTTTCTTTTAAGACAAGACCACTTGCATTTCACACAAGATCCAAAGAATTTAAAGTTAAAGAATCAGAAAGAACTTGGCAAGTAAATTATATTTTCATGTTAAGAGAAGGCGCTTTTGGACGTATTCAAGAGTGCGAATCATTTGGCCTAATTTCATATGCCATTACCGCAAGGATCCTTTTTTTTAGTGTATCTTATTGGAAATATTCGTAGATTAAAATAAGTCTAATTGATCGTGAATCGATTTTTGTATGGCCAAATAATGAGGATATAGCGGAGTTTAAAGTCTATGCAATACTTGGTGGAGTATACTCTATAAACGCACCCACATCGTTAAGAAGAGGGTAATTAAAATCCACCCCAAATATCTTAGAAACAAAGCAAAATATAAAACTTCTAAAAAATAGGCAAATTTGTTTTTTTGATGGTGAAGTTTTTGTGAATATTTTTTACCAATTATTTAGAAATAAAATCATCCACCCTTAAGTTAAGGGTTGGTATATTTAATTTTTGTTTTAACCAAAACAGCATTTTTTAAGCTCTTTCAAATTACGCACCAGATGGGGGTTGCTATTTAAGGTATTAATATCGGGATAGCTGGGAGTTGGGGGCTGAAAGTTACAACTTCCAAAATTATATACTTAAATTTCCCCTTTGAAAAAGCAAATTGACCTCTTTTTTATAATTATCATATTTTTTTCAGTTTACAAGATATTTGGGGTGAATCGTTTTTAAATGATAACCCTGTATATATGAATAGGATACTAGAGGGCCAATTATCTTAACGTAGGATTAGTGTTCCAAACGAACCTAAAAAAATACGCGTATATATTTTTTTTTCTGATAAAATGTGTAGGGTTCCCTATTATTAATAATAGTTATTTGTACGTATTATCTTTTAATAGTATATTAAAGTACTAGTTTCATAACATACGTTTTTAGCGCACGAGTACAAGTTTAGAAAACGAGCCGCTTGCGACGAGTTTTCTAAAGTAGTAGTGCGCTAAAAACGTGTTATGAAACGAGTGCTTTATACAATTTTTTCTATTTTGCTCTAAAATTTAAAAAACTTACATTTAAATTGATGACTGAATTAGGGATTTTTGTTTTGGATTGGCATTACAGTTTACACCATGTTTAAAATTCTAAGAACAAATGATATTTTGATATTTTTTATAGTCATCTCTTCTCTTTTTTACTGCAATTAACCAAGCCACAATTTTAACATGGTAAAAATAACCTAAACACAAAATTTTGTAGAAAATTCAACTTTAAAGCGACATTGACATTTGCACGGAAAACGTCAAGCGATAGGCCAGGTCTGTTGCCAACCCAAAAGAACAAAAAGTACAGACCTCTTATGGGCCTTTATAAGAACACGCAAAATGCGTGTGATTATGAGCTTATAAGAGTTGCGAAATAGAAAAAAGTTATAACATGCGCTAATTGGAAAATATAAGACTAATTATGCAGCTGAAGCAGTAAAAGAGCAGTTGATATTTTTCACATTCGAATAAAAAGCTTAAAAGCTTCGGTGAATATTTTCATTTTACGTTTTAAAAATTGAATATAAATATAAAAGACTTGCTTTTGCCTTCAATTCCCATTATACTGCATTTTTATTAAAACATAATGATATTATTATATGAATATGTGGAATTTCGTTAGAAAATGGATTCCTTTGTTGGTTACAGTGTATAATTACACAAATTGGGCAAAATGGAAACCTGAAGTATGTTTTATTATAATAACCTTAAATTTTCCTAGTCAGCTATTTGTTTAGAATCAAGAAAAAATCAAGCTGGGCTTCAAATAATATCATGCAAAATAGAAAAAATGTCATAAGGCATATGTTTTATAAGACTTGTTAAGTAATACAAATAAAATTGCCGTTTTAAAAAACAGCCTTTTTTTGGGAAAGTTTGAATCAATAGGAATTAAGTCCAAAGGTTAGGATCAAAAAGTAAAAAGTCCAAATAAATTTTTAAGATATTTCCGAAAATACTTAATATTTTCTTGCAATTTTTGTACCACTAATAACTCCCATTAATCTGAATAAAATACAACAGGTTTTAAATTTTTAAGTCCCGTACGAAAAAATTTGCAGTTTTTTGCGGTTTTCCAAAATTCAGCTAAGTCGGACTTATCACCTTTTGATCCTACATGCCTCATATTAAAGTAAGGTTTTTAATTTAATTATATTCTCTTTATTTTTTTAATTAATGCTTTGTGCGTTATTAAAGGTTTTACAACCTGATTTTTTAAGTTTTAATTTTATCGTAATGTTCATTAAAATAAAAATACCGGAAATAGAATCTTAATCGGCTTTTTCGTTTTCGAAATATTTAAATTAAAAAATTCAGCTAGGTAGCAACTTTCTTTAGCCATCTGATCATATCATGGTTTTTATAGCTATATTTTTAATTCTAAATGTCTTACTTACAGAGCAACAGAGTTAAAGTGAGACGCATTTTAAAGAAAAATAATCGTATTTTATTACCATGTACTTAATAAAACTCACTTCAGGTCGCCATTTAATATAATATTAAATACCACTACCAAGAAGTTACATGTTTTATATAAAAAAAACGCCCTTTTCTGTTAGAAGGCCCCCTATGGTTTTAATCCGTGTTTTTAAAGGAACCGACTGATATCGTTATTTTGCCGTTTTAAAATTGGAAATAATAATAAAAGAAATATACTCCATATTCAAACAATAATAACAGTTGGTATATAAAGAAATAATAGGATATTAAATTTTATGCCTTTATAAAAGAACTTCTATTGTTATAAGTCATATTTTCTTACTTTCTAACTTTTATTATGCCCTAGTAATCCAAGGCATATAAGTGGAAATATAAATATTATTTTTTGTGTGATGTTAAAATCAATTTACTTTATAGCAAGACGCAAGACTACAGGTAAAACACTCTAAAAAGGACCTTGTTTTCAACTGCGCGCGATTACCACCTATGAAATAACGAGTAATTTATGCTTGATGTCCAGAAATTGGTGGTAATCGCACGCATGCGAAAACAAGGTTATTTATAGAGTGGTTTACCTGTACTAAATAACCACCTTTATAGGGCTTCTAGCCCCAAAGGAACCGAAACCAGAACCTGGCGATTTGGAAATTGCCTAATTTGAATGTACTTTAGGACATATCGCACCCGGGTACCGGTTATGGAACAGTCTCATAACAAATTTTTTTGAAAAAGGAGTTTAGTGTATTATTACTGTTCTTATTGAGATCTATCGATCTGTATAACTGGCATATTTATATGTAATATACCAGTTATACATATAACTAGCATAGTTATATGTAATATACCAGTTATACATATAACTAGCATAGTTATATGTAAAATACCAGTTATACAGATAGGTAAAAATTTTACGTGCAGGGACAGCGAAGACAAACCAGAGCAATGGAGTTGCTTTTCACCCGAGAAACGAGCAATATGTACTTTTGGCAAGAATTAGGTAATCCGTTAATCGCGTTTAATTTTTAGCATCAAGTGTTTTAGTATAGTTATTTATTTATTTGCTATCTTAGATATGCCCTGGATTCGATTTTATATATTTTATAGTGATTTTATGGATGATGTGCAGTAAAATGACGAACATGTGATTATATTGGAGTAAGAATGGAATTTTATGTTTTTTAATCATTTATAATGCTGATAAATTTTGATTTGGAAGCATCTAACACGTGAAGAAGTTTTTTTATACGTACAGAATTTTTTTATATACTAACCTCCTTTTTTGGAAGTCGGTTAATAAAAATAAACTAAGATAAAATGATCATATTTTCGTTAAATTACAATAAGCTGAAGAGTGTACAAAACGGGAAAAGTACTTTTTGTTTACGAGATTTATTGATTTAATTGGATTAATCAAAAAAGAAATATGCTGAGATGCTGAAGTTGGACGAAGAAAAGTTTCGATGACGCATAGGGTACAATATAAAGGAAGCATTATTAAAAAAGTTTTCGAGCAGTAAAAAAGTAATACTGAGAAATAGCAAAATAAATAACCATCGGCTATTAGTATTTCAAATTTATAAGTTTGGTGGTTAAGACTGCGAAACAAATTGAACTGGCTTTGCTCGAAAATCTTCAACTTAAAAGTTAGAGTAAGTTATTACTTACAAATAGATAAATATTATTAAGAAATTCCCAAATGATACGGCTGAACGTCGTAGAACAAAATTTGTGCTCTTTATGTTGTTTCTTACAAACTAAAAAATTGATAGTAAAATTTTACACTCGCTTTAGTTACACTGGTACGTATTTATCACACTCATGACAGTGTAAATATTTCCACAGCACAAGCTTAAAAAAAAGTGGTAAACTTACCATACATTTAAATTTTTTTAACAAGCTTCAGTGTAAAACTTTTGTCACGCATAGAAAAAACAGATTTGTATATGTTCAAAGCCATATTCTCTTGTTTCAAGGCTGGCATTCTCTTGAACCAAAGTCAATAACCTTGAATGAAGAGCACGGGTTTTGGAATAAAAATCCCCGCTCTTTATTCAAGGACATTTACTTTTGTTCAAGAAAATGCCAGCCTTGAAACCAGAGAATATGGCTTTGAACATATCCAAAGACACATGTCCTTGGTTCAAGGAATCCGTTTTTTCTATGCGGTTTGGAATTGGGGTTAAGGGCTTGTACGATGATTAGAAAATAGATTTATGGAATATTTCAATAAAAATATTAACTAACGATTAATTTTATGTTTTTTTTTATGAGGAAGTACTGTAACGTAATATTTGAGCAGCCCCAACTGCTTAAATTACGCATATGTAGTGGGGATAATTGAAGTGTATTGTTTCCTGAAATATGCTCGCAAGGGGGTCAAAATTATACCGTTAAAATGAAAACAAATATTTCTTAAAATATATTAAAAATTATTATTAAAGTAAGGTATGTAGTTATTTAGTCTATTAGGAAGAACATTATTTACTGTTTATGAAAATAAAGATGGATTTTATTAAGAATTTACCAATATTTCTTTGCCGACCAATACTACACCCCGAGAGAACAAAACAGGCTCCCAAAACAAAAAATGTTTTGTTACAGTTATCACTAATAAAAAAAACAAAAACAAAAAAATCTATAAAACTTTAATAATTTTTCGTTTTTTTGAAAAGATTTTTTTTCTGACTTTTCGTTTTTCAAAAAAAAAAAAAAAAGATTTTAAAATTGATTTTATTTTGCGTTTTTAATAATTTTAACTTGGATAATGGAATACTTAGCATTACATATCTTCATGACTTGTTTGTTAAGCGTTCTTAAATATATATTTGTAGTAAATAATCCAACCTATAGTTTAATATTTTATATTTAATTAAAATTTTGGAAAAAATAGCGTTAAAGTGATGAAAAATGTCCTATCGGAAAACTGCATTGAGATTTGGATTTAGACACAAAATCTATTGAATTTTGAAAAAAAAAGTGGCTGTGTATAAATTATTTCTCTCAAATATTAATTTTTAAACTATTAAAATTTAAATAATATGAATTATAGTACAATAATTATATGTTATAAAGATTTCTTTTTTATTTTTATACTACGTTCTATAGCAAGCCTATTTCGTTAAACCATAATAATTCCATAATATTTAATAATTTATAACATCGCATCTTGAATAACATTTCTATTAAAATTTAAAAAGCTTTAAAAATCAACCAAAAATGTTACCTTTTAATGTTTTTGATTTAATCAGTTTTCAAAAGAAACCTAAAAGTCGAAAAAGTGTATTTCTTATTCATACTTATAAATACAAAAAGCAATTACAAAGAAGGAAAAGTTACTTAATTAGCCTTTAAAATGCAAAAGACATTAAATTACGTGAATATAAATATTTACTAAAATTCAAAATACTAGTTTAATTTTAGTTTTTTCGAAAATTCCTATCTACATTTAGCGTTTATACCGTATTGTCCAAAATTCACCCACCTCCTTACATTTGAACGAGTTGCGATATCGACTTCAAATTTGAAACACTTAAATAACGATTCATTCAATGCAGTAATGAGAAGAATCCAGCGCATGCGCACGGATTTTCTTATTTTTGTTTTGACGTATGCCAATAATTATTTTAAGGTTATGTAACATTCTTTTGCAGAATTTTACAAAAATATCTACTTTTTTCTTTGCGAGCTAACAGTTTTTTTTTAATTGGCTAAAAGTACTCGCTTTTAATAGTATTTTCGTAAAAAAAATTGCGGAATATTCATTAATAAACATTTAATTCTTAAAATATATCGCCTTCTAAATTCTGAAATATCGTATCTGAAAAATGCCTCCCACTAAAAAAAAATACCTAACCAGCAAACTACCAAACCAAACCATTATTAACGTAAACCAACGCCTATAAAAAAAAGACACCAAACCAGCAAACTACCAAACCAAACCATTGTTAACGTAAACCAACGCCTCCCATTAAAAAAAAAACACCAAACCAGCAAACTACCAAACCAAACCATTGTTAACGTAAACCAACGCCCCATTAAAAAAATCAAACAGAAATTCGTGAGTATTTTAACAATCTTTTGCTATATATTCTAACAAAAAAACTGAAATATCGTATCTGAAAAATGCCTCCCATTAAAAAAAAAAACACCAAACCAACAAACTACCAAACCAAACCCAACCATTATTAACGTAAACCAACGCCTATTAAAAAAAAAAACACCAAACCAGCAAACTACCAAACCAAACCATTTTTAACGTAAACCAACGCCTCCCATTAAAGAAAAACACCAAACCAGCAAACTACCAAACCAAACCATTGTTAACGTAAACCAACCCCATAAGATTCTTCTCATTACTGCGGTAAGCGAATCGTCTTAAATAAGACAACCTAAAGAACTTTTTCGCATATATTTGATAATTTCAGCTATTAAAATGACATTGAGGAGACATTTTTTAAATGAAAGGAGGGTCGTGTGATACATCATTATAAAGCTTATAAAATTCTCTATTTAACTATATATTTTTTATATTTTAAAACTTTTTTTAAGGTGTTCCTAAGGACCCAAATAATGAGTTTCTTAGGTAAATTCGCGTTGAGCATCTGGGCAGATTTACGCGATTATTAACATACCTGAATTCAATAAATTTGGTATGTACAATGATAAGAAAGATAATTTAGATTTATTTGGATATGGCGAATTAAATTATTTGGTTGTGAGTAATAAATTTTATTTGAGCCAAATAAATATTTAGTTCATGTAAATAAATACTTTAATTTCAAAATTATTTATTAATTGGAACAAAATAGTTTATTTGACAGAAATAAAATTTATTTGTCACAACCAAATAAAACCTAATAGTCGGAGAGCTGGGTTAAAAAAAAACATTAAAAAGTCTAAAGAATTTTTATGTAATCAAAACGTCATTTCATAAATTCTCATTTCTTTAAAAAAATAAGGATCACATATGAAAAAGGTAATTTTTAAAGGCTGTTCTTACCCCCTTGGCCCTAGAATTATTGTGTACCTATAACTATGAAAATAGCTTAATCTGAATTTAATAAATTAAATAAAATATGACTCGGCAAGTTAAAAATACATTAGTTGTTAGCTCATTGTCATAGGTTTTGGAGCTTCTAGCACTCAAATGAACCGGATCCGGAGACTAGTAATTTGAAAGTAGCTTAATTTAAATGTACCTTACGACATATATAAAATACAGCTGGGAGCAAATAATGAAATAAAAATGGTCACCAGCTATTAGACTATGAGTAGAATTCTGGCCTTTATAGAATCGCTACCATTCCCTCCGCTCCTCACTTATTATTCACCAATCCTTTTAATTGGTCTGGATGTCTGTAAAGTTTAAATGGATCGTTATTTTCCCTGTTGTTATTTTCGATTATTCTTTGTGTATGTTTTTCAATTCCATAAAACTTTCTTTTCAATGGATATCAGTGAATTATTTGAAAACATGCTTCCACTGAATAAATTGGATAAATGCAAATTTCCATTACTTGAACGGTCTGATCTCTTTTTTTGTGTTATTATTTATGCACCAATATAAGAACTGAAATCATGGGGGAATACCCTACAACTACACATTTGGTTGTTAATAAACACGGAACTTTTTCGATGGATTTTCGTCGTTTTCGAACCTTTATTGGAAATAAAAAAGTATATATAAGTATAAAAAAATACAATTGTTTAAAAATTTAACTTAACCTTATTTATTTGTTTAAATAATGTTTTGGCTTTAATTCTCTGTAAATTCTTCTCTGTATTTTATTATTATTTATTTTAAGGTTAAGTTAAATTTTTAAACAATTGTATTGTTTTTATACTTATATATACATTTTTATTTCCAATAAAGGTTCGAAAACGACGAAAATCCATCGTCGAAACGTCACAGCAAAATTAGATAACAATTTTAGTCAGATCCAAAGCCCTATTCCCCAAAATTCAAAAAGCTAAAATATATAATTTTACATTGGCTATAAAATGGCGGATTTATTTCTTTTGTTTCACTTCCGATTTTGCCGGAAATTACCTCAACTTTTGATTTTAAATGGAACACCCTGTATATTTTTACATTATTTGATTCAGAATTAAATTCTGAGTACAACCATGTATCATTTGTCAATTTTTGACAAAACATGTCATTTTGTAATACTTTAATAGTATTTTTTTGCCCAAAAATTTTGTTTGATTAAAATTCAATGCTACTGGTATCAGCCTTTTAAGAAAAAAATATGTAATTTAGTGGTTCTACGAGACCATTAAAAAAGAGGTTTATTGAAAATAGCTATCTTCCTAACAAGTGTGGAAAGAGGCTCTTTGTCAGCCGAAAATGCAAATTTTAATAACAGGTTTTTCCACCCGTAAAAAATAAGATTTTAGATCGGAAATTAATTTTAGCTAACGACATACGTAGTTAAAATTCAAATTATTGGTTTGGATAAATAATGACAATTCAATTTTTCCAATATCAAGATAACAGATTATAGGTTTAGGAAAAGTGGTTCCAATTAAATACCATAATATGATAAAAGCGCTGTCTTCTTGTAAAAGTTCATCGGATAACGGTCTAATAGAATTAGCCCGTACATAATCCGCTAAAAGTGATAAACCGATAAGAAGCGAATTGGGGTGCAAGTAAACCACTTAAATAGACCAGTCAACATTTAACATAGAAAACTATCATATAGTCAAATTAAAGTCACAAGCAAGTTACAAGACAACCTAACAGTACGATATTTCAAGAACGCTTTGACCCAGAGACCTGAAATTTGGAACAAAGATTTTCTTAGTAGAGAAATTTTGTTTCAAATTTTAAGTCTCTATGTCAAAAAGTCCTTCTACGTAGTTTAGTGGACTTTAATTTGATTATAGTCTGGTAAATTATGTAGCAGTAGTACATGTTACTTTTTATTAGTTCAATTCGCAGTTGGTTTTTTCTTAGTTAAATTATTGCATAAATAGATCATAACCTTGTAGTTACTCCCAAAATTTTCTACAAAAAATATCAAGTTGTGTGTAAGAGATGGCCTTATAAAACTCAAAACTGGAAAATGAAAACTTGACAGGTATACCAAATTATCCTTTTTACCCGACTGACCAAGAAAGGAAGGTAATATGTTTAAAAGTCTATATACCACTTACAGCCTAAATGCCTAGACCGCATTTGACAAGTGAGGTGTCAAACGATTCGTCTTCATACCGCGGGCGACATAGGCTATATAAAAATTCATGTTTTGCGTATCATCAGGGATTTATAAAGAGCAAAAATGAAAAACTCATACGATTTTTATGAGATATCAAACGATGCGTCTTGATCTATAGTATAGTGGTGTAAATAGTCGGTAGATGGAACTACGATGACTAACTGTAATGTGGGTTGCAGGTGAAACTGTAAACACATTTCAGGGTGGATGCGAGTTCTGTTGAGGACCGTACACGTAAAGATAGCGGTCCCGTGTATTTGTCCACGTTTCGACTATATTCGTTTTATCATCAGCATAAAATAAGAAATTTGCCCTCAGCCTAAACGCCTTATTCCAATTTGACAACTTAGGTGTCATACCATTAGTCTTGATGATACTGCGGGTGACAGACATAGGTCATATAAAAGTCAAAGTTTCACCTATTTGGGCTGCTTCATCAGCTCAAAATAAAATACCGCTTATAAACGGTTCATTAAAAAAAAGTACCTTCATGAAAAAAAAAGTTTTGTCCCTGACGGTTTTTACCAAACTTGACGCCCCTACAAAAAAAATGGCGCCCCAAAAATTACTTTTAAGAAAAATGCTTTGTCCTGGTTTCTACCAAACTTGGCGCCCCTGTAAAAAACATTGGCGCCCAAAGGTAGGTAACTTAAAAAATTACAGGGGGGCTCAGCAAAAACGCCAAGGGAGGCTCAAACCAAGGCCCCCCTACTAATCCTCATGCCTTAAGTATTTTTGTGTGCTGAAACCGAATTTTCAATTTATAAAACTTTCTACGACGAAGATTTCGAGTAAATCCCGATTTTTATTGTCATTTGGTATTTTGTAGACCAGTGTAAGCGTTCAGAGTTGACTCTTGGTACTGACGAGGGCCAGAAGCCCAAAACTGTGCAGTCTTTCGATATTAGTCCGTACGATGATTAAAAAAATTGATTGATGATATATTTACTTAATAAGCATATTGACAACTACAATAATTTGACCAGATTTCAATTATCCTGGCTTTGCAGGCCTGTTTAGTTTCAAGAATAAAAGTTAATTAACTGTCCTTATTGACTGGGCTATAAACCGCGCCTTCCAGATTAACGGCTATCGATTTTCACGATTTTCACGGTGGACCGGAAACATTTAGACTCGCCACTGGTTTTCCTACGCCCGCTTGCTGCTACTTCTACTTTTAGTCTTATCTTGTTATAGTTAATTTTACTTTCCTGGCCTGTCCTGTTTTTCGATCGACTTAAAAGGGGACTAACACGTTTTTATTCGATTGATTTGATTGTATATAGAATTAGATTTTTGTTTTAGCTTTTGGTAGATAAAGTTTATATTTTAGTTATGCAGGACGTATTTTATTTTTTTGATTTAGTCAATATAGTTTGATTCATTGGAGATTAATCAGTCGTTTTTTAACATTATTATTAAAGCCATCAAAATTAAATTTATAAAAAAAGCAATAAATGCATTTGAAGCTGCTACATCAATCACATTTAGGAAGAACGTCATTGTGCAACGTTTAGTTTATCTTAAGGCAGTAGTATAGTATATAACATATGTTACGTTCAATTGGTTTTTATTTTCTATAAATCTAACTAACTAAAATGATTTAGCAGCGTTTTGTATAATGGGCCCAGGGTATGTTAATATGGGGTATCGATAGAAAAGAACTTTTTAAAAATCTTTTAAAAATACTTCCTAATAGGAAGGATTTTTTATTAAATTAATTTTTCTGTAAGATACAGCTAATTATTTAACCTGACGGGCCTCGGAAGCCTGGGGTATGCATCCTAGGGTTTAAAAAAAACGTAATATTTTTTTATGTATGATTTCCAGTTTTTCTGGTGATTTTTTTTAAGAATCTGTACATTTTAAGAAAGCAATGTAGATTTTTTCAATATTAACAGAATTGTATAACTTTATAAATACTATTTCTACAAAAAAATTACGATATCCAATTTAAAAATTTTTGCTTTTCTACTTTTGCGAATTTAATTTATTTTACAAATGTACTTTAATTTTTGTTAAAAACACTATAGTTAAAATATAGTTAAAAAAGTTATGTGCTTTAATATTTAAGGACGGACACGAAATGTTGCGAGTTTTTAACAAAAATTAAAGTACAATTGTATAGGATAAGGGGTCGTCCATAAACAACATCACACAAATTGACCAAAATTCATACACTTCATACCCCGTTTTTCGCGTTATTAAAGGCTGTAGAGATTTTATATTTTGGTTACCCACTAACACTCCTGCGTGACGTATTTTTTGGACGACGCCTAATATGTAACTTTCGATTTCCTATCCATTTCTAACTGAATATTCAGTTTACTTTTAACAGTGAATGGGACAGTGACATCACCGTACCAAACTAATAACTAATAATCATGTACCTAAACCAAAATAAGTAAATAAAACTAATTTAAACCCTCCCCTCAAATTAGTTACCTGTACTGAAGTTTCCCAACAAACACACTTAGAACAACACAACGAATTAAACTTGCGGTTCATTAGTCACAACATAACCTGTAAATGTCATAATGTCTGTCTAGTTTATTTATTTTATTTATTCATGTCTTGTATTCCGTATCAATGTAGATACATGTTTATGTTTATACACTGTGACCCGTCTGAATTTGTACATTTTTGTATATTAACTTGACAAATCTTGTTTTATTTTTGTAAGTATTTTTAAAGTTTAATTTCTTATGTAAATGTCTCATATTTCATTTTTATTTTAGTCTCGGGCTGAAGATGAAGTGAACTAAGCACTTCGAAACATGTTCCCATATTAATAAAGAAAATAGGAGAAAAAAGACTACCTTTATTAACCTTTTAAATATCATTACATTGTAAATATTAGGATCTATTTTCCCCCAATAACATTTTTATTATTATCCTATTCACAGCGCGTAGCGCTAGAATAGTATTATACGGTAGTTTGGACTTTGAGGGGAAGATTTTTATTGTTTTGAAAGTAATCCCCTCAAAAACAAAAAAGTAATGACATGTTTGTTTAACCTCGTACTATTCTACTCAATTAAGCATCCCCTAAGTCCAGGACTTGTGTGGGCTAGTAGTAGAGGGAACCACCGGCTTATACTGACTTTCGAACCAGTTTCTAGGGAGTGTCCGTTTCACTTAACGCCTTCGCCAAATTTCAATTATTAATTAACTGAAAAAGGCAAATCGGCGCCAGTGAGAATCGAACTCACGATAGTAGACTTGCTATGCATACGCGCTAGCCACTACGCTATGCCTCCCATGAGGGATTGGCCTTTTAAAAAAATTGAAAAAACTAAATTGAAAAAGGCACTTTTTTGGTTTATTCTTCATACACTCACACTAAATTAGCATATTCTACATATTGTACAAACGTAAATTATATTGAACACAAGGAAAACGTCAAATTCTTAGGTTACAATTACACTTTAAGACCTATCCAGAGGTTCGCATAACAACCATTACAAGATACATGACGACACATCAAGCCAATCCTGGCATCGCATTCTTATATACTATGCTTGTTATGCGAGTCTTCGGATAGGCCCTTTCCAGGAAAACAGTACCGACATCTGTTATATTTTTGATACACTACGATTTATGCATTATTATGCTATTTATGCGATCTGTGGTGTAAAACGGACCGCGTCCCTTATTATCTTGGATAACAGGACGGAGTATAGTATTAAGAGACGAAACGTCGGATAGTAATTATCCATCAACACGGTTAAAACCCGAAACTACTAGTTCTACCAATATGTCTAATCGTGAAAGCCTAGGATCTTTGTAAATTATATATTTTTTATTTTTTAAGGTTTTAATTTTTCAATTTTTTTTTAATTAAATTTCTTAAAAAATACTTTTATTTATTTATATTTTAATACATAAGTTTTGGTATAATAAAAACTAAAGTCAAGAACATTTGCATATATCGATTTTCTTTTTTAGCTTTTTTTATTTGCCTACTGTACTGGAATACATCTGCGTTCTTACCTTTTATTTTTGTGCAATATATATTTCAAATTGACTTAAGAAAAGTGGTTAATCCCACAATGCCAGAATTTCAGGAAAAAAAACACCTTATAAAATACATATATACATAGTCTAAATTAGCAACTTTAGGTGCAAATAGAAAAAAAATCCTCACGCGACCCAAAAAAATCGAAATCTATGACCTAAAATTAACTTAAACAAATTGGTCCGTTGCCACTTTTTTCTGTTGTACCGTGTTATTGAGTAAACCAATAAAATTAGGATAAATTTGTGACAAAAATATTCAATATCTCACTGGACTTAAAGCATAAACTCTCACTTACAAGTTGGTAGTGTGGAAAATTAAGTAAAAATTTTAATTTATTTTCTCCAACAATACATGTAATTAAATTACGATAAAGTCTGAGTTAAATAAAGATTAAAACAATTTACGAACAATAACTTTTCTAAACCATAAATATGTTAAAGTATTGAATCACACGAAAGTTATATAACTTGCTTATTTTGATAAACTTTTAGCCATTTCTGCCAAGTTTTCCGCCCCACTAAAAGAAAAGCACAAACCGTAGAGGAAATTTAATTTTCTATATTACACAACAATTACCGAACATTTAGTGAGACTAAATGAAAATGAAATCTCTTGAATTAAGTTTAAAGATAACTTAATAATTTTGTGTTGTTTATATTTTGATAAAAAGTCCAAATAAAAAACTAAGGTCAAAAATCACGGCTGCTGAAATGATGATTTTAAGAAGAATAGAGGGCGTGACAAGAATGGATAAAATCAGAAACGAAGAAATAAGAAAACGACAAGGAGTACTTCCAATTTTGGACAGGATAGAAGAGAGGCAACAGTTGGTTTGGACATCTTGTCCGAATGGACGAAAGAAACTTGGTAAAGGAAATTTGGGAAGCTGCATGGGATGCGAAAAATACAACTGGGAGACCTAGAAGAAAATGGAATCAGGAAATAGGGGAAATTTTAAATACAAGGCGTACTTCATGAAGGGATGCAAAAGAACTGGATAGAAAAATACGGAAAAGTTTTGCAAAGGCAAAACAAAACCCGACACCTAACGGTACCATGAGTTAACGGATAACTAACTAACTATATTTTGATAAAGACGGTAACGTAGCATCAGTTTCTACATATCGCCTTGTCTATTAGAAAACGTCTCGAATTTCAATAACTTACTGTCTACGCATATTTCATATGCGAAAATTTTAACCCATAACGTCATAACTTTAGGGGAAAAACTAATTTTAAAATTAGGATTTAATTAAAACTTTTTTTTTCAATTTTAATTACATATACTCGTATTTTAGAACCTAAATTCATTGTTTAGAAAAAAAAATCAAAAACTATTAGAGATAAAATCCCAAATTGCTATTATAGTCCTGGCAACGAAGCTTTTTGCCTCAAAAAAATCCAAAAGTTTTGAAAATCAGTATAGATGTAGTTTCGACATTCCTAATAAACGTGCTAAAAGTCACCAACGAACGAATCTGGGCTCGCGTCGTATCTTAATTTTAAGATAAATTTTTAAAGGAGACTACCGAGATAGGTCTGTAAAGGGGGAGTAAGGGAGAAAGTGCACGATTGACAATAACAAAGTGAATGTCTTAGGGAGGCAAGAGGGAGCATAGCCTAGTCAGTAAGTGACTGCGATAAATTCACAGGTTAAACAACCTCGAACCGAGTCAGTACTTTGGCGGGTGACCCATCGATTCTTCGAGGGGAATGGGTTATTGTCCTAGGTTGAGAATACTACTCTGTGGAACAAGCAAAGACCATGGACATGGCCTATTAGGGCGGACTGATGGGCCCTAAACACATATTTATACACTGGTTTATGTCCCTTGAAAGCTCACATGCTTTATGTCTGTCTAAAACCATGAGTGGTTTTAACATTGTAACTTATCTTCAACCTGTTTCGAATAAAAAAGTCGTCAGTACATACCTTCTCATTGAATTTTAGACCCTATCTCAAATTTGTTTCCATCATCCTATGGAACTCAAATTAAGTGCATAATAATCAGTTCAAAGTATAGTTCAATCCACCACAAGGTGGTGCTTATCCTTCTACAGGCCAATGACTCTAGGGATCTCGGTAGTCTCAAAATAATAAGGAATAACTTCTAAACGGTCAATTAAAAAAAATAATTATAAAAAAGATAGCTTATAATAACTCAGTTTTTAGAAAAATTGACCGTTTCGAAGTTATATTCAAAAAACCAAAGTGTACCTTAAAATCCAGATGGCGGCGTGACCTTCATTTGTTAGAAAATTTTAATAGGTTCATCAGAAAAGTCTAAAATGCATCTCTGCCAATCGTCAAAACTTAGATTTTTTTAAGGACAGAAATTTTTAATTTTAAACAAAATTATAAAAATATTAATTTATTATTCCATCAATCTATTTTCTAATCATCGTACAGAGTGATATTGGTAGACTGACAGTTTCGGGCTGCTGGCCCTCTTCAGTACCAAGAGTCAACTCTGCACGCTGATTAAGAAAACGTTTTTAGACTTTACTCGCAAAAGGAATATAGCCATTAGATTGATGTAGACTTGTGCGCCATCTATTTCTAGATGTAGACAACTACTCATACCTCTCCTTATCTGGAGACTTTGAATGGTAGCAAGTTGAAGACTTGTGTGTCTCAAGCACATAGTACCACTAACGGGTGGTTAGACGTAAAATTAGTAAGGACAGAAATTTTTAATTTTAAACAAAATTATAAAAATATTAATTTATTGTTCCATCAATCTATTTTCTAATCATCGTACAGAGTGATATTGGTAGACTGACAGTTTCGGGCTGCTGGCCCTCTTCAGTACCAAGAGTCAACTCTGCACGCTGATTAAGAAAACGTTTTTAGACTTTACTCGCAAAAGGAATATAGCCATTAGATTGATGTAGACTTGTGCGCCATCTATTTCTAGATGGTACTGAAGAGGGCCAGCAGCCCGAAACTGTCAGTCTACCAATATCACTCTGTACGATGATTAGAAAATAGATTGATGGAATAATAAATTAGATTTTTTTGTGACAAACAGTGATTTTTGTACTTCCTTAATGGGTGTAATATAAGTAGTTGTGAAAATTCAATTATAATTAAGTTTTCCAGAAGACTAAAAGAAAAAAACAAACCTTGAAAGATATTAAATTTTCCGCATTACACAACAATTAAACAACAATTAAAAAAAGTTTATCGGGAAGGTCTAAAACATATTTCTACCAATCGTCAAAACTTTTATTTTTTTGAGGCAAACCGTGATTTTTGTACTTCCTTAATGGGTCTAATAGTAGTAGTTGAGAAAATTCAAGCTTATTACGATTAAGTTTTCCAGAAGACTAAAAGAAAAAAACAAACCTTGAAAGATATTAAATTTTCCGCATTACACAACAATTAAACAACAATTAAAAAAAGTTTATCGGGAAGGTCTAAAACATATTTCTACCAATCGTCAAAACTTTTATTTTTTTGAGGCAAACCGTGATTTTTGTACTTCCTTAATGGGTCTAATAGTAGTAGTTGAGAAAATTCAAGCTTATTACGATTAAGTTTTCCAGGTGACTAAAAGAAGAACAAACCTCGAAGGAAATTAAATTTTCCGCATTACACAACAATTAAACAACAATTAAAAAAAGTTTATCGGGAAGGTCTAAAACATATTTCTACCAATCGTCAAAACTTTTATTTTTTTGAGGCAAACCGTGATTTTTGTACTTCCTTAATGGGTCTAATAGTAGTAGTTGAGAAAATTCAAGCTTATTACGATTAAGTTTTCCAGGTGACTAAAAGAAAAACAAACCTCGAAGGAAATTAAATTTTCCGCATTACGCAACAATTAAACAACAATTAAAAAAAGTTTATCGGGAAGGTCTAAAACATATTTCTACCAATCGTCAAAACTTATATTTTTTTGAGGCAAACCGTGATTTTTGTACTTCCTTAATGGGTCTAATAGTAGTAGTTGAGAAAATTCAAGCTTATTACGATTAAGTTTTCCAGGTGACTAAAAGAAAAACAAACCTCGAAGGAAATTAAATTTTCCGCATTACACAACAATTAAACAACAATTAAAAAAAGTTTATCGGGAAGGTCTAAAACATATTTCTACCAATCGTCAAAACTTATATTTTTTTGAGGCAAACCGTGATTTTTGTACTTCCTTAATGGGTCTAATAGTAGTAGTTGAGAAAATTCAAGCTTATTACGATTAAGTTTTCCAGGTGACTAAAAGAAAAACAAACCTCGAAGGAAATTAAATTTTCCACATTACACAACAATTAAACAACAATTAAAAAAAGTTTATCGGGAAGGTCTAAAACATATTTCTACCAATCGTCAAAACTTATATTTTTTTGAGGCAAACCGTGATTTTTGTACTTCCTTAATGGGTCTAATAGTAGTAGTTGAGAAAATTCAAGCTTATTACGATTAAGTTTTCCAGGTGACTAAAAGAAAAACAAACCTCGAAGGAAATTAAATTTTCCGCATTACACAACAATTAAACAACAATTAAAAAAGTTTATCGGGAAGGTCTTAAACATATTTCTACCAATCGTCAAAACTTATATTTTTTTGAGGCAAACCGTGATTTTTGTACTTCCTTAATGAGTCTAATAGTAGTAGTTGAGAAAATTCAAGCTTATTACGATTAAGTTTTCCAGGTGACTAAAAGAAAAACAAACCTCGAAGGAAATTAAATTTTCCGCATTACACAACAATTAAACAACAATTAAAAAAAGTTTATCGGGAAGGTCTTAAACATATTTCTACCAATCGTCAAAACTTATATTTTTTTGATGCAAACCGTGATTTTTGTACTTCCTTAATGGGTCTAATAGTAGTAGTTGAGAAAATTCAAGCTTATTACGATTAAGTTTTCCAGGCGACTAAAAGAAAAACAAACCTCGAAGGAAATTAAATTTTCCGCATTACACAACAATTAAACAACAATTAAAAAAAGTTTATCGGGAAGGTCTTAAACATATTTCTACCAATCGTCAAAACTTATATTTTTTTGAGGCAACCCGTGATTTTTGTACTTCCTTAATGGGTCTAATAGTAGTAGTTGAGAAAATTCAAGCTTATTACGATTAAGTTTTCCAGGTGACTAAAAGAAAAACAAACCTCGAAGGAAATTAAATTTTCCGCATTACACAACAATTAAACAACAATTAAAAAAAGTTTATCGGGAAGGTCTTAAACATATTTCTACCAATCGTCAAAACTTATATTTTTTTGAGGCAAACCGTGATTTTTGTACTTCCTTAATGGGTCTAATAGTAGTAGTTGAGAAAATTCAAGCTTATTACGATTAAGTTTTCCAGGTGACTAAAAGAAAAACAAACCTCGAAGGAAATTAAATTTTCCGCATTACACAACAATTAAACAACAATTAAAAAAAGTTTATCGGGAAGGTCTTAAACATATTTCTACCAATCGTCAAAACTTATATTTTTTTGAGGCAAACCGTGATTTTTGTACTTCCTTAATGGGTCTAATAGTAGTAGTTGAGAAAATTCAAGCCTTTTACGATTAAGTTTTCCAGGTGACTAAAAGAAAAACAAACCTCGAAGGAAATTAAATTTTCCGCATTACACAACAATTAAACAACAATTAAAAAAAGTTTATCGGGAAGGTCTAAAACATATTTCTACCAATCGTCAAAACTTATATTTTTTTGAGGCAAACCGTGATTTTTGTACTTCCTTAATGGGTCTAATAGTAGTAGTTGAGAAAATTCAAGCTTATTACGATTAAGTTTTCCAGAAGACTAAAAGAAAAAAACAAACCTTGAAAGATATTAAATTTTCCGCATTACACAACAATTAAACAACAATTAAAAAAAGTTTATCGGGAAGGTCTAAAACAAATTTCTACCAATCGTCAAAACTTTTATTTTTTTGAGGCAAACCGTGATTTTTGTACTTCCGTAATGGGTCTAATAGTAGTAGTTGAGAAAATTCAAGCTTATTACGATTAAGTTTTCCAGTTGACTAAAAGAAAAACAAACCTCGAAGGAAATTAAATTTTCCGCATTACACAACAATTAAACAACAATTTAAAAAAGTTTATCGGGAAGGTCTAAAACATATTTCTACCAATCGTCAAAACTTATATTTTTTTGAGGCAAACCGTGATTTTTGTACTTCCTTAATGGGTCTAATAGTAGTAGTTGAGAAAATTCAAGCTTATTACGATTAAGTTTTCCAGGTGACTAAAAGAAAAACAAACCTCGAAGGAAATTAAATTTTCCGCATTACACAACAATTACCGAAGATTAAGTAAGGTTAAATCCAAACAGAATCTTTATATAAACCTTTTTGGCGTTATTACGTTAGGTTTGAAATAATTAAATTTCCTGCAACACCGAAAACTCTAAGATATATCTAGAAATAAACTAGTGTATTAAAGATGAAGCTGAAGTTTCAAAAGTCCAAACACCAAAAAACCTTCTGGTTTAAAAATGCTTGGATATAAATGTGCTTTATAAAAAAATAAATAACTTTAAAAATGTCCGTCTGTCCGTCGGATGTCACGTTTTATGTAAGCACGAGAACTCAAGAACGAATTATCCGATCGACTTGAAATTTTTTGGAGTAATCAAGTTCTATAAGAGAAAGATCCCTATTATTTTTGAAAATAATAGCCCAAAAAACAAAAAAGTTATGGGGTTAAATGTCGGATGGACGTATTGCTTTCCCGTTTCGAATATTTTCAAAATTTCAATTTTTTTTGCGAATTTTTGCGTTTTATGACGTTCAATATAAATCAATTTCAAGCAAAAAAAGATTGTCGGTCAATCGGTTGATCGGTCGATCGGCCGATAACTTAAGAACGTCTTAAGGTAGAGAGTTAAAATTTGGTACACAGGTATTTTACCAAAAGTTCTCGCTCGGGATTGTTTTCGGTAAACATTGGGGTGGGGCAAGGGGGGCAAATGGGGAAAAAGATAATTAAAAATTTCAAAATATAATATTTTATCTGATAAGAAAGCATTTACGGGTGATCAGTACTAATATTTAAAAACTTGCGCATAGCCCCTTTTAGCATGGTATTTAAAAATTGGCATGGTATTTAAAAATTGGCATAGTATTTAAAAATTGGCACACAGCTTATTTAAGAATTAACTAGTGACTAAAAATATAAAAAAAAATATTTTTATTCCATAAAAAGCCATTTTCATTCAATTTTAGCATTTAAATAATTATGGTTACTTTTTCAGCCCGTTTACGACATTGTGAGGCGCCTTCGCCAAAATTGCAAATAATTGGCATTATCGACAATTTTAATAGTAAATGTAGTTGTAAAACTAAAACTGTTTTTATTTTAATTTTGTTTCCAATTTAATACTAAATTGCTTATCTTAAACCACTTGTCTTTTGGGTTAACCCATTTAAACCTAGAGTTGTGATTCATCAATTACAATTAATAACCAAATATTTATATATCTAGTACCTATACATAACATGTTATGTATAGGTACTAGATATAAAAATATACCGGGTGTTTCAGGAAGGTGTTTCACCCCCCTTAACTTTTTTACTTTTTTAGGTAGGATCTTGTAATTTGCAGAAGCTATATTATGTAAAATTTAAGATATTTTGACATAGTTTTTTTTTGGCACTTCCGGTTTCGCCGAAAATTAATCTAAATTTCGATTTTTAAATGGAGCACCCTTTATATTTTTAAATATTTTAATTCAGAAATCAATTCTGAGAATAAGCATGTGTCATTTGTCAATTTTGACAGGTTATTACATTTTTTAGTTAAATCTTCATTTTAAATCTTTTGTGTTTTAATGCGAAGTTCTTCTGAATAGACTATTCATGTATGGCATCAAAATGTTCGCAAGAAATTTCTCTTTCATTTTAACCTGATGAGCCACCCTCTGTCCATTTGAAAAAAATTACTTATGGACCAAAGTATGATTTTCGAACCTTTAAGAGCCTACCAAATTTAGAGTTTTGCGAAAAAAATCAAAATAGTATTTTTCTGAAGATACTAGACCAACAATTAAGCGAATAAGCTAATTTAAGGCACTTTAGATTTAAAATAAAAATTAAAATAAAAAATTACATGACCTGTCAAAAATTGACAAGTGACACATGTTAGTTCTCAGAATTGATTTTTAAATCGAAATATGGAAAAATATACAGGGTGTTCCATTTAAAAATCGAAAGTTCGATTAATTTTCGGTGAAACCGGAAATGCCACAAAATGTCTAACCATGTCAAAAAATCCTAAATTATACATTATATAGCTCCTGCAAATTTCAAGATCCTAATTAAAACAATAAAAAAGTTAAGGGGGGTGAACCTTTCTGAAACACCCGGTATATATAACATGTTATGTATAGGTATTAGATATAAAAATATATGGTTATTAATCGTAATTAATTGTTATTGAAAAATCATAACTGTTAACAGTTTTTTGGAAACCAAAAAATGTCTGGGTTAACAGAATCTTTTTCAAATAAGCGAGTGGACTCTATCCTAAAAATTTGGAATCAGGAAATATTTTTTGTTGAGTTAAGTTGATTTTTTTAAAATTTATTGTTTATTGAATAAAATACAAATTTTGCTCGTTTGTTTTTTTGCAGTTTTCTAAGCAACAAATGATCCATGTCGATAGGACGCCATTTTAAAGGTTTTTTAATTTCCTGCAAGATGGTTACTTTGATTGTTGATAAAAAACTCAACTTTTTTACTGGTATGCAAAAATGTACAAAAATAGACATTTTCTGACCTTTAATTGTTAATATCTTAAAAACCACACCAAATCCACCGCAGCAAATACATAGGTTTTGCTTCTGTACACCTGTATTACCTGAAAAACTTGACAGACCTCTTGATGGATTTCCCCAGAAGGGTATTTTTTTTGCTCATATCCCTGACGGAAATTATGTATTTTGCGCTCTACTTGCACAAATTTATATTATAGTCGCATTAAAGGTGAAAGTCGCTTGCAAATAACTTTGCACTACCATATTTTAAGAACGCTTTGAATTTAGCCACGTTGAAAATCTGTGGTCCAAAATTTAAGTCTCTGTGTCAAAGTGTTCTTGAAATATCGTAGTCTAAAGTTGTTTTGCAAGCGACTTGCACTTTACTACGACTAAATTAACGTAGTTAAAATAAGATATTCTCTTTGTATTTACTTTATCTTGCGTAAAACATTTCTTTATAATATGCAATAAATTCTTTAATGTTTTCACAATCTTTAACGCTGTAATTTATTAGCAAAAGCCAACGGTACTGTAATGTTCAAACATTGAATGTTTCCCAGCGTCATTTTATGGCAATTGCTCTCGCAGCTACAAATATAGATTATAAGCTAACGTTAGGGTGGTGCTAAAAAAACAAACAGAGTGTAAATTGTAACATAAAACATACAAAAAGTTTTTATTCAAAAAAATACTTAAGTAAAATTACTAAAACTAAAATTACTCAGTAGGAATATCATAAGTGCATGTTAAATTATCGATAATTTTTTTACTGTATTAAAAACATATTTTGCTTGGCAATTGTTTGAGTAAGCAAAATGTTTTTTTTTTATATTCATAAACAAAATAAGGAAGTATATATTTTTACCATGTTTAATGTTGTTTAAACAACAATATTATTTTACAACTATCATTAAAAATTTAAATCTCAAATTTGCCGCGCTTTTTACAACCACTATGTTCACGAATGTTACTTGAGGGATACTTTATGCTTAAGATTATTCCAATAAAATAGTTTTTATCATATATTTTAGCATTTAAATAAAGATCATTGATGTTTTTGTTTAAAAAGTTTAGTTTTCAACTGAAAATAAATAAAATAACGGGTGTTTTCACCCGTAAAAAAACAATTTGCCATCGGTTTCTAATAAAGTTTGGCAACGCTGTACTGGTGCCAGCGCAGTCATTTGATGTTCTGATTTCCGTCATTTAAAAGAAGTAAATTATTTACTTCTTTACTGTAAATATATTTTTAATAAATAAGTTTAAATTAGTTTTGAGTGGCCTGTTTTTAATATCAAGATTCAATTAAATAAATTAAAATTTATGAATATCAGTGATTTTAAGCTTTTAAGATGGAAAGTGCATAAAATATAATATATTATCTGAAATTAATTAGGGTTTATAACTAGAATGTTTTGGTAATAAAATAAGCATTTATATTGCTTATCAGTAAAAATAAATCAACTAAAGGTAAGCTTCACAAATTAAAAACACATTTTGCAAAAATATAACATTTATTAAGATGTCAGTAACTGTCAGTTTCTTGTTTTCAAAGTAACCAAGTAATAATTGCACATGTGCAAAAATTATCAAATTCATTTTGATCTGATTGGTCAAGAAACTAAAAATGCAAGGTTTTGATTGGCCTATATATCGTTTGTGAAATAGTCTACAAAATAAAACATAATATGTCTTTAAATATTATTTTAAAGTGCCTGGAAACCGTCAATAAACCTACCTAATGCCTAGTTACTAACATGGTAGCTAAAAACTTTTAGCTAATAAACATTGTCAGTCAAAGAATTTCTGAATATAACCGACCAGGATTCACGCAGCAATTTTTTTTTTCAATAACGTTTTAGTTCGAAGAAGGTTAAAAATTTTAAATCATAATTCTTAGTTATTAAAAATTAAAAATAATCGTGTTTGGAATCGTTTAGCAGTTTTTTTTTAACAGACAGGTATTTATGATGTTAAAATGTTTATTTCTGGTTAAAAACTTAAATTTCTACCCTAATAGCACAAAAGTTTTAAAAATAATCTATATGTTTATGTCTAAAAATATTTTTTCTCTCTAAGAACATTATAAGATTATTTTAAGAATATTCTAAAATATTCTAAGAATAAAAGGTGTTATTATGGAACAGTTTAATGTTTTAAAAAGATTATTCATAAAACTTTTGCACTTTCTTAAAAAAGTTATCATAAAATGAGGTTAAAATAATAATGATCACCCTAGCGGAGCTGCAACTGAAACTTTTCTGTTCGAAACATTTATACATTGTAGTTTGTGTCATTTGCAACGATCTGATAGTGGAAACGCATAAAAATACGACGAAGTGGGTGTGACTCAATGGGTTACCAGAAATTAATTCCAAAAGATATAAGACCATATAGTTGAATTTTTAGGGTTATTTCGCGTATGAAGAATTTCGCGCCTAGCGTGCCAAGATTCTGCACTCATCTCATGGATTTAGACCAAACTTGGAAAAGTTGTAGCACTAGTAGGTATATATATCATGGCATCATATACAGGGTGTACAGTTTGGTCGAGTACCGTCTACAGACATACATTTAACAGCCCATATCTCCTAGAAATATTGATCGATTTTAAAAAATCAAATATGCTTTAAAATCAACTCCTACGCTTTATCTTTGATTTTTGGCATAATCAAAAAACATAAACATTAAGTTCATAGTATTCCTATCATTCAAGAGTCTAGAGTGGGCTGGCTTTTGCTTTTTCTCTTAAAGACGCAAGTTTGGGGGAAATATAATTTACTGACCAGTTTTAAATGCCCCGATATACGTTTCCGCTACTCCGACCGAATTCGTATTACATATCTAAGAAACTATTACGATTATATATTTTTTATAAAAATTTCAGTCTCCCCGTCCCTAAATAAGGGGTAGTTTACTGGCGTAATTTTTCACTAAAATGCTCAGACTAGCTGTCCTAGTAATCCGAAACGAAAATTATTACATATCTAACATGCACAAACCATTATTTGTTAGGTATAAATTAAAACGAGGGTCTATTTTCTCCTAGTGATTGTGATTTTGTCACGACCAAACACGTTCTCCACAAAAAAGAAACCCAGACAGCCCTAAATGGACTCTCACCAAAATTAAGATTAACTATTTCTTTGGAGCTGAAGATGGAGTCGTGTTAGACTCCAAAACGCGTCCTCAATAAAAATAAACTAGGAGAAAATAGACCCTCGTTTTAATTTATACCTAACTAATATTTTAACTCCTACTTCTGGGTAAATATGGCTTACAAACCATTATCTATCTTTTGTCAAACAATATTCTCAACCCCTAAATCAGGGGTAGTTTACTCGTGTATTTTTTTACCGAAATATTATATATTTAATATATAAATTTGTTTTTTTGATTATGGCAAAAATCAAAGTACCTCATGGGATAGACCGTAGAAAAGAAATTTTAAAGCATATTTGATTTTTTTAAATCGATCAATATTTCTAGGAGATATGGACTGTTAAATGTATGTCTGAAGATGGTACTCGGCCAAATTGAACACCCTGTATGTGGTATATATACCTACTAGTGCAACAAATATTCCAAGTTTGTTCCAAATCCATGAGATTAGTGCAAAATCTTACCACGCTAGGCGCGAAATGCCTCTCTCTCTCTCTCTCTCTCTCCCTCTATTTATTTGATCTTTTCCTTCCGAATAATTAACCAGGGTTTCTCTATATAATCAGGTTCCCAGTGCGCAAGTACTAATCGAATATGTATCCTGACTTGCGCACTATAACTGACAAATTACTGTTGTAGTAACTTCCACGCTAGTATGAAAAATTTCATTAAAAACAAAAAAAATTATCTTCAAACGACCATTATTATCAATTTAAAATTTAACAGTTCACACGATTAATATGGTTTACTTTAACTTGTACATGAAACATTAATATAAAAATACTCTAGGCACATCATAAAAGATGGCGAATTCTATGCACTGAAATCAGGTGCCAAGAAGGCTACACCCGTCCCTTTCAAAGGCCACGCTGTAACTGGGCGAAATGCCTCGTATTTAACTTAAGTGAATTCACCAGTTGTACCAACATACATTCATTCATTGACCTTCCATTTATTCATTATTTAACCATACGAAGTTGGTATCCCAAGGGCTACCAACTTTGTGCAGTAGGATCATGATTCATAGATAATATAACACACAGGGTTGACTACTCCGTAAAATTTTATTTTCCACCAATAAGCGATTGTTAGGTTTTCCATCTCTTACAAGTCATTTAATATTATCTGTATAACCACCACTTTGTCTTTGCTTTTAATTATGCTGTTATTAAGACATTTATGTAATACCTATAAAAGTAGATCAAGGTAGCCTGAACTCCGTAAATTCCACACAGATAACTTTCCTGTTAAAGCTTTTAAAAGTTTTTTTTTTGAAGTTTATAAAAGTTTAAAAAAAGGTACTATTAAATTCAGCGACGCGCATATTAAAAGGCTTGATTTTATATGAATAAAAGTTAACTTAAACATGCCTTATATTTAAATTGTTTTTTTTTTATAATTTTTGCTTACGTACAAACTTTATCCGCTTAATTAAAAATTTCTTAAAAAGGTAAATAAAATATAAACCGGGTAAGTTTTATTCCATGGACACCCCCTAAAATGAAATTGTTTTCAATCCGATCAAAGCATTTTTTTTACACTTATAAGTATATCTTAACACGGGTTACAAAATGGCGTACAAAACATTTTTTTGTACTTCCGGTTTCGCCGAAAACTTGGGCAATTAAAATTTTATAACGACATTCAATGTATATTTAAAATTTTTGAATTCAGAAAACAATTTTACATCTAAAAAACAACTTATTTTTTTATTTATTAAAAAAGCCCTTATTGACTTAATTTCCCGCAAAAACGGAAGTGAAATAAAAAAGTTCTTCATTTTGTAGCTCTTACAATAGCGCACCAAAAAGGCGAGAGCGACCAAGGGGGTTCCCATAAAAAAAATAAGTTCTGAAGGAAAAACCGTTAAAAATACACTGCCCACCTCCGTGCGTGAAATAGATTTTTTATTATCAGATTCACTTTAGCAACCTTAAAAATATACCAATTTTAACGAAAACTAACCGCTGCCCCTTACGTGGTGGAGTTAGATTTTTATTATTATCAGATTCACTTTAAGCAACCTCAAAAAGTCCAATATACCAGTTTTCACAAAAACTACCCCCTAAATTAGAAAAAATTTATTATCAGATTCATATTCGTCGACTCCAAAAATCCCTATGTACCAATTTTGAAGAAAATATTAAAAATATTTACTACCTCACCCCCTCGGAGGTGGAGTTAGAAAAATGGTATTATCAGATTTAATTTCAGCACCTGAAAAACCCATATAGAACAATTTCAAATTTTTCTAAAAAATGTAATTTTCCCCAAAGGGGGCACTTGTCACACCACAATGTTCACCAAAAACAATCCCGAGAGAACTTTTGGTAACATATCTGTATGCCAAATTTCAAGCCTCTAGCTTAAAGCGTTCTTATGTTATCGTGCCCACCAGATATCCCGGACAGACCGATCGATTTATAAAAAAATAAAATAAATAAATTTTGTATGGCATTTTTTATTTTTCCCACATTTATCAAATAAATTAAATTTTGTTTATGAAAAATAAACAAAAATTAAAAGAAACGTACTAAAAAAAGGCTTTGAAATTATTTTTTTAACGTAAATTTGTTTTTTGGATTCAAAAATGCAAAAATATACAGGGGGTGTCATTAAAAAAAAATAACTTAGTTTCTGACGAAACCGGAAGCGCAAAAAAATAATTTTGTATGGCATTTTGTAGCCATGAAATATAAGCTAAATAAAAATTGCTTTGATCCGATTGAATACAACCTAATTTTAGGGTGTGTCCATGGACTGAAACTCACCAGGTATAGGCAGAAAATATACTTTTAAACTAAAAAATATATTTTTGTATAATGTCATGCTTATATTATACTTTAATCAAAAATGTATTATTGTTTCTACTGTCAACTTGCCAGGTTTTAAAAATCCAGTTGAGAACATTACTTGAAAATAATTTTCAAATTATGGCGCCATACTACAACAACTACAAGGACAGACATTTTTAATTTTAAACAAAATTATAAAAATATTAATTTTTCTATTTTGCGACTCTTATAAGCTCATAATCACACGCATTTTGCGTGTTCTTATAGGCCCATAAGATGTCTCTACTTTTTTTTCAGTTGGGTTGGCAACATACTAAAGCCTATCTCTTGACGTTTTGCGTGCAAATGTCAATGTCGATTTAAAGTTTAATTTTTTACAAAATTTTGTGTTTGGGTTATTTTTTACCGTGTTATAATTGTGGACTGGTTAATTGTAGTGAAAAAAGAAGAGATGACTGTAAAATTTATCAAAATATCATTTGTTCTTAGAATTTTAAACATAGTGTAAACTGTAGAGGAAATGCGCCTAATGTCGGATGGTTTCCAAATTTCGGATAGTAGTGTATTTAAGATACTGTCTGCAAAGGTAAACAGAAACCTACTTTTATGTGAAGCCAAAAGTCAAACTAAATCCGTCCTGTAATATGATAACGGTAGAGCTTCTCCCCTTTAAATGGCAGCACAAATCGTTTATATTGCAAATGGCAGTTTTATGCTCAGTTGCATTATTATGCTTGTTTATTTTATAAATAATCGTTATAAAAGTTCGTGATTCTGTCTTGGGTAAGTTATGATGTTAGTTAAGTTGATCCACTATTCATAATTAAGCAATTTGAAAACGTAAACATTCTACAAATTTCTAATCTGAAAAGCAGAAAGTTGCTTAATTTTGGATAGACCATTTTTGTGCATTTGATTCCCAATTTCGGATATCCGCAAGGTAATTATTATTCAGGATAACCAACCATTAATTATTATTTTTATAATGATACAACAAAATAAGATAAACAATTTAAAAAAAACGAAAATTACCTAACATACTAAGATATTCGAAATTGGGAATCTAAAATTATAGTTCCTATAGTATTTCGTAGAAAATCGCTTAATGATTAAATTACGTCTTAAATGTGAAGGAATAACAAGAAACATAAGCAATGGGATCCAGATCTACTCTTGAAAACATTTTTTCGGATATGTCCGAAATTAGGAGCCCTTTTTCAAATGCACAAAAATGCGCTGATTTTTTTTAACCGTGTTTTTTGGAAAAAATAAACTGTAATAAAATTGCTTTTATAATAAATCATGGTTCGCTATAATAAGTTGTTTCTGGTTATATAAAAAAAATATCAAAAAGTAATACCGAGTATTAAATATTGAATACATTGTAAATGGTATCCGAAATTAGGCGACTTTCCTCTAATGCCAACCCAAAACAAAAATCCCAAAATCAGTCATCAATTTAAATGTAAATTTTAAATTTTAGAACAAAATAGAAAAAATTGTATAAAGCATTTGTTTCATAACACGTTTTTAGAGCACTAGTACTTTAGAAAACTCGCCGCAAGCGGCTCGTTTTCTAAAGTTGTACTCGTGCGCTAAAAACGTATGTTATGAAACTAGTACTTTAATATACTATTATTATTCCATAAATCTATTTTCTAATCATCGTACAGAGTGATATTGGTAGACTGACAGTTTCGGGCTGCTGGCTCTTATCTCTGTACGCTAATTAAGAAAACAGTTTTTGACTTTATTGGCAAAAGCAGTACAGTCATTAAATTGTCTGAAGACTTTTAATGGCTCTGATTTTTATAGGCAACCGACACATGTGAGATTTGTAAAAATAAAAAAAGTTTTAGACTGAATCCAGTAACAGAGATTTTACGGGAAGTTATTGAAAGCAGAACAATAATATTTTGAATTATTTAAAGTTTATTTAATGTTATTTTAAAGCAAGGAGAAAAGGTTCTTTTTTTTATTTTTCGTTTTGTTTTTTTTTTCATAATAAATTTATTTTTTGTGTGTTGATTTTCAAAAAATAAATAAAATATTTCAATTTTTGGATTAAATCTAAAACTCTTTTTATTTTTATAAACCGCACATTTGTGTTAGTATTTTATATAAAAATTAGAGTCCTATCTTTAGTATTTATATAAAAATTTTATCAAAATATATCGAAAAAATGCGAAAAAAAAAACTAATTTTGAATTTAAAAGCCTATTAAAAACAAACGAATAAAGATATTTTAAACCTGCTTTTTTGGCTAATAGAGAAACAATTTACGGAAAAAAAAATAATTAGACCTAAATTAATTTTTTTACTACAACTATAGGCAAAAAAACGAGCTGATAAAAAAAACGGAAAAAAGTCCCGAAATCAGCGCCTTAAATATAGCCAGACGCAACTAAAAGCTCCCCGGCAAATAAAAAATATATATTTTTATAGAGCAAAAAAAAATTTTTGTACTTCAGCAATTATTGCTAAGAGAAAGAGTTTGTATTTTATATAAATCAAGATTATCCAAAAATACCCTAGCTAAAGAATGAATAAATCGAAATGGGAATATTGAAACTTCTACCCAGCTACTTTTAAAGGTTCTGTATAACTATGCTAGCAAAATGCCTTACTTTTTGGTTACATACTATATTCCTGAAAAAACTCGTATTTAAGCATTTTTTATAATATTATTGAAGTCTGGATATACCAGGTGAGTTTTATTTATGTCCACCCCTAAAATTAAGTTTAATTTTTATTCGATTAAAACGAGACTTCGTTAAATTATATAATTTTATATTGGCTATAAAATGGCGGATTTATTTTTTTTTGTTACACTTCCAGTTTCATTTCAAATTTCACGATCCTACCTGAAAAAGTAAAAAAGTTAAGGAGGGTGAACCACCTTCCTGAAACACCGCGTATATCCCATATAATATTCTAAAGCTCAATACAATCGATTGACGAATACGAACAGAATAATCCTGAGTTAATGACTGTCCTTATTCCTGAGTTAATTTAATTAAAATTTAGGTAAGTACTTTCTGATCACATAGATTTGACTGTTTTGATTATAATGACGCCATTTTAAACTCTATTGATGCCGTAAAGGACCGAAACTCATTAGACCCGTAATAAAAAACAATAATAACAATAAAAATAAAAAGGATGTACTTATTTCAAACTAAGAAGTCATTTTTCTGAAGCATGGATTATTGAAGGGTAAAAACGTAATAAGGTAGGCACAAACATGCACTTTCTTGGTCCATACTGTGTTTCAGTCAACACAGAAGCGAAATGGTCATTTTTGAGACTGTTGTCTAAGTATCTGTGTTCCTAATATTGCCATGCTAAGTAGCTGAAAACAAAAATATGACAAACAAAAAAATGACAAAAAAAAAGAACAAGATTAGAAAGTAACAAAGAAATCAGAGAGTTCTGAATCTTAGGTATGCTTTTTATTCGAAGAAAACCGCCAGGCCGATATGAGATTGTAATCGATACGTACATGAAGAGTGCGTGGGGCTTACTTAAAACGACAAATTGTTATTTAAGTGTCCAAATTGTAACTAAAAACAGCTAAAATTGTTATTGTGCCACAATATTTTATATTTATGTTTATTTATGTTTATTTTTAACCTCGTACTATTCTACTTAATTAAGCATCCCCTAAGTCCAGGACTTGTGTGGGCTAGTAGTAGAGGGAACCAACGGTTTTAATTGATTTTCGAACCAATATATCTAGGGAGTACGCCTTCGCCAAATTTCAATTATTAATTAACTGAAAAAGGCAATCGGCGCCAGTGAGGTTTGAACTCACGATCATTAGCTCTGTGTCAATGCTATATCGATGCCTTACACCGCTGAGCTAATCTCCCATTTTCCTATTAGTTTGTTACTTTTTTGTTTTGTTCTTTACTATTATTGCCAGTACTCTGGCAATATTTGGGACATGAGTTTCTAATATCAGTCAGTATGCAATCTTTTTAAAAAACTAAATTATATCTTTTTGAAGCTCCTGCAGTTTGTTTATTTTTTGCCCATTAGAATAAAGGTATGTTTATTGTTAATGCAGTAAACTTTCAGGTGATTACAAATAAATTTGAATGCAGCAAAAGGTTTTAACATGGAAATAATTGACTCATCCACCTTATTTTCTTTAACTTTTATCATTTTCAACTGTAAATAATCCTCTAGTTTAAAATTCTAGCACAGGTAATTTTTTCTGTTTAAATCTTTGTACATGCGGGCGTCTCATATAAGGGACAAAATTCAGTAATGGGAGAAAATATGTCTCTAGCTCTAAAAAAACTTAAAGATGGACTTTTTGTGCAATTTAGTTAATGAAATGTCTTCAATATTAACTGGTTTTGATACTCAGTTATTAATAGCTTCTATAAATATCGTCTGTTTTGAAAATCTGATATATTAACCTAAAAAACGTAACGACGGTCCCTTGTCTCCCGCAACCTTTTTTGACATACAATCCATATTTGTATGTAGATTACCTTAATTGAACTTTGCAAAATATTTTTTAGTTAATCTAAGAACTGTCAACTTACGTCATAAGACTTATTTACTTGGAAAATCTTATACTGGTTTGAATAAAAAAATAATAACTTATGTCTCCCAGTTTAAATCGAGCGCTTCGTATATTAGTAAAATCCGACACTGCTAGAATGCCGATCGTGGTACGTCAAAATTATTAGTAGAAGATCATTGCCAAGTATTTTCATTACGTGTTAAGAGCGGTAAATACTTCTAATTGTAAATATGCATTTAATAAATTTAGTTTAAGCGATGTTATTTTAATGCGTACTTTTTTAATGAATAACGCCGGTCCCTAACATTATCTTAATTGTTTTTAATTATATCTCAGACTAAACATTTTAGATTTGTACAATAATATACAATACCTAACCTCAAATTTGCAGGAACTGATCTTAAAGACCTTGATCCAAATCCCACTAATTGTGTCTAAACGTAACGACGGTCCCTTGTAACGACGGTCCCCACGAAAAGGAACCGTTGATGCTAACATAGGGAACGTCGTTACATATTTGAAAAATTATGCAAATTTTTACTCTGTTAACATTGTTCTTTCTAAAACTCTTGCAGAATAAAGAAATAAATATATTCCAAACTCAAAAAAAAATAATATAATGCCTAAAATTTATCTTAGGGAAAGCCAATTGGATGAAAAGGGGAGTGAGAAATATAATAAATATTATATTAAAAATATTAATTTTATTTTTAAATTGAGAAAATGTGGTCCCTTGGCTAAGAACAACGGTCCCTATAAAAAAATAACGACGGTCCCTATAAATAATAACGACGGTCCCTCTAAGAATAATAAAATTGTTGCTAATCAACTGTATGTACAACCCTCTTGGATTTGATCTTTTATTACAATATGAAGAATAACTATGACAATTTTTCTTTTTTTAATATATATTTTTTTAATTTATAATTATTAAACCAATTTATACCATTATTAAATTTTATCCCATAATTACGTAAGGGAAAACAATGGCCGTCCCTGCCCGGAGTACACATTTTGTTATCCATAACTCACATTCACAAAAAAACGTGTTTTGATGGCTTTCTTCCATTATTCCGCTTTGACGCATTTCTATTTCAATAGGCCGCATTTCCGGTTGAAAAATGAATTTTTCGGCTTGCCTGACGATTTTTTACGCTCAAATTCATCCGATCAGCAAAGTTGGGTAAAATTAACCCTCTAGGCTGTAATATATACTATATGAGAAAAATGGGGTTTAAATATACCTTATTTACGGATAGGGGTCTTTAGCTCGAAATTTACCTCGCAAGCAATTACCTCGAACATTTTTACCTTGAAAAAGATTACCGTTACCTCGAAAAATTTTACGTCGAAAGCCAATTACCTCGCACGAAAATTACCTGGAAAGAATATAACCTTGAAAGAAAAAACCTCGAACGGACATTACTTCGCATAAAAAATGACCTCTAAAAGGCATAATTTTTTAAAAATTATAAAAAAACCAAACCAAACAAAATTTTATTTGAAAAAAAAAGGGAAATTTAACAGTAATAAACTTGGTTATTTAAAGCAATAATATTGATATATTATACAAAAAGAAAGTATTTGAAATCACAAATAATCAAAAAGCTGTCAATAAATTTATAGCAACATTTTTATAAAAAAAATATATAATTTAAAAATAATAATTGTTTTTTCTTTTCAAACAATTTTACCATATTTTCCAAATTTCCAAAAAAACTTTTCTTTGTATACACGATCTTTATAATACACAAAGTTTTTATACACCGCTAATTTATCTTTCGCGAACTCTCGATATAGATTAGTCGATTCATTTTAAAATATTTACTAACACTAAAAGCTAATAATGCCCCTAAATTAAAATTTAATCAATAAATGATAAAACATGAGCAGAAAACTACAATATACAAAAAAAGAAATAGATAAAAAATTAAAAAACCCCTTTTCGAGGTAAAAGCCGTTCGAGGTAAAATCTTTCGAGGTTATGTACTTTCGAGGTAACGACTTTTCGAGGTAATGTCCCTTAGAGGTAAATTTTTACATATCTGAAAAAAAAAAGCCCGCAATAAAATAAACACACTTCAAAACAATTTGTACATATTATTATGCTTTTTGGCTAAATATCATGTCTTTTATAGAAATAAAGTGATTTTTTTTACATTTAATGGGATTTGTGATTTTGTTTTGGATACCCTCTTTTTCTTAAAAAAAAATAAATATGAAGCGTTAATTTGTACTTATCAATAAATTTCTAAAAAAAGATGGCCCATGAGAAAAAATTCTAAGTAACCTTTTTTGTAGCATAAATAAGCTTCATACGTCAAGTTTCACAAGGTTTTTACCCTGTTAAAGCAATTTTTTCATGTAAAAGAGTAACTTTTTTTTTTAATATTCCCTTATTATTCAAAAATAATGTCCCTTCCTATAATTGCCTGATTTCAACGTTTTTATATTTAAATAACAATACAAAGGTTTACTATGTTTACTCTCTCAAAAAACCGTCGGGCGTGACGTCTAAATATTTTTTAAAAATCTAAAAAAAATTGAGGGTGGGTTTTTGACCTAAATAAACACTTATACGGGGTGCGACCCTAAAAAGATCCATTTTTTAATTTTGACTGGGCATCCTAATGTATACGAAATACATCTTTTATGTGTTTTTTGAGACATAACATAACCTAACTCTTTGGTTTAAGTCGGTTTACTCTCCGGTCTGGCCTTTTTTATGCTATTGGGGGCGGGGGCGTAGCCAAATTTAACTTGTCGGTGAAGATTTCATTATATCCGCACTTCTAGTAGTGCCAATATAATTATATCCATACCATTTTTATCTTATGTGTTTATGTTGTAAAAGTTTATTCCAATGTAAAATTTAACCCATGTGTCAACTTTCTCCGTACCCCCTACTTCTTTAACATAATACGTATATACGTAAATAGTTCATTTGGATAAAAATTCGTTTCTAAAGTGTCTTGGTCACGTGTTATTATAACACTGTTATATCAACCTATGTATTCACGTGTTTTCCACGAAAGGCTTTCTTAGAAAGCTGTTGTTAATTTATTTATAAGGCATCAGCCACTGACGGCCCACTTGTTTCTGTTCTAAGCACGTTGTGCTCTTTTAACATGTAAAAAGCGTAGTGAGCAGATAAAAAATACAGTGGCATTTAGATTGCTGCAAGATATTTATTTGAAACACGAAAGCTATTGTTACATTATGAAATTTTTGCGATATGCGTGTTTTTAACAATTTTTTTTTTGTTAATAACAAAACCAAACTGACCAACTCATTGTGCTGAAAATAAAACTATATAAAACTTTAATGGTAAATTTTATCTTGCTACTGAAATACATAATTTTTGACCAGAGTCAACTCGCAGCTATTCGGGCTGACGTCATCACACAAATATTATCATCCATTTTGCTATAGTAATTTGTAATTATGAATCATACACAACAGTAAATTACTATGCATTTCGCCCATTTTACAATGGGCGAAATGCAAAATAGGAAGATATTTAGGCATTATTTTGTGATGCCGTGAGTCCCAACAGCTGTGGATTTGACTAAAGCTTTCTCTATGTACCTTAAATTTATAAAAATTAATATATGAAAGCGTAATATTAGGAAAGTTACTATAGTAACTTACAAGTAGTATAGTAGTAATTTGCGACTATAGAAAAAATCTCGCATAAGTATCCTCTTAAAAATGATTTCCTTGAGAGACATTTAAGGCAGTACTCTTTTAAAATTTCGTGATGAAAAATTTTTAAACCCCTTAAATTTTTGTAACCTATTTCTGTTTTAATGATAAAAAAAATTAAATAAATACTTATATATTCCCAATAATATTTCTGTATTTATTATGAACAGTTTTATAGAGTTTTAGGATTAGCAGATGCGGAAATCTAATAAATAAATGTTCCTAAGAATATTCCTGGATTTATTACTAAATGTATTTTATAAGGTTTTAGGATTAGCAGAAAGAATAATAATTCAACATTTGTATGTTTGTATCAATATGGGGACGGATTTGTGAGTTTTCATTTTTTATGCTATTTTAGAGTATTTCCAGTCAGGAAAAAAGAAACATTTAGTTCTAAATTTAATACATAGCAGAATTTAATTAAAAAATACACTTTTTTGATTTTTTTTTCGAATATTCCACGATTTTACATTTTTTCCAAGTTTTTGAATTTTTTGAGGCTTTTTAGACCATGTAAAAGTCATCATACAATAGTATATTACGCACCGAGTACGCGAACCTAGTTTTTAGTGTACAAGTGCTTTTTTACGAGGCGCAGTAACTTCGTGCACTGAAATGGTTTGCGTCGAGGTGCGCAGAAATTCTTTCACTTTATATGCTTAACTGAAGGGATAATTACAAAAAATTAACAAAAGGATTAGCTTATTAACAAAGTCTGGATTAATACTTGAAATAAATGGGATTAAATCTGTAAGGGCTTTCTGGTCATTTACTAACATCAGATTAGCTTTATTTTAGTGTATTTTGTTTTTTTAGTTTTTTTTTTCGTAAGGGGTAATATTTAAAAAGGAACTTAGGGGTGGTTTTATTTAAATTGTTTTTTTGATCATGTTTTTATTATTGTACTCATTACTTAAAAAAAAAACACAATAAAGCACGTTTTTCGAAACAAGGGTGTGGTTTTTCCCTTATATCTCAGGACAGAAAATTTTAATGTGAAATCCGTTTTCACATGATTAATGAGTATTAAAAAATGAACAAATTAAGCTATTAAACAAATTAAAATATTTAGTAATAACTGAGAAATAGGTATTTAAAAAACGTTTAACTTTTTTTAAGTTTTTTTAAATTTTCTCGAAAACCGTTAAAGATATCTAAAAAAGCAAAATATTTTTAAAATCTGCGTAAAAAACTGTATTTTATAGATGTATAATGTTTGTGGAAAAAAAATTTCTTAGGGCCGAAAACAACGATATTTAACTTTTTTTCAAAAAAGCAGGAGCATTTATCTCAGAATCTCGAACCAAACTTAACAAATGGAGGTCAAATTCGTATTCAGTATCAAAAAGTACATCGAAAATGATATATCAGACAAAATGGAGGCATATGTTTTTTTTGTCGACCAGTATAATATATAAACCACGGTAGAGAAGACTATTATAGCCTCGCACTCTCATATCCCTCAATGCTACGCATCTCGGCATATAATACGCTCGGCTATAAAAAATGTCTTCTCTACCTTGGTATATAATTACTCTTATTTATTTTAATATTACTTGTTTATCAATTAATAGTCAAGTGTAGTAAAAAAGAGTTGATTTTCGTTTGGAGTTTCTTTTATGATGATCAACAAGTTTTTGCAAGAAAGTAAGTGCGGTGAAGCAGCGCTATGTCTACTTTATTTTATTTACTAGTCCTGTTTGTTTGATTTATGACTTTTAGTGAAAGTGAAATACATCACCCAATTAAACATTTATCGTCAAAATTGTAAATACACAAAATAATTGACATTTCTACTATTCTTTTTTATATTGATCATAAAAAATTTACACACTGTCAAGTCTTAAATTCACTTTATGCGCGTGTAGTAGATTTGAGTATATCGCGTTAGATATCGATATAGTGCTGTAAAATGGAACTTTAAAGCCATTTCTCTCGAGAAAACTTTTTTCCATATTGCCGATAAATTCTTTTAAGCAAAAAATTCCTGAGAAGGGGAAAACAAGCCGTGAAGATATGTATTGCTACACATTCCATTATATACACCTTTTCCCAAATAAATTAAAAAAAATACATTTTTTTTAAAAGACCTTTTTTTGAAAAACGAAAAAATAAAATAAAAATACAATTTTTTTTATCTTCTTTTTGCAAAAAATGAAAATCTTTTGAATTTTTTTTTTGATAATTATACTTTTTTTATATATATATATTTATGTTTAACCCACCATAACTTTTTTGTTTTTGGGAGATAACTTAACACCTTTTATTTTTAAATAAAAATCTATAATTTTGCGAAAAATTATGTCAAAAATATTAAGATTAAGTTTTCTTAATACTAAAATAATAGGTAGCCATGGCCTAAGTATGCCTATTAAAAATAAACAATTGCTAGTTTTACATTTCTTACAAACGTCAAAATGGACGCGGTGATGATAGAATTTTTAATAAAAACAGTATTTTATTCAAAAACTAAAGAATAATTTGGGGTTTTCTTTAATGTTTATGGTTTAGTTAACGTTTATAGAATAGTTATAATACTTAATTAATAGGGTATGTAACTAATTTTGGGTGAGATCAAAAGCTGTACGTAAAAGAGTGGGTGAAAAATTTTTTAGTCACTAGTGGAAAAAACTCACTTTTGACATTTAAAATAGTGCTCAAAACAAGTGTTTCTGTGAAGTTGTTGGATAAAAGTAATTTTTCCTGAGAAAGTTACGTTAATCTGAATTTTCTTTTAGCTTTTTTTGATTTTTTTAAAAGTTTTAACCAACATAACTTTTTTGTTTTTGGGGGGATTACTTTTAAAATTGGGAGACTTGATTGTTATAATAAAAGTAATATTTCCTGAAAAAGTTACATTAATCGGAATTTTCTTTCAGTTTTTTTTCTTTTTTTTTAAGTTTAACCCCCATAATATTTTTGTTTTTGGGGGGATTACTTTTAAAAACAATAGAGATCTTCCCCTCATACAACTTTCTTCCAGATAATTTCGAGTCAATCGTATTATTCGTTCTTGAGTTATCGTGTCCACAAAAAAAGTGACATCAGACGGACAGACGGACGAACAGAGGGACATTTAAAAAAAAATCTTGTTGTTTCATGAAAAAAATTTGTATCTAAGAATTTTTTGTCTAGGACGATTATTGAAAATTTTGGAAAATTCGAAACTACCGTATAATACTAAAAAGTCCAAACGAGTGTTTTATACTTTTTTTCTATTTTGCTCTAAAATTAAAAAAAAAACTTACATTTAAATTGATGACCGATTTATGGATTTTTGTTTTGGGTTGGCATTAAAATTTTCGCTATGTTTGAAATTCATAGAACAAACGATATTTTGATATCTTTTATACCCAGCTCTTCTCTTTTTCACTGCAAGTAACCAAGTCAAAATTTTAATACGGTAAAATTTAACTTAAAACACAGTTTCGTAGAATACTAAACTTAAAAGCGGTATTGACATTTGCGCGGAAAACGCCAAGCAATAGTCTTCTGCCCAGTCTAGCCAATCCAAAAGAAAAAAGTACTAACCTCTTAGGGCCTATAAGAACAAGCAAAATCCGTGTGATTATAAGCTTATAAGAGGCGCAAAATAGAAAAAGCATTTTAAAATATAGCTCCTCAAACAATTAGAACCAATGAAAACTAATAGGAAAATTATTGACTAGGTAAATAGACTGTTTGATTGCACTAAACAGAACAAATTTATTAATCTAGTGCTTCAATTATACTGAAACATATATCTATAAATGAAAAACAGACCGTGAAGTATCGTAATTACTTCGAATTGCATTATGGTATGCTATTCTGTACTATATTTGCACTTCGCTAGTTATAGTAGAATAACTGAATAAAAAATATACGTAAACAAGCAGTAATATACAGTGCGGTCCAAAAGTCACCCTCCCCCCCTTTTTAACTTTTGAACTAGTTGAGATATCGACTTCAAATTTAGAAATCTTAAATAAGACAACTTAAACTATCTTTTAGCATATATTTGATATTTTAGGCTCTTAAAATGTGGACAGGGGGGCATGGGGGGACTTTTTTTTAAATGGAATGGGGTCGTGTGATACATCATTTTAAAGCTTATAAAATTCTCTATTTAAACTAATATTTTTAAATTTTTTAAAAATGTTTTTTAAGGTTTTGATTTTTCAATTTTTTGTGCTAAAACATTCGATTTTTTAAGTTTTTTATTATAAATTTTTATTTATGTCAACTAAAATTAGTTTAAAAGTATAATTAACATTTTTTTATGATGAAATTAGGCATTTAAAAAAAAATATTTGGACTTTTTTGAGGAATTTTGACAATAACCATTTTCAACCCCATTTTAAACTCAATAATTTTTTTTTTATTTAAAAATATGGAGTTAAATGGAGAATTTTATAAGCTTTAAAATGATGTATTACACGCCCCCCTTTCCATTAAAAAAAATGTGCCCCCATGCCCCCCTGCCCACATTTTAAGAGCTGAAAGTATTAAATATATGCTAAAAGATAGTTTAAGTTGTCTTATTTAAAAGTTCCAAATTTGAAGTCAATATCTCAACTGGTTCAAAAGTTAAGAGGGGGAGGGTGACTTTTGGACCGCATTGTACATATACATTTGTTCATGCAAGAAGGGAGCCAAGTACATTTTTGGGCATATACATATGAGATTTAATTTAACAAAATTTGTGAGATATTTTTATTTTCTAAAATGAATAGTATACGAGATATTTAAAAGTTTTAGGTTAAAAAAAAACACCGGTATACTCTTGACAGTGGACAGTTGCAAAATCTTGCAACTTTACACAGGGGGGACCACTTTGCCCACGTGCAAGGTGATATGATTTTTTTTCTTTAAATGTGGCGGGATAGCAGAAAGGTTTGATGTTAGCAGTTCGAGTTCTAGAAGTGTCGAGATGCGCTCATTACTTCGACACCTTATTTTTTACCAAAATCGTGGCTTGGTTACTCAGTGAAAAAGAAAATATATGACTATAAAATATATAAAAGTATCATTTTAAACATGGTGAAAACTGGGATGCCAACCCAAAACAAAAACTCCCAAACCAGCCATCAATCAAAATAGAAAAAATTGTATAAAGCACTCGTTTCATAACACATTCTTAGCGCACTAGTACTTTAGAAGACTATCGCCGCAAGCGTCTCGTTTTCTAAACCTGTACTCGTGCGCTAAAAACGTATGTGATGAAACTAGTACTTTAATATACTATTAAATTTTTCTTATTTGATATTTATATGCTAATAATATTAACTTATACAATGTCATACTCTACATTGTATATTTTTTGTTATTTTGTAATTTTAATTTTAAAACAATACAATAGTCATATATGTATTTATGTTTGGAAATTATATATATATGATAATATTCAAGTTTACATACTAATGAGTTATATTATTCTGCACAGTTTCGTAAATTGTACATATGCCGTTAGTCACGTACCTATAGTGGGCGGAGTTGTTTGCATTTAGGGATTCAACTTTCAAAAGGCAACAGTTTTGATTTTTTAAATTATCTCATCAGCATCAAGTAATTAGTTTTAAAACTGGTTATAAGCAGTGTTCCATTCCTCATAGCCTGTCATTTCAGTAAAAAAATCTAAAGTTAACGCTGCTATGCCACAAATGGAGTCACTGCTTTCTAGCGTAGCAGGGCAGTATAGGCCCATACTCCCTCTTCAAAATATCTTTAAATAAGATCCCATGTCTTAGTATGTGGTACATAATTTGATTTTTTATTCAATCAAAATTACAAAAAAAAACAAGTCAAAAATGAGTTGCATTTTCAATATATTTTCGAGTTGAGTTCATCAATGCAAGCCGACTAGCGTGAGTTCGATACTCACTGGCGCCGATTTGCCTTTTTCAGTTAATTAATAATTGAAATTTGGCGAAGGCGATAAGTGAAACGGGCACTTCCTATAAACTGGTTCTAAAGTCAGTAAAGCCGGTGGTTCCCTCTACTACTAGCCCACATAAGTCCTGGACTTAGGGGATGCTTAATTAAGTAGAACAGTATAAGGTTAAACAAACATGTAATACAAGGTTTTCGTTACTTTCAATAGATAACTTTTGATTTGCCTCGTAAATAAATTTCATTTTCAAAAATTTGTATGACTTTCTAGATTCTCAATAAGATTTCTAAAAAATTTTAGAAATTTTGTTGAAAATTGTCGAGATTTTAAAGATTTTTACCGAGATTTTTGAGATTTCTGAAAATTTGTTAATTAATGTTAATTTACATTAATACCTTGGTTTTAAAGTCCAAAAGGTAGTAGCAACTCTAATTGTTTTCGGGAACCAATAGTTATTTGTGTTTTAAAGCCAAAAAAGAACAGGGCTGTAGCTGTGGGGGGGGACTAGCCTCCCCCCACCTATCTTGAAATCAAAAAAGTGGTATATTTAATGGATTCAAAATTCAAAAGTTACATATTTCACGAAAGAAGTTGCACATGTCAGGGATTCAAAATAAAAACGTTTCATATTTCAGGAAAGGGTGGAGACCTTATTTTTTTAAATTTTTGTGGAAGAAAAAAGTTGCATAATATGCAATATTATTTCATGGTTTCAAAATACAAAAGTTGCATATTTCACGAAAGCGTGAATAACTTTTTTGTCGAAGAATAAAGTTGAATATTTCATAGATTCAAAATAAAAAAAGTTGCATTTTTTTAGTCACTAACTTTTTTTCATATTTAGGCAAAAAAAGTTGTTATTTTTGACTTTCTCCCACCCACGGAATCTTCTTCGCTACGGCGCTGAAGAACGACTTTGCTAGACTGACTGACTTGCGTGATCAGAGGGGGGGCTGAGCCCCCAGGGTGACACCCTCAAAAAAAGGGCTTCCCCCAAAAACATACCTTCATGAAAAAAAGCTTTGTCCCTGACGGTTTCTACCACACTTGGCGACTTGGCGCCCCTGCAACCATGCAAAAGAAAACTTGACACCCAAAAATTACCTTCAAGAGAAAAAGCTTTGTCCCTGACGGTTTCTAGCGAAATTAGCGCCCCTGCAAAAAAAAAAACTTGGCGCCCCAAAAATTACCTTTACAAAAAAAAAGCTTTGTCTCTGACGGTTTCTACCAAACTTGGCACCCTTGCAAAAAAAATGGCGCCCAATAAAAATACCAGTGGGGGCTCAGCGAAAATGCGAGGGGGAATCAAACCAAGCCCCACCCTAGTTACGGCCCTGATTTGTCTAGTTTATGATGGGGAATAAAATCCGTAAGGAAACTTATCATGGCAACCTATGCGATTGTGTTTCATGTCGTTTCGCCTTGTGTCTCGTCTTGCTAACTAAAGGCCTAGATCTGGTGTCCCTAGAACGGACGGTAAATACTTTTTACCAGCTTTATTTTAAATAGATAAACTCAATAATAACCCCCGCGTGGCTTTTACTTTATTGAGTGGATAATTATTTATTTTACCCACTCAACTGTCACTTGTCAAATTATTTTCTTGTAAATGTCATTAAAATTTTTAATAAACATATGAATTTCTAAGCTTTTTATTGGATAAAACCTTGTATGGCACTCATGTACAAACCGATATTGCCCTCTGTGTATCTTTTCTTCTGTGTATCAGTGTATCTTTTTTTCTGTGTAATTTGCAGAGTGATTTATAGGGACAGTTGATTTTATCCAATTGAATATTGAATATCATCAAATATGATTTTACGTAAATCATTAAATAATCCTAATCCCATGCGAATATCCTCTCTAGATTTTCGAATTTCACTCATAATTCAATTATTAAATAAACTCCATTTTGTATTTTGCGGCAGGTTAAATACACAACATAGAATATTTCGTTTAACACTAAATAACACACGTTTTTAGCGCACGAGTACAAGTTTAGAAAACGAGCCGCTTGTGGCGAGTTTTCTAAAGTACTAGTACGCTAAAAACGGGTTATGAAACGAGTGCTTTATACTATTTTTTCTATTTTGCTCTAAAATAAAAAAAAACTTTCATTTAAATTGATGACCGATTTAGGGATTTTTGTTTTGGGTTGGCGTTACAATTTTGGCTATGTTTGAAATTCATAGAACAAATGATATTTTGATATCTTTTATAGTCAGCTCTTTTTTTTTCACTGCAATGCATTGCAATGGTGGCTTGGTTACTAAGCCACAATTTTAACACGATAAACGTTTTGTCGAAGAAAGAAAAGTTGCATATTTCATGGATTCAAAATATAAGAGATGCTTATTTCATGGTGGGGACCTTTTATTTTAGGTCACTGACTTTTTTGTCGAACAAAAAAGTTGTATTTTTAGGCTAAAAACTGACGTTTCCCCCCCATCCCGAAATCTTCTTTGCTACCTGGTGATCAGAATCCAAAACCTAGCAATTTGGAAGTAGCTTAATTTGAATGTACCTACTTTAAGACATTATAAAATAAAGCCGGGAGAAAACATTGAAATAAAAATGGTTCCAGCTCTCCAACTACTTTACAATGACTTTATTTTCGTTTACACAATTTTGTTCTAAACTCTGAACTTAGTCACTAAATTAGAGACAATCCTTCAAAGATTTTGAAAGTAATTAATCAATCGGTGAGATTAATTAGCAGTATAATTAGACACAAGTAGATTAATTAACGTCTAAACTGTTAACAAATCGTAGACAATTTTGATGTTCGAAAGCCATGCCCTTAAGAAATTTCAACGACTCTTTCGAACTAGGCCAGAAAAGAAAGGTATATATTCTTAAAAATCTTTAAACTTTTTCACTAAGGACAGACTAAGCTTTAACTTTTAAAAAACGTCAAAATAATTATAATCACAATACAACACTAGTGCTTTTTGAATATATAAAACCCGAGATGATACCCGAATGCTCTTGTTCTTCCATTTTGATTGTTTCCAATGTCAAGTAAATGTCAGTGTAAGGGCATATCCAAAGCCTTGCATAAGAACATAATACATAACAATGCGATGCCGTGATTGGCTTGATGTGCCGCCATGTATCTTGTAAGCCAATCACGGTATCGCATTCTTATGTTTTATGTTATTATGTAAGCTTCTGGATAGGCCTTAATCATTTTTAATTTTTTCAGTTTACTAAAGAACATATATTTCTATAAATATATAAGTATTTTATAAAATAAACAACTCTTGTGCATAAATTGCACAAATATGTAATTAAATTTTTTTATTTAATGCAAGTTTTTTTATTTGCAAATTTCCTTTTGAAATCAAATATATCCTTTTAAATATACAGTGCGTGCATTAAGACTGGAATCACCCGAATAACTTTTTAGTTACAAGTAAAATACAAAAATCCTTGGACAGGTCGATTTATATTTTTAATTCTGAAAATTTTGTTCTAAAAAAAGTTATCAAAATTGGCACCCCCTTGCACCCTCACCCCCCAACTTTTTTTTTCAAATAGCAACCTACCCCTTGTGATACATCATTGGAAAGGTAATTTAATAAGCTTTCCAACAGTGTATGATAAAGCCTAATTTGTTAAAGGGTCTATGAAAAAACGCATGTTTTATTTAAACATTGTTTGTGTGAAATATTACGCATAATATGGTAATTGTTGCCCTATTTCCTACTTGGCACCTTCCTGAGAATCTAAATAAGGTTGTTTTAAACTTATTGTAATATTTTATACCCTGTTGAAAAATGCAATTTTTTTTCTTTTTATTGACCAATTTTATGTTTACTATTTAATCGATTTTACTCCCGTTTTTTTACTGTCCACTGTCAAAGAGCTGAAGGACATCAATTTGAACATTTATAGTGAACTAAAGTTATACTTTACATGTCTTTATAATAAACTAAATTGTGCATTTTATCATTAGCCCTTTACCAAATTAGGCTTTATTATGCACCGTTGGAAAGCTTATTAAATTACCTTTCCAACGAAGTGTCACAAGGGGTAGGTTGCTATTTGAAAAAAAAAAGTTGGGTGGTGAGGGTGCAAGAGGGTGCAAATTTTAATAACTTTTATTACACCATAATTTGCAAAATTAAAAATCGACCTATCCGAGGGTTTTTGTGTTTTACTTGTAACTAAAAAGTTAATCGGGTGATTCCAGACTTAATGCACGCACTGTATATTTAATTTGAGCCACATTTTAAGCTTTAAAGTTTTTCATTAATAAAAAACAATGATTGAAATAAAATAAATTTCCATCAGGAAAATTAAAATGGTCGTAATAAAAACGGGTCAGATTTCAAAGACTAGAACTTTTTGTTAGACTTAATATTCAGAAAAAGGTAAGTATATTGGGGAGGATCAAAACATTTGTTCTGTGAGCATGCGGTTAGGTATAAAAATACCTACAGCAAAAAACCTGATGTGAGAAAATAAAACCAGGTCTGTATTTACTTAGGGAACGTTCAAGTATTACGTAACGCAAATTGTACCAAAATTCATACACTTCATACCCCGGTTCTCGCGTTATTATAGATAGAGATTTCATATTTTGGCCAACCCCGATTCTCGCGTTATTATAGATAGAGATTTTATATTTTGGCCAGCCCCCCCTAATAGGGGGTGTGTTAGGGGGGGTAGCCAAAATATTAAATTTCTACAGCCTTGAAAAAGGCGAGAACCGAGGTATGAAGTGTATGAATTTTGGTACATTTTGCGTTACGTAATACTTGAACGTTCCCTTACTTGCAGCAATCCAGTCAAATAACAAATGTAAATTGCAATAAATGTACACGGGCTGATATTTTAAAGGGTAATAGTGAATGGTAAGAGAACACTCCTCCTGTTAGTTTTTCACCGGGTGATTTGCCTAAGGGGTATCCACTATCTTGAATTTTAGGGGTGAGTTGCTTAATGTGCATCATACGATAAAAATGCATATCACCAATTTTGTTAAGGAGGAAATTTCCAACAATTTTTGTTGGGATAATTTTTTTAATATGTAATTAACAATCGAGTTAATTTAAAAATGGACGTGTTGAAAGTGAAATTGTTTTTTTCTATTTTTCAGCCAAATTATTCATCAGACGATAAAAGTGGTTATAGTCAAACTTGTAGCTTGAAATTCTCTATAAGTTTCATATATTATAAATTTGCATAGGTACTTTGGTAGGGTTACAGAGGGCGCAACTCGACTTCAGCGCCCACTCTAACCGTAATAAAATACTTATAAAAACGCATGATATATGAAACTTATAGAGAATTTCAACAGCTACAATTTTGCTCATAACCACTTATACTCCGATGAATAATTTGGCTGAAAAATCGAAAAAACCAATTTCACCCCCAACATGGCAATTTTTGAATATTTATAACTCGATTGTTATTAATATATTAAAAATATCATCCCAACAAAAATTGTTGGAAATTTTCTCCTTAACAAAATTGTTTATATGCATTTTTATCGTAAGATACATATTTAGTGAGATTACCCCACTGACCTCTAAAATTTAAGATAGCGGACACCCCTTACGCAAATCAGCGGGTGAAGAACTAAGAGGAGTGTTCTGTTACTAGCCACTATTACCCTTTATAATATCAGACCGTGTACATTTATTGCAATTTAACATATGAATGTCTCATTATTTGACTGGACTAACATGTAGTTATGAGGCAAAATTCGTTAAAGAAAGAGAGAAAACACATTTCCCCAAGTCTTGGATAATAATGAAGATACGTGAAGCATTCTGGGCGTCATAGAGCGTCATTTCAGTCGTTCGGGGAACAATGCCGATAGATTCTATTGAACTTCGATGAAATGCAGTCCGGTTTCTATACTGCTGGTTTTAAAAATAACCTAGCAAGTGCAATGCACATTATATTATCACTATAGGTTTTTGGCATTTTAATTTTTTTTTCGACAAACATTTTGAGTAAAAAATTACAAAAATATATCTGGCGCTTTATTTTTAATTTGATTTTTTGTACGTTTTTAACGTATAAATTCGTAATATCCATGCTGGCGTTGTTAAGAATCTAAAAAAATAAGACATATTACATGTCATTTTAAAGGTCTTTTCATGCTTAATATAATCAAATATTGGTTTACTGAATCTCGGGATAATGGATCACAAATAGGTATTTTTTTTTAAATTTGTAATTTTGCAAAAATATGCATTCAGAAAAAAGTAAAAAAGACCAACTTTCTCTTCTAGTTTTAAATGTGCCAACAGTTATTAATATATTAATAGTATATTAAGTTAAAAAAATCACTTAATACACTAGAATTAAATTTTATCCAACACCCTTTAATTTAAAATAAAAATCCATAATTTAGCAAAACATTATGACAATAAAAAAAAAAACTCTTCGCAAAAAAAATTAACCGACTTCTATGTCTCTAAAAAGTAAAAAATAAAAAATACTTAAGTCGGTGCCATATCACAGCAAACAATAATAAAATAATAGAAAATAATTGTTAAAATTTCTGTATCTCTAAAAATTAAAAAATTAAAACTTTTCGCAAAAAAAATGAACCGACTTCTATGTCTCTAAAAAGTAAAAAATAAGAAATACTTAAGTCGGTGCCAATTTCATCATTCCCTAAATTTATTACTAACAATTGTTTTTCATTATTTTATTATTGTTTGCTGTGAAATTGGCACCGACTTAAGTATTTATTCTTTTTTACTTTTTAGAGACATAGAAGTCGGTTCATTTTTTTTTATGAGAAAAGTTTTTATTTTTTACTTTTTAGAGACACAGAACTTGCAGATTTATAACGTCATCTAAGCTAAATTATTATTGTTCTTCCATCACGGCAAGCTGCTTATCTTAAAGATAAATTTATAAAAAATAAAAGTAATATTTTTATTTCAGCGCCCAAGAGTCCAACCAACCTTATTTTAAACGAAATAATAAAGAAAATCTTGTTAAACTTTAAGCATTTAAAAGATATTCAGTGTTCCGCAATATTTGAGTTACCCCTTAATCAAGTTATCCGGTTTATCCGAGTTATCCGATATTTAGTGGGTAGAACCAAATTAAGCCGGTTTTAAGTGAAATTGCGTTAAAATGATTAGATTTATCTTAATTATCCGGCATTATCCGACCGTCAAATTAAAACTGGACCTCATGAAAGTGCTCTTTAAGTTGCAAGAAGTTTCATCAAATTCCGTTCATTCGTTCCAAAGTTATGCGGGAACAAACGTAAAAAAAAGTCACACGTCGATTTGATAACCTACTCCTTTCTGGAAGTCAGTTAAAAAGAACAAGTTTTCTTAATACGAGAGTGAGCAAAACATTTGTTAGTCACTAGTGAAAAAAACTAAGCTTGTGATTTTTATATTTAAAATAGTAAGCAAAAGAGTGGGTAAAAAAATTTTAGTCACTAGTGGAAAAAATTTAAATTTAAATATTTAAACTAGTGCTAAAAGCAAGTGTTTCTATAAATAATGGATAAAGTAAAATTTTAAGGTTATTTATTAAGAAATATTATAACAGTGGCGTATCCTAAAATAGACTTTTTGGAGTTCAAGCAACATATTTGCAATGTAATATTTTTGTTGAAGGTCAATAGTTGTTTTGTGTAGACGGCCAACAATGCCATTGTTGTTGCAATGGATCCTTTAACATTATTTTCCAAAAACCAGTAACTAGGATTTGACTGTCAATGGTTCTATGATAATTATAATTAATCCTTCTACTACCCCATTACGAAAAAAAGATGAATCTTAATCCCGATTGATCGTTTAGGATCACTGTGTTAACAATTCAATTAAATTATAAATAAATAAATACTACTTGTAAGTTTATTTTTAAGGATGGAAGGTGTATCAAGCAATGAAATTGGGAATATGGAGTAAATTTTATCTATGCATTGACCTTACAATCTAGCATGCCATTTATCATAATAATATTCGTAAATAATATGTACTATCAATAGAATTCTTAAATTATTGTAAGCGTCAGTTAAATTTGATGAAATATTAGAAATATTTATTTAATTATTTATAATACAACGGACTACACTTTTTTATTCATCCATAATGTATTTTGTACACTGAATTCTTTAATATTTTCTAAAAATGTTTGTGTTCTTACTTCTTAAAATCTTTCAATCGCCTTTCGATACTATCAATAGAATTCTTAAATTATTGTAAGCGTCAGTTAAATTTGATGAAATATTAGAAATATTTATTAAATTATTAATAATACGGAGTAAACTTTTTATTCATCCATAATGTATTTTGTACACTGAATTCTTTAATATTTTCTAAAAATGTTTGTGTTCTTACTTCTTAAAATCTTTCATTCGCCTTTCGATGTCAAAAAGCGCGAGATATTTTAAAATAATTGAAGTGAACAAGAAAATCATGTCATATTTTTGCGAAAGAATAGGATTTTTATTACCTACCCATAGGTACATGAGTAAAAATGTATAAAAATGTTAATAAAATTAATTGTGTCGAAATTTACGTAATAATTGTTTTCTTATCATAAAACCTATTTTACACATTATGCATTTGTATTATAAACGAAAAATCCGAATTTAAATATCAAATAAAATATACCAAATAAAATCAGAATTATAATAATATAATATAATATAATATACCAAATGAAATCCGAATAAAGAATAAAGAAGTATACAGGAACTATTTCAACAAAGCGATAACTCTATTTACGAGTGATATTTGTATCAACACATTTCAATAAAAATAAAAGTTTATAAATTGTATTTTTGAATTCGTATTCTTTATACGTGTGTATTACAATTTTTTTTAAATGTATGTAGTCCATAATGGCAATATCAAATTCTTTTACATTAATTTAAATCTTTTTACACATGTTTACACAAATTCATGAATTATGCATAGTACAGTATAGTAAATTTACTTAGCATACTATGCAAATTTATGTATTTTTACATTCAGTTTTCACAGTGTATAGCTATACTGCCCTACAACGCTAGAAAGCAGTAACTCTATTTGTTACATAGCAGCGCTTTCAAAATATTACATCAGAGTTGACGTCAAAACGTCGATAGGCAACAAATGGAGTTACTGCTTTCTAGCGTAGTAGGGCAGTATACTCGTTCAACTCTCCCCGTAAAGAGTTTTATAAAAACGTGTAAGGTGCTTATATTGGCCATAAACGCGAACTTCATACGATATAAAATTATACGCCAAACACCGCATCTTGCCATGAATAAGAATACCTTAATATTCTTTGTTCGTTCACTATTATTTGTTTATTAAAAATAATAAAAGATAATAAATGCTAAGAAGTATTTAAAGATAAAGTCGCCACAAGTTTTTTATTTCTTCTTTTATGTTAATTTTGAATACTACAATACGCTCTCGTTTATGAATTTATCTGACTATTTTATCTCTAATATTGCCTAAGCGTCTACAAAAATACTCATAAACAGACAGACAGACTTATTAAACTACTTTTCAAACCAAACAATTTATTTTCTGTAATACGTATAATGCCAAAAACATTTTTGTCCTTTTAACATGGAACAATTCAATTTTTCTTTGAATTAAAAGGTTTTTTCCTTGTGCTCAAGAATTAGGTTATGTTTTTTATTTTGTTTCGGATTATGCTTCAATTTTCTTATTATTTATGAATCAGTCAATAATAAAAGCGTATCACTAACAAAAATATATATCAAATGATATTTATTTTTCGATTGAATTAAATCAATACACAGTTGTCTCAGCGAATGAAAAGGAAGGCAAAGGTTATAGTAAACAATAAGATATTTTACCATTTTCTAATTTTATGTGCAAAAAAAAATTATGTTAAATAATCTGACTGTCGGTCTGTCCGACTGAAGAATTTATACCGTAAATGATACAGCCACGCAAAAAAAAAGTTCAAGAACCCTTTCCCATGTTTTTTGATGCGACAAACCCCAATTTGAGGTCGAAATAGCACCTTATCCGGTTAATTTTGGACATCGCCCAACCAACTAATAACTCTTCGTAAAAACTGACAAAAACGTAGCCAGCATATACAATCGTCTGTCTTACTTAAACAGCTTTGTTCTAATAGAGAACAATAACAGTTAGTGGTTATTGTTATTGTTTATGTCTGAATATACCTACTATTTTTTTACAAACAAACCGAGATGTTGGCGATAGTTTATATTAACGGTATGCTTATTCTAGAGAGAAAAGTTATCAGTTCGTTGACATATGCTAAAAAAAGTGTATTTTCGAGTATATTAATAGGCTTGTTGGGGTTGTTTTCAAAACTAATCGGATGTGGTGCTATTTTGCCTCAAATTTGTATTCAGCCCTTCAAAATACAATGGACGCCGAAATAATTCTTTACCTTTTTTTTGTTTTGCTGTGTTATTTACCCAATGTTGTCGGATGTTGTTAAAATATGGGGTAAAGAGGTAAAAAGGGTTACAGAGTTTAGTTTTGATATTTTTTGCAACAGCTGCCTTTTTGGTGATATTTTTTATGTTATAAAAGGTACCTTTATTTTTTTTATTTTTATTTCCATTTTTTAAATATTTTTTTTTTTCTTTTTATTTTTCATGCCCTTAATTTACTAAGTCCACTGTGCTATCTGTTTCTCTTCCATATTTCTAATATACTTGGCAGAATAAATTTCCATAACTTATCATTGCTCCATGTGCCAATATTATTCTTTTCCAGTTAATTTGTGCTCTTTTAGGTGCCACATAATATGTAATTATCATATATACGAGGCACTTAATATATCTGAAGCGTAAAAATCTGCTCCATATTTGGAAATAACAATAAAAACCAGTTGCAGAAAAGTGAACTCAGCAGAGGTGTAATAAATATGAAGTTCTAATATGGCGGGGCTTTTATTTTCACGCTTAGACAAATCAGTAAGGGGCTGTCCATATATTACGTAACGCGCCTAGGGGGGGGAGGGGTCAGAGAAATTGTTATAGTTTGTGACAGGGGGGAGGGGGGTCTAGGTAAACGTTACGTAGCGGAATTTAATAAATTTAACGTTTATTTCCTAAGCTTGACAGATGTATTTTTATTTCAACATAAATTACTATTTAGTGGCCCATAATTCCCCTTTTTACAAAAAAATTTTTATATTGTTGGTTTGGTTACAACAATATAAAAATTTGTATATTTTTTTCTAATATATCTTGATACAGAATTCCGCATAATTCAAGACGGTAAAAAGACGGTGTAAAAATGATACATATTTATTACAATAATACATATAGCACTTAATGTACTTAAATGAAAAAATCACTCAAATTTTAAAAAAATATTCGTAATCAATATAACACAGGGAAAAAATACTAGGTACCTATTTTTACACTGAGTGTAACATACAACACGTATATTGTTTATGCACAGGTACACAAAATTGTACACACATTGGTGTTCTGTGAGTACACATTCCGCGCGAAAATGTATCATCACCGATGATTCATCGGTAAGATCACGCAAGAGCAGGACCGCAAGATTTTTTTTTAATATTAATGTCAACAGTTTTTTTACTGATTACTATATTATTTAAATATGCATAGTTTCGTCAATTTTTTTGTAAAAAGGGGAATTATGGGCCACTAAATAGTAATTTATGTTGAAATAAAAATACATCTGTCAAGCTTAGGAAATAAACGTTTAATTTATTAAATTCCGCTACGTAACGTTTACCTAGACCCCCCTCCCCCCTGTCACAAACTATAACAATTTCTCTGACCCCTCCCCCCCTAGGCGCGTTACGTAATATATGGACAGCCCCTTACTGATTTGTCTAAGCGTGAAAACAAAAGCCCCGCCATATTAGAACTTCATATTTATTACACCTCTGCTGAGTAAATGTGACAGTTTGTTACACAGGGGGGGGGGAGGGGGTCAATTTTTTGGACAGCCCCTAATGTATAACACGAATTTGAAACTTTTTTATTAGACTGACTGAAGACTTTCTATTTCTAATAATATCAGTTGCCCTGAGTCCAATGGTAACGACGGTTTTGTTCTATTACGTCTAGTTTTTGAGATATCGATTTGGCACTTTGCTTGTTAGACACCCCGTATATCCAATAAAAAAAATTAGAGTGGTTTTTATGTAGGGACATATTGGGCTACAGGCACAATATTTTAAGACAATGGAAAATTTTTTTTGCCTGTTATTACGCATAAAATGAAGCAATGTAGTGCATTTTTGAACTTAAAAGGGCACAGCTCCGCCATTTTGAAAGAAAACATTCTGATTTTTGTTTTAGGTTATCTATTTACTATCCCTTTATACTATGCCGTGTTAAAAAGATTTAAATAAAAAATCCTTCGGACTTAAAAAAATAAAAAAAATAAAGAAACATATCTTTTTAAAAAATGACTGTGAGCGACCTCTAGATATTTTTTAAAAATTCTGAAAACATTCAGGAATGATACTCTTACCCCAATGAACCAATTTAAGGGGTGATACCTCCAAAGTTTTCAATTTGAAGTTTTGCCCTAGCAAACAATAAACAGGAATTTAAGTTTAATGTTGGTTCGTATGTATATCTAGATTTATGAAGTTATTTTTAATTTTCAATAGAATCTAGATATACATTCATAATTTGGTATATACAGAGCTTCAAGTCTAATTAATTTACAAATCCCAATTTCATTTAGCGTTTCGGCAACATACGTATCTAGTTATAAACTGAATTTAATAACATTTTGTATATTCCAACATGGCCCAAGCTATACCAAAAATTTTCAGGAATTTGAAATGGAAAAATAGAAAAGCTTTTAGCACTGTTATGTCTTATGCTCTCCACTTATTCAGCTCTATCAAAAATATTTCATAGTGCTTAGTGTTTGTAGAAAATCAAATGGATAGGAAGATATGACCCTATACAAATGTAGTTTAATTTTTGTTTAAAACAGTAAAATTCTAAAGTCACGTACTTTAATATTTAAGGACGGACATGAAATGATGAGTGTTTTAACAAAAATTAAAGTAGGGGTGACCGGGGCTAATTGTCGCACTTTTCATTCAAAAAGTCAGTTTTTTCTTTATTTTTGTCTTTTTTTTTAATTGACCAAATGGTAATTTTAGCTGCATGTTTCAGTTATATATATTATAAGATAAAACAGTTATATATATTATAAGATAAAACATCAAAAAATTTATAGGGTATTAAAGTCATGATTTTTTTTTGTGGAGTCTCGACAAATACGACGATGTGTCCCGTCACGGGGCACGTTGTCGCGGCTCTTAAAGTATATTTTTTTTAAGAAATATAAAGGCATTTATGAAAATAATAATTAACTAATAAGACATGTGCCTTACCAAAAGCCGATTGTATCTAACTTTTCACTCTTGTACCAAAATTGTCATTTGTATTTTTTGCTCTTTTAACTTAATGCTTTTAAGTTTACAAATGATAAATGGCACTATTGTAACACAGAGGTTAATCTCGGTTTGGCGCAGAAAACTATTTTACTTTTTGAGATGCAAGCACTTCGACAACTTACCCCTGCGACAACTAGCCCCGGTCACCCCTACAGTTGTATAGGATAATAACTGTCGATTTCCTATCCATTTGTAACTGAATATTTAGTTTACTTTTTACAGTGTGTAAAATACTTATTAAAATGCCTCGTGGATAAGGTAGTTGTTCTCTTTTTCATGAATCAGCACTGATTAGAAGCGACCGCAAGATGTCTGTCCCCACTCTACAACAACGCAACGACAGTGTATCTATGATAAAAGCTAAAAAAATATGACAAAGGATGATTTCCAAAAGTCCAAACCAAATGATAGCTTCCAACTCCCCGGACTCTGATGATTAATTATTTTAGTTAAGTTAGATACTATATATAGGTACATACTGCGGCATAAATTGAAATGACTAATATTAATTCGACATTAATTTGCGTGTTTACAATTGCTTAATTGTCAATTTTCCATGTTTGTTGTTGTAATAAATAAATCTTCGTATAATTGTAAAATTAAGCATTACAAAATCCATATGTGTATGAATAATTGTTTAAATTTAGTACTATTTTCATTATTCGAATTTTTGTAATTTATTAATAATAAAATATCAAAATATTTTTTTTCCAGTCTTGTTTAGCAAAATGTAATTTCCGTCTAAAAAAATATGTCTGCATAAAAGAATAGTATATTCTATAACTAGTATGGAATAGACAATATTCCGCGCGTGCGGAGAGTTTGTCATACGAGCCGGCGCGCGAGTATGACGGTCCCGCGAGCGCGGAATGACTATTCCATACGTGTTGTAGACTATACTTTTTCTTCGACTGAAAATATAAAACACTCTATGGCTTTAAACTGCGGACAAGGTTGTAAATTGTAAATTCAACAAAATTTAATCATTTTATCAAATCAGTACTAAAAAAGATTTTTATTTAATTTTAGCATATATTTACAAATGATAATGCAAAAATGGAAGGTGATGTCAGATTGTTGTGACAAATATCAGGTTTAAATATTTCACAATAGATGGAGCAGTTTTAATTTTTTGAACTAAATTGATAAAAAAATGGTCAAATATTAAGAAAAACTAATAAACTTTATGTAATTTTAACGCAAAACTTTAAATTGCATTAAATTATTCAATATTTCTTGGTAAAATATATATATTTTTGCTAATTTTGTTACAGTTTTCTTTACTTTTAGAAACAAGAGATGGTCTACATGTGCTCATTCTAATACTTGATACGGAAAATTCATACCGTATCTAGAATGAATTCATTCTGTGTTTGAAAAGTGTGTGAGTTTGCTTACATTCTAAAGCAGCCGTAGAAAAAAAAATCTATGAAGTATTTGTCATACTTGCGTTCAAGGTACGAAAATCTAAAAATGTTATAGTCCCAACAAGGGCGCCAAAACAAGCAAATATGCAGGCAAAATTATGTGCCAAATTTCAAAATGATCAAAAGATTATAACCCGCGTCGAAAATCCTCCAAAGTTGCCCCTAACACTAAAATTTACGAATTTCAACCATAAGAGCGATTCCAGCGTTTTGGGTGTTTCACTAGTACACATTAAAACGAATTTTATTAATACTTATTGCGCTAATAGATTGGTACACGTGTGCTACAATTAGACTAATATACTAGTTAAACAAGCTGCTAAAACCCGAAATAAAATTTAAAAAAAATGTAGGAAAATGTTGGCCAAATTGGCCGTCTCGGGTGCTTTGAACAAATAAAACACATAAACAAGCTGCTAAAACCCGTAATAAAATTTAAAAAAAAATAAGGAAGATGTTGGCAAAATTGGCCGTTTCGGGTGTTTTATTTGTTTGAAGTACCCGAAAGGGCCAATTTTTCCAACATCTTCCTTAAATTTTTTTTATTTGCTTGTTTTGGCGCCCTTGTTGTTTTAAGGGACTATAACATTTTTAGATTTTCGTACCTTGAACTTAAGTATGACAAATACTTCATAAGTGTGAGTCAAACGGTAAACAAACATTTTAAAAATGTTTCAGATCGGACTCTCATATTTTCAAAATTTTCTACTTACACCTAAATGAAAATTTTAAGATAATGAAAAAATATAACATCTACACTAATCTTCGTGGAATTCCCGGAAACGAGAAGGCAGATCTGCAGATGAACTTGCAAGACTTGGGATGGCCTGCACGGGGCCGAAACCTATATTGGGTGTTACAAGGAAGAAGGTAAAGACCGCTCTCGATGAGTGGGCTTATACCAAGCTAAAGGAGCAATGGAGGGCGGTCGACGGTTGCCGGCAAGCTAAGGACTTCCTGGCTGGCCCAAGCAAATCAAAAACCGACTGGTTGCTGGAAAAAGGAAGGACTGCACTCAGACAACTTGTAGGGGTCCTCACGGGCCACTGCAAGCTAAGGAAGTACCTGGCAACAATGCGGATTCTGGAGAGTCCGGTATGCCCAGAGTGCGAAGACGATGAAACATCCTCTCATTACTAAGTCGAGTGTGTCAGATACGACAGGTTCAGGTTGCAAGTCTTTGAAACTCAAAGACTCAACCAAGAGGAACTAAGAAATCTCCCCTGGGCCAATATCCTGACTTTTATTGAAAGGACGGGCAGGCTCAAGGAAGCCTCAAATTAGTAAATGGCTGGGATTGCCTGGGGTGACAAAAAGGGCCAGAAATGGCCTAGTTGTCCGGCTTTGGCCAACCCAAAACTTACTACTACTACTACTACCCTAATCTTCTATGGAATTTTACGTATCGGTCTGTGGCAAACAATGTATTTATAATACACAGTGTACACACTTGTATATAATTATCTTATTTCCGTTGAAATGAATATTAATATTGGATTGTTTAAACATTATATCAAGTATCGATTTAAACCAACATTTTGAATTAGTTTCCTGTTTTACAAACTAACCCGATTCATAGGTAGGTAAACTGAATGCTCCCCAATAAATTAAATATTTATGCTAAAATACATAAATAGGTAGATGCAATATCAATAATTATTTAGTATACTGCATGTATAATAGATTTACGGCGAATAGTACGAAGGATATATCCAGCAAAATGAAATGTGATTTATCAATGGTTTGTAGAATTTAGGTATAGCAAAGATATTTGAAATCCGCTTTTTTGGGTTAGAGCCTTATTAGTTGAGGACAAATCCACGGCAAAAATGAAATTTATTAGACCTTATTTTTTACTGCATATAGTGTACAACTACAGGGCAAAATAAAACATATCTCAAAAAACGAGCTGATCGAGAAAAACGGAAAAAGGTTTCGAAATCAGCGTATAAAATATAGCCAGACGCAACTAAAATGGTGTCGGCAAATTTTTTAGTGTTGCGCAGTGTTATTGTTGGCTTAAATTATATCTTTATTAAATTTAAAGATGAGTAAGTTATTTCTACGAAATCATTTTGTTTAATTATAGTTGAGTTCTGTTGGACTAACACGCTAGAGAAAAAGAATTATTTCAATGAAGCTTTTGGGTTTTAGAATTAAAATTATATTCATTTGGATTAAGCTTCTATTTTTATCTGTGTACTGTCATTATTTAAATATAGCTATTTCCAGAGGTATTTGATTCAGCAATTTAATTAAGTAGCTAAAAAAACTGGACTTCTAAGACTATAATTTTATGAATTATACTGATACTGATAAAAAAAGTCAAAATTTCACATCTGAAATGTACAGGGTGATCCAGGATTCCCGCCCTCGTAATTTTACTCAAAAATGGTAAGGGATATTTAAAAAATTCAAGAACCACGTTTTATAGTTTCACCTATACTACAAGTTAAATACTGTATAACCCTTTCATAATAATACTCTTTGGCCCTGTGGCGACCTCTAAATTTTTTTGCCCATGGTAAACGATTTTTTATTTATGAAATTAAAAGATCTTTAAATTAGAATAGTTCTGTTTCATGTCTTTTTTTTTCTGCGTTCATTTGTTTTCTAGTTATGGGCTGTCATAATTATTGTTCCTAATTTTTTAATCATCATCAGACTTTAGCTACACTCTTATCAAACCTATTCCTGCTTTAGGAGTGCCGTGCGCTGTTTTCACGGTAAAACAATTGGAGCAATTAGGAAAATTATAAACAGTTTTAGAAAGAAACCGCGTAAAAGTCTATTGTGGTATTTAAAATTAAAATAGACAATTGTGGAACAAACATGCAAAAACCGATAAATCCACTTTTTGCATATTTTGACCTAAGTATCGATTCTTACTAATTTTGTAGCGTTTTGTTAATGTACCGAATCATATACAAGCAACAGTCGATAATTCCTCTTTAAAATAATCAAATACCGATAAATCAAAATCAATAAATCAAAATCAAAATCCTCTTTAAAATAATCAAATACCGATAAATCAAATACCGATAAATCAAAATCAATAAATCAAAATCAATAAATCAAAATCAATAAATCAAAATTAAAAAATCAAATACCGATAAATCCATATTTCCACTGACTGAAGAGGAACAGGCTGTCCATATTTAATTTTTCCAAAAAAGATTTTCTGAGTTTTATTCTTTATCATTAAGATTTTTTTCCTAGAATGCTTTTGTTTTGTTAAATGCACCAATAATAAAAATATGTTTTATCCAATACATACAGATAATGAGACAATTACTAGCTTTATTTTAAATAGATAAACTCAATAATAACCCCCGCGTGGCTTTTACTTTATTGAGTGGATAATTATTTATTTTACCCACTCAACTGTCACTTGTCAAATTATTTTCTTGTAAATGTCGTTAAAATTTTTAATAAAAATACGAATTCCTAAGCTATTTATTGGATAAAACCTTGTATGGCACTCATGGGTAAATCGATATTGCCCTCTCGAAAATTAACCTGCTTGGCTGACGCCTCGCAGGTCTCATGGGCAATATCTTACTTTACCCACTAGTACCATAAATAACTATTTTTGTATTGTTTGGTTTGTTTTCAATCCAACATTATTAAAAAAAAAGGTGACTAATGCGGTAGCATAATCTGCTACTTGACTTCACTTAGAATCAGAAATTCAGGAAAAAAAAAGGTAAACCAGCCGATAAATTTCTGATTTCATGCAAAAACCGATAAATCAAAAAAAAATAATAATAAAAAATAAAAAAAAGGATGAAAGAAGTTATAATAACGAAAGTTAGGCATTATATTATATGACCCATAATTAAAAAATAATTTTTGGGATTACGCTGTACAAGTTTTCAGCTAATATTGGATAACATGGATTTATCCGTTTTTACATGTTTGCTCCCACAATTAAAATGTACAGGTTTCGCGAGTAAGTACTGTTGTAGAAGTTAAAAGTTGTAATTTAAGCGCTCCAGTTATTTATGGCGTTAACATTATGTATAATTCATAAAAGAATGCAAGCCTATATTTAATTCCGCCTGGAGGTACTGACAAGCCAAGTGGGACAAGTGTAAAAAAAGGGTTAGCTAGAGCAGATACTACAACATATGCATCATTATCAACATGGGAGAATTGGTGTAGTGGTCTACCGCGTCTGTACAAGTCTACTAGCCAATTAGCGTGAGTGCGATTCTCACTGGCGCCGATTTGCCTTTTCCAGTTAATTAATAATTGAAATTTGGCGAAGGCGTGATTGAAGCGGACACTCCCTATAAAAACCGGTTCGAAAGTCAGTATAAGCCGGTGGTTCCCTCTACTACTAGCCCACACAAGTCCTGCTTAATTAAGTAGAATAGTACGAGGTTAAACACCCATGTAATGTAATGTAAAGTAAACCAAAAGCAAACTAATTTCTAGAAAGGTTTAGATTTATATGTATTTAGTCTTCAATTTTCCATCTCATGTCTTCTTTCTACAGAACTAATCATTCTATGTTTTTAATTATACACCGAAAAAAAACACAACTAAACGTTAGCAGAGAACCGACCTGCGTTAAGTCGTGTAAGAATTACAGCAACAAACGTGTAATATACACATTGTTTTACAAAAGATTTTTATTCGCAACTGTATATGTAATACATACATTACATGCAATAATAAAGTTTGGGAAGTACGTGATTTCTTGTCCCACTGTTTTTACGCCTGGACCTGACCTGTAATGAAAAATAGAGACCAGTAAACTAATTATTACTGGTCTGCAATTTAAATCATTAATTTCCGCTAGATGGCGCCATTGATTAAAATGTCATTATTAATGCTTAAAGCAAGATGGCTGAACTGCTGTTGTCATGATAAACAAGGGATATAATCCAATACATTTCATTTAAAAAACTTAAATGTACAGTTTTAGTCAATGTTTTTTACTTTTGAGACTGAGAAGGATAATAAATGTTATAAACGGTGCCTATCAACAAATGTTTTTTGTCGTTGTTTTTTGGGTTGCGCGTATGTGAAACTTTAGTTTTATATGATTGTGCTTTTATTGTGAAATGCAGTAAAAAATATTTGTGGTAAATATGAAAAGAACTAAAAAACTAATTATTATAGTATTATTCTCTTCATTTGAATTCAAACATCTAGGTTTCAAAAAAATAGTACTTTATTTTTAAATAAAAACAGCGAATAAAATAGTATACAGGTCTCCCGGAAAATGGTACTTTTCCTCGACCTATAAATGATCTCGGCACTTCGTGCCTTGCCCATTAATAAAGATCTCGGAAAAGTACTATTTTCCGATTCGACCTGTAATCTAATATTACATTTATCGCTAGAGTTTTACGTTTTTGTTATATATTTATAAATAAATCTTTAAAGATATATACGTACTATACTTCTTCCTTTAAGCAAAATAATTAGTTTGTTTAGAAGTTAGGATGTTTTTTGTTTAAGCATGTCAAAATAGGTTTTTGAGCAACCGTTGTGCATCGACATTGCATTGGCGCATATTCCCAAATTTATAGCAAATAAAATTAATGAATTTTTCTAATGCAGAAAAGTATAGTGAATAACTTTAAATGGTTATTGATCTTTATTTCTTAATTTAATTTGCCTATTTATGGGCACTTTTTTCCCGTTGGCAACATAGTGCGGCGTCTTAAAAATAAAATTTAAAGACGTGCAATTATTTTAGCATATTTTTTGTGCTTCTAGCATCCAAAAGAACCGGATCCAGGACCTATTAATTTGAAAATAGCTTAGTTTGAATGTGCTGAATGTGTGAAGACATAAACATGTAAACTTAGCCGGGAAAAAATAAAAAACTTTTTTTTTAAATAATGTTCTCCGAACATATTTTAAAATTTTTAATTATGTCCGTTGGCTTCTAAGTTTCTCTAACATTACGATTTCAAATCAAATTGAAATTACTTAGGGGTGGTTTGTTTCTTTGTTATATTTGCTCAAGATGTTTTCAATTTAATACATCTCAATAAGCTTTCATTTGTAAAATGTGGAAAGCTTTAGAATAATAAGATATTTTAGGAAATAGAATTGGAGACATGCCGTTGTTTTAGAAAAAATCTCTGGAAAATACTGCTGTCGAGAATAGCTTATTATAAAATAAATAAAATATAAAATCTCCACAGCCTTTAATAACGCGGGAACCAGGTTATGAAGTGTATGAATTTTGGTACAGTTTGCGTTACGTAATACTTAAACGTTCCCTTATGCACACTTTTTTTTTATAAACCAAACAAAAATATAATTATTTAAAATAAATATCATTTATAAAGATAAATAAAATTATTCTTATTTAAAATTAATTAAAATTATGTAGTTAAAAAAATGCAAATACTTCGCAGAAAAATTATTATTTTATATAGAGTTTTGCTGAAATTGCCGAATTTGGATGCGTCAACCTTGATATATCATTTTAAGTTTACCTTGGTCTTTAATAAATTTTGTTTGTTTTCTTGGATTAGTCTCTGACTGTTAAAACGTTTTGTTCATTTAAATTATTGTTAATAATAAAATTCTCTATTGACCAGATGTTTTTTAATTTTTTAAACATTTCAGATATCAATTTTTTATTTTTTTTAGTTAAAAATGAGATTTTTTACGATTTTAATTTATTTGTATCATTTATAATTAAATTAAAAGTATAATTTACGTTTTTGCATCATGAAATTAAGCATTTATAAAACATGTTTGATTTTTTAAACAAATTTTGATTAAAATTATCATTCTTAACTCTATTTTAAACCGCTTTAAAAATGTCTAAATAAATTTAAAAATATACAGTCTAATACAGAATTCTATGAGCTTTAATTTAAAAGAATCCCCCATATGCTCACATTTTAAAAGTTACAAATATCAAAAATATTTAAAAATATAGATTCTCAAATTGTAACGTGTAAAAAGTACTTACCAATTATTAAGTTACAAATTCAATAAACCTTATATCGTGGGCATATTTTATCGATAACACTTGTTTTGTTGACATTTTGAATTTTAGGTTACTGTCAAGTGTCACACTTGTATTACAGGGTTCTTCATTACCGATATACAAACTTGGTCTAAATTAAATAATTTATTCCTTGTTTAACTATAAAACACAATGGTATTAGTTTAGTCTTATATAAAAACGATGTTTATTCTACTTTTAACTCCATTCTTAATCCATATTTTTCTATTTGTAGTAGGCTCATTTCGAATTTCGCGCGCCATTTTCTTTCTTGTGATTGGTCAGCTGTTTAAAAAAAAAAACTGTCCTTTTACAGGAAAAGTGCCATCTTGATTTTTAGTTTTTGGCTAAGAGAGTGGTCATTACCAAGACAAAGTTCTTCATTATTTAAGATTTTATGGATAAAATTTACCTTCTGATAAGGGATTTGAAGTATTTTGTCATATAGAATTGTTGAGTTCGTGTATTTGGTTTCTCATCGATTCTTCTGATTATTCAGGATTTTATTGGTAAGTGTGACCACATGCTTTTAGTTTGGTTAAACTACAATCTTGTTCTCTACTTCTAATAGGTACATTCTCCTGGGCCATAACTACATAGAACTACTTGTTTGCAACCCTTTTTACATCATAAAAGGTAAGCCAGTATGTTTTTCTCAAAATTTTATGTATTTGCGAACCCGACATATTTTTGTCGAACTTGTACCTACTCTCATATAGGTCGATAGGTATTTTATTTTGGGTTTTTCTATTTTAGGGTTTTCGTTACGGGCTAGATAGCCTAAATTGTTAGAACTATTGCTGTCAGTGTCAAGATTTATCATTCTTTTGCGGCATTTTGGTCTGCACCAGAATTTGGCTTGGAAATATCATTTCTATCAGACAGTGCTGTATATAGCTTTATGGAAAAGGCTTCCTTTTGATTTGAACCACATCATTAATGCATAAACCTCAGGTTTGACTGAAAATAAAATCGAAATAAGTCTACAGTACAGGTATTTAGAAACACTTAGAAATTTTACACATATGTGATGTCTACACAGCTGCTAAGGTGTACCTGCTTTTGCTATACGTAGATATATTAACGTACCATAGTTTTTGCCTAAATTCTGCAATAAATAATTTACAATCGGTATAATTTGTGAAAATAATCACAGTTATTCATTCTGACATTTATCAGCTGTTTTAATTTTAAGAAATTGATATGGTGCGTTCGGCATACATACTGTTATAATCTTTTTGTAAATATTTCGGTTGCGCATGCATGCATAAACTAAAATATAGCTCGGAGTTCGGTTATTTTTTATATTTTATTAAGCTTTTATCATGAGCTCATAATTGGTTTATCTATATTTAGTTATTAACTTAAAATACATTTTATAGGTTATAGGTGTGTTCGAAATCCATGGTTCTTAACTTTAGCTGCTATGAGTATCCAACATTCCATGTTGTAGAGTTAGGATTATTTGCAGAAACCATCCTTCTTGGTCTTAGCTACTTTGGCTAACCAATATATTTGTATTTTATAGATTTAGTAGTACACTCTGGAACCATTGTTTTCGTGCAATTAGGAGCTGTAGTTCATTGTATGCTAGTTATTTGATCTTATCGGTGGTTTATTCAGCATTATACCTATATACTAGCTTATCTGTAGTTATATACAGTATCTCTCCAATTTCATATCTAGTGTGTATAATAAATTTATGTGTGTTTATAAATCTGTTTTTTTTTTCTTTATTCTTGGAACTTTAGCATTTTAGATCTGGAATATACTCTAGTGAATAATTTCTCAATCGATATTCATTTTGAGAAAGTCTTATTGGTCCAACTCGATTGAGTGGCGCCCGCATTATTATCTTTACTCACCCCCCTTCTCCACTGTAGCTTTGGGACACATTGGGCCAATAAGTACCTTGTTTTAACCTAGTGTTAATAGTTTGGTTATTGAGAAAAGCGCGTCGCAAAATATGTATAAAAAGATAGTTTAAGTTGTCTTTTTTAAGGGTTCAAAATTTGAAGTCGATATATTTACTCATTCAAAAGTTAAGATAGGTGTGATTTTAGACCGCTCTGTATAAAGCAGATACTCACATAATTTTGCAGTAATAGAACTCCTAATATAACTCCTGATATAGTTACCTGAAACAAAATAAATAATTGTTAATGTCTTCATAAAAATATACATATATTTTTTTAGAAAATGTTGGAATTACTTGTTTTAGTTTATTTGCTAAGCCAATATTACAAAACCAGAGCAATCAGAGAACCAAAACCTTTTTTTAGATACTCTCGTAGAGATTTTAACTTTTTTTAGGTAAAGTAAGACCACACCCCGGTCTGGAAACGATTTTTAGCTCAACTTTCATATAACCCAAGTTTTTTTCATATTTTAATTATTTACAGCTTTGGCATCTTTTTAAGACCAAATTTAAAAAAATCTATTGATGTCTTTTTGAGAAAAACGATTTTTATTTGTTTTATTTTACGTCAAAAAGTGAGACAAAAAGTTTCTATGATCGTTTGTGTTTAATGGCTTCTTAGGGGAGCTAGAAGACGTTTAAGGGACATTTTTAGAATATTATTCAATTCATAACTCAGGAACGGTTTAACTTATTGACTTAAAATTTTTACTGTAGTATGCAACCAATAAACATTATCATTTTATGATAAAAAAAAATAAATAAACCAGGGGCGGACTTACAGTTTTACGTATAAATTATGAGGCACCCATTATCTATGCCCCTGGTCAAAAACTTAATTTTAATAAAATGTTAAATGCTTCCATTTGTTGGTTCTATGGTTCAGTAAAAACTTCATGTTAATAAGTTAAACGGTTACTGATATATGAAGTGATAAATATTCTAAAAATGCCATTTAAAAGTACGCTAGCTCCTTTAAAAAGCAATTTAGCTCAAACGTCTATAATAGTTATTTGGACTACTAGTGGGTAAAGTAAGATATTGCCCATGAGAAAATTTACTTGCGAGGCGTCAGCCAAGCAGGTTAATTTTCGAGAGGGCAATATCGGTTTACCCATGAGTGCCATACAAGGTTTTATCCAATAAATAGCTTAGGAATTCATATTTTTATTAAAAATTTTAATGACATTTATAAGAAAATAATTTGACAAGTGACAGTTGAGTGGGTAAAATAAATAATTATCAATAAAGTAAAAGCCACGCGGGGGTTATTTTTGAGTTTATCTATTTAAAATAAAGCTGGTAATTGTCTTATTATCTGTATGTATCGGATAAAAACTTTTTTCTCACTTTTTGACGTAAAATCTGAATATCTAAAATAATATTTAAATGTATCATATTTTTTTGTTAAAACAAATGAAAATCGTTTTTCTCAAAAACGCATCGATAGATTTTTTTAAATTTGGTCTTAAAGAGATGCCAAAGCTCTAAATAATTAAATTATGAAAAAAATATGAAAGTTGAGCTAAAAATCGTTTCCAGACCAGTAGGATGTACAACTTATTTCTAAGGCGTTTGGTACATACATTTTTGATTTTGGATTTTTTTTCGTGGTCCGAATAAAGGTACAATACTTCTCTGCTGTGAAGATTTATCATTTCGACGTATTAAGTAAATAATTTTATTGTAAGAATTAATTTTATCGGTACATTCTTGCTAAATGAAACTTAATTTAAATATACAGCACAAAATGAATTTAATTATCTTATAAAACCAAAACAATTTAACAAATGAAGATAATTAGAATTTTTTCTCGACGTACATTTAGTCATGAAAAATTATAGAAAATTATTCATATCCGTAAAACTACGCTTTATATTTTTTAAACAGTATATCGTCGGCTTAAAGTGTTAACCTGCTAACTCTTTTTGACCAAACTTTACAGGAGACGAAAAAACCTTAATAATTATTTCTATAATTATTGTATAACAAAATGAAAAATCCCGTTTCTTTATAAGAGTGTTTTGGACGTTTTAACAACTATCAACTATAAAAAATTAATTTGGGCTTAATTTTTATTGAATTAAAAAGGAGATGGCAGGATTTCCACCTTTGAAACAAATCTCCATTAAGGTGTTGGCAGGTTTTGGGTAAACCTAAGTTTTTTCAAAAAATAAAGTAATTATTGCAAAAGTATTTATTTTAGAAAATGAAAGTACAAAATACTGTCTTCAGCATCGAAAAGCAATCATTTTAAAAATAAAAACCTTTATCCAATACATACAGATAATAAGACAATTACCAGCTTTATTTTAAATAGATAAACTCAAAAATAACCCCCGCGTGGCTTTTACTTTATTGAGTGGATAATTATTTATTTTACCCACTCAACTGTCACTTGTCAAATTATTTTCTTGTAAATGTCATTAAAATTTTTAATAAAAATATGAATTCCTAAGCTATTTATTGGATAAAACCTTGTATGGCACTCATGGGTAAACCGATATTGCCCTCTCGATAATTAACCTGCTTGGCTGACGCCTCGCAGGTTAATTTTTTCATGGACAATATCTTACTTTACCCAATAGTACCATAAATAACTATTGCAATAAGTAAGTAAAGAATTGGCTAGGTGGGGTGGGATTTAGAATAAAGATAAAGTGGTACAAACTAATTTTAAGATAATGTTTGCGATTTTTTGTTTATGTGTTAGTTCGTGGGAAAAATAGTAAAAAAAACACTCTCGTGCACTAAAAACTAGATTCGCGAACTCGGTGCATAATATAATATTATTTGTAGATCCAATAATACAAAAGTCATAAAGAGCCCCAACTAAGCTTAAAGCTTGTGCTGTAGCGGCTAGAAGCTCATTATTAATATTAAAAATTAATTTTTATATATCTTTCATTTTTTATAGCTTATTCTTCGGTTTTCTTCTAATCTTGTTATTTTACCCTAAATTTATATTTTTTGATTTCTCTGGTATTTTTTAAATATTATTGTTGTTTTATCTACCTACTTTAAAATAAATACACAAATTATATTTCTTTATAATTTTAGCAATTCATTCGTATATAGTAGCAGCAAAAATTTTAAGCACAGATACTATTTAAGAAAGAATTAATATAGGATGACGACTGTGGAACAAATATCATTTTCTATATCACCAATTAAGCATTTATGTTCACTGAGGTCATTTAATAATGGCAACATATTGTGTTGATGAGTTCAGTCAACTAGTTCGATATTTGTTTTTGTTGTGCTTTTTGTTTTGTCTCATAGCCCTTCTTTAAATAAGGAAACGTTTAAGTATTACGTAACGCTCCTAGGGAGGGGGTGGGGGTCATTTTGGAGTGTTACCCCATGTTAATGGTATAGGAAAATAGCGTAACGGGGGGGGGGGGGTCGATCAAAATTTGCGATACGTAATACTTGAACGTTCCCTAACACTAGTTCAAAAAAGTTTTGTTTTGCTGGTTTGGTTTGGTTTTCAAGATAGTCCTCCTTCCTTTTACCTCGAAAATACGAAAAACCACCTTAAATTGGACAATAATATCAATAAAAAGTAGCCAAATATAAAATCCACCCCTCAACTTCCTCCCCAACTTACCCCTAACTTTATGTTTTTCAATAGCACCCCTATATTTTTTTGGTTGCTTTGGATAGACCTTGAGCTTGCGAATGCAATGGTTTATTATACTATTTTTAAAAGTGGTAAAAAACATTTAATCCAATACATACAGATAATAAGACAATTACCAGCTTTATTTTAAATAGATAAACTCAATAATAACCCCCGCGTGGTTTTTACTTTATTGATTGGATAATTATTGATTTTACCCACTCAACTGTCACTTGTCAAATTATTTTCTCGTAAATGTCATTAAAATTTTTAATAAAAATATGAATTCCTATTTTTAATTTTTGTCTTTGAGGGCTTAGATTTTTCTGAAATTACGTAAAATTTCCTAATTATAAAACCAAAAAAAAAATTAAAAAAAAGGACGACGTTAGGCACTCAAACAACTCAACTAAATGGTAAAAACCCTATATCGATATTTTTATTAATAACCGAGAATTTACGCCTCAAAAAAAGTATTACTAATACCAAAAAATCCATTTAAACCAATCGGAACTTGGTTTAACTCACACACAGACATATTTTATGGTTTTTTCCATCAAGGACAAGAAAAACTTTGTAGTTTTTTTTTTATTCAGGACCCTTTTAAAAGGTCTTCTAAAACTCACTCCTCATATTTAATTCAAAAATATTACATGGTAAATGGTTTTTTAAAACAAAATTAAATTCGTTACAAAAAAGTCGTTGAGGGAGACCTTGAGAAAGACCCTTGTAAAGTAAAGTAGCGCCAGAAGGGTTTTACTATTTTTTTTTCTCACTTATTCCAAATATATATTTTTTTAATCATTATTCTACATAAAAATAAAAGAACTGTAAGAGACTGCTCAAATGCTACTTTTTTATCTCAAAAAAGTAACGAAGTGGATTATGTTTGAAAAATTTAAGAATTTATTATAGAAAATAAACAACGCCCTTTTGTAGCAAGAAAACCGATGTAATTTGTCTTCTAGTGTAGTTAAACTTTAGTGTTACCGTAATCTTTATTAATCCTGCATGTTAATAACTTATCACTGCAGCGATGTGGTCATAAACACGAGAATCTCATTAAACTCATCGCGGTTCAACAGCCAGAAGAGCGTTACAGATTTTTTCTAAAAAGTCCTTTTTTTCACAACAACGCTTCTATTATAGTCTAAGAGCTGGTGACCATTTTTTCATTAATTTCTCCCTGATGTATTTTATACAGTGCGGTCCAAAAGTCACCCCCCCCCCCTTTTAACTTTTGAACGAATTGAGATATCCACTTCAAATTTAGAACTCTTAAATAAGACAACTTAAACTATCTTTTAGCATATATTTGATATTTTCAGCTCTTAAAATGTGGGCAGGTGAGCATGGGGGCACATTTTTTAAATGGAAAGGGGGTCGTGTAATACATCATTTTAAAGCTTATAAAATTCTCCATTTAACTCCATATTTTTAAATTAAAAAAAAAATGGGTTTAAAATGGGGTTGAAAATGGGTATAAATGTCAAAATTCCTCTAAAAAAACAAATAATTTTTTAAAAATGCCTAATTTCATCATAAAAAAATGTTAATTATACTTTTAAACTAATTTTAGTTGACATAAATAAAAATTTATAAAAAAAAACTCAAAAAATCGAATTTTTTAGCACAAAAAATTAAAAAATCAAAATTAAAAAAAACATTTTTAAAAAATTTAAAAATGTTAGTTTAAATAGAGAATTTTATAAGCTTTAAAATGATGTATCACACGTACCCCCTTTTCATTAAAAAAAAGTCCCCCCATGCCCCCCTGCCTACATTTTAAGAGCTGAAAATATCAAATATATGCTAAAAGATAGTTTAAGTTGTCTTATTTAAGAGTTCTAAATTTTAAGTCAATATCTCAGCTCGTTCAAAAGTTAAAAGGGGGGGTGACTTTTGGACCGCACTGTATGTCTTAAAGTATATATAAACTAAGCTATTTGCAAATCTCCAGGTCCTGGATCGAGTTCCTTTGGATGCTAGAAGACGTACAAAGGTGGTGAAATGGGCTCCCCGAGAAATATATTTTTAACTTACCTTACATTACATTTATCACATTTAGGTTAGTTTATCTTCAGTTTTTCAAAATTATTCCGTAGGCCAAGGGGTAAAAAAGGCTTTAAAAAGTTTATTTGACATATGTTAACACTAAAAAGTCTAAAGGCAGTTCATTTAATTTTTTCTGTTTTTTCTCGTTCTCTATATAAAATTATATGTAAAATCTTCTCCAAAGAACAATACATAGTATATTAAAAACGTTAGAGAAAATATAATTTATGAATTTTTAGTTTATTATTTATTGTTCTTTGAAGATTTTAAATATCATTTTTATTTAATCAAAATGTCATTTCATAAATTCTCATTTCTTTAAAAAATTAACATATGTCAAAGGCACTTTTTAAAGACTGTTCTTACCCTTGGCACCAGAACTGTTGTGTTTAACTATTAAAATAGCCTAATCTGAATTCAATAAATGTAATGTATATGACTCGGCAAGTTAAAAATAGTTATTTATAATACAAGGGGAAAAAGTTAAGTTTTTCGATTGAGTAGGGTTTTAGAAGCCGAGAGCGGCCGATGGGGCCGGCCCGAGGGTAGTAAACCTACGAAATCGAAATTTAACTTTTTGCCCGTGTATTCTACAATATTTGTTATTCGATTGTTACTAATTATAATAAATTATTTTAATATACTTAATTTTAAATTGCAAAAAGTATTTATGCGGTTTCATTTTCAAATTAAAAAAGCTATATACCTTGTTGATTAATTTCTCTTAAAATGTGTTCGTTATGAAAATAGTAATACTTCTAAACCGTTCTATGAATATAATAAATATTGAAATTGATTTTACAATTGAAATTTTGTGTTTTTAATTTATTTTAGTGGATGAATACAGATTAATCAGTTAACATATATTTTGAGGTTATGTTATAGAATAAATTTTTATTTTGTATGAAATGATTATAATAACTGTATCTGGCAAAAAATAACAGTTAGTTCAAGACCAAAAGTGACCTAAAGGTCATATTTCTTTATAAATATTACAGTAAAAGTAAAGCATCTTCTTTTAAAAAGCTTAAAAATAAAAAGTTTTAGTTAGCGGGCCAAAAAAGTTCAAATTTTCGCCCGTAAAACATGAACAAAAAGTGTCTCTTTTAGAATCAATCGAATAAAAAGATTTTTTGGTAGCCCATTGCCAGACCTTTTGGAGCTTCTAGCGGTTCCCAAAGGAACCGGATCCGGAGTCTAGAAATTTTAAAATAGCTTAATTTGAATGTACTTTAAGACGTATATAAAATATAGCCAGGAGAAAATAATGAAATAAAAATGGTCACCAGCTCTGGGAACGTTCAAGTATTAAGTAACGCAAATTTTGATTATTTTGGAACCCCACCCCCCCCCTGTAGCGCTAATTTCCTATACCATTAACATGGGGGTAACACTCCAAAATGACCCCCACCCCCACTTGGGGATAATATTGTTTGCGTTAGTCTCCTTTCGAGATTGGGGGACATATTTAGTATTTTTTTGTAACCAGTTTAAATAAGGTTTTTACATGGATTTTCAATTTAGTTTTCCTTTCTACTTATTCTGTTCACTGGACCCAATGACAGATGAAGCCTTACTTATCTTCAAGGCTTGTTATCATTCGAATAGTTCGGCTCATCATATTCGAAAGGAAATTCTATTGTCCCTAAAACATAATATTATCATCATAACATCATAACGTTATATCCCTGTATTAGCATATTGAGGTATATACCATATATATGTCATAAACATATTCAACGTATGTAATTTGTAGTTGTCTGGCGGCTATAATACACTGACTATAATTTACCAGTATAGTTGAGTGTACTTATGCCAGAAAAAGGTCTTATTTGCCTCTTGAAGTTTAAAATAAAATTTTCAAGTTGCACTGTAAAAAATGGGGGTTAAATTAAAGCGTAATAGTTTAAATTAACAATAAAAGCGTTATTTTAAGGATTATTCTAAAATTAAGTTTTAAAATTACGATATTATTATTTTTTTAAAGTAATGTTTTGTTTTTGTTATTTCTTTAAATTTACCCTTTACCTTTACAATGGCAATGTAATATTAGTAAGGACAGAAATTAAAAAAAAATATATAAAAATATTAATTTATTATTCCATCAATCTATTTTCTAATCATCGTACAGAGTGATATTGGTAGACTGACAGTTTCAGGCTGCTGGCCCTCTTCAGTACCAAGAGTCAACTCTGCACGCTGATTAAGAAAACGTGTTTAGACGTTATTCGCAAAAGGAATATAGTCATTAGATTCATGTATATGTAGACAACTACTCAAACCTCCCAATAAACCAACTAAGAATTTAACCAACAAAATCAGAATTATTTAACACCTTTATTTTTACGGGTTAAATTACACAGGCACCCAAAAATTAATGTCTGTTTCCCCAGACGAGACAAAAAATTTCTATACGTGTTGTTTCAACTTTCATCACTTTTTTGGGGTGAGCAACGAAATGCGACCTGACCGAGTCAAACCAAAAAAGATTCGGATTCAAAAACCCCAAAAACGTATAGAAACGTTTGTCTCATCTGGGGAACCGGACATTTTTTTCTGTGTGCCTGTGCAGAGATACCTACACCAAAAAAAAAGTCTTGTTCCACACACGACAAAATCATTTCTATACGTTTTTGGGGTCGCTGAATCCGAATCTGGAGTTGGTTTGACTCGATCAGGTTGCATTTCGTTGCCAACCTCAAAAAAGGAATGAAATGTGTTTTAAGTTTCATCACTTTTTTGAGGTTAGCAACGAAATTCGACCTGACTGTGTCAAAACCACCCCAGATTCGGATTTAACCACCCCAAAAACGTATAGAAATGTTTGCTCGTCTGGGGAAACAATTTTTTTTTGTGCCTGTGTTATTAAATTAGTTTAGAGTTAATGATTGCATAAACTAACCTTATAATATGATTAGATTCAAACTTATTTTAAAAGTTAAAGTAGAGTAGATACTTCATAATGTCAAACAAGTTCCTTTTTGGCGTAAGTAACAAAACCTTTGTTTCAAACTGAAGGTTGTACGGTTTGCATTTGGATAGGAGATGAACACTGTACTTAACCTGTTTAAGGACTAATTGTTACACAGACGTCGGTGGTAAGTTTTGAGACGGATTTATGTTGGGGGGAGGGGTTGACTGACAAAAATGCTGAATAAGAATTAAAAAAATATCGAATAAGAAAATATTGATGACTAAAAAAAAAAGGTCCTCACTCCAAAAAAAAAAAATTACCGAATGAATCAATGATTTGGGCGGCAATCAAAACTTGGAGCCCCTACAAAAAAAAAACAATTGGTTTGGCGCAAAAAAAAATGGCGCCCAAAAATTTTAAAATATCCGAATGACTCTCAAAGATTTGCCGACCGGAAAAACTCTGGGGGGTTAAATTCTTGTAAAAGCTACAACTAGAATATCCAAAACAAATGAAGCAACCATAGATTACATAAGCTCTAATATAAGTCAAACATATAAATTTTTTTAAAGTATTACATAATCAGATCAGATCAGATCAGATCACTCTGCCCAATTAATAACACTTAACTTTCAAAAATCTGAAGCACCTTTATATGAGATGAAGAGAACTTTCAGTGAAGTGAATTATAATTTTTCCTACGATCCTCTATGAACATGACATTTAGCACACTCTTTTGTTCTTTAGAAAACGCCTCATATTGCACCAGTTTGATATTTTTATTCGTGTGATATTTATGTATGGTTTGCCTAATTTTATTTAGATATTTACCTAGTAGATTCTACGAATTTTATTCGCCTTGTTTTATAAACCATTTTCCACCTTTCACCACAGCCTTTTATATCTTTTAAGTGTATTAATCCAAATATTTCTGTTTTTCATGTCAAAAATAGAAACTATAGTTATAACGTTACTATTCTGACTATTACTGTCTAGTCTAGATCTTATAAAAATTACTTAATTTTTTATTTAGTTACCTTACATTACATAAAAAACATCAAAATACACAATATTTTTCTTATGAAATGTAAAACAATGCAATTTTGCTGTCTTATATGGAAGCATAACCACAAAAATCTAATTTAATAAGAAAACTCAAGTTTGCATTTGTTTAGGAATAAGCAACCCATTAAACAGCTATGTATTGTATTAAATATAAAACCAAGACAACTAAATCTATGAAAATCATATTTCCTGTTTGACATACCTACATATATAAATTTTTATTCTATTTATAATTATATTGTGCTTTGCTTTTCTTAAAAATTAATAAAATTTAGAACATTTTAAAATAAGAAAATTCATATTTTTTCGGGATCGTAGGAAAAATAGTGTACATAACTCGTTGGAAAGTGTATTTCATACATAAGTTAAACTATTAAATAAACTTGGCATTTCCTACCAAAAAATTAATATATGTAAATAAAAAAACTAAAATAAAGGGCAGTATTGTAAACGCACAATTTTCTAGAGAGGACAAAAGAGAAGTTTTATATTTTCTATAAAAGCTGCAAAAACAAAATTTTGTACGTCATGGTCATATAACAAGACTTTTCGCACTAAGCTTTGGACTTCCGCCTCTGTTATGCCAAGGCACTTCCATTTAATGTCGGGCTATTTTAGATAACATTCCCCGAGGTGAAAAGGAAAAAGTTTCATAAGACGTTTTTATTGTTATTCAGTATAGATTTTTTTAAATTTATTTATTAATAACTATAATGAATATAAACACTACAGAACAACATACAGACAACCATTTTTTGTGCAGCCGTGTTTTTGCTACTTGGAACTCTACGCCGCATGATGTTGTTCAAGCTCCTACTGTTAATACATTTAAAAACCGTTTAGACAATTTTATATAATTGTAATTTATACACTCTTTTATTATGTAAATGCAATTGAGTTAAATAGGTTTACACCTCAACTCTTCTCCTATGTATATAATAATAATAATAATAATAATAATAATAATAATAATAATAATAATAATAATAATAATAATAATAATAATAATAAATATAATAATAAATCAAATCAAATCAAATCATCTATCTTTATGTTATTATAGGTTACAGTATTTAAATTGTTAAAAAGATTAAAGTACGCATTAATATAATATATTTTAAAAATACACATTAGGACATATTTTTTTACATTTATACACTTCAATAAGCAAACATAAATAACATTAAAAACATAAAATTAAATGTTACGAAAAAGGTTTATCTAAAAATTATTTATTTGTATACTAAAGTTTATTTTTTTAAGGTATAGTTATTTTAAACCTTCCCGCTTGTAAACAATCTCGAAATTATCATAGCAACGTAAGATACGCATGCGTTGTAAGCGAAAAGGCCCAATTTACACAACCGTAAAACGTTGACGTGCCATTAACGAGAACAAAACAATGGTTTATTCCTCTAAATTATTGTAATAAAGGCGATTTTATAAGCAAATTTTGTTTCTACAGGAATACAAAAGTGTTTTTAGCAACAGCTTTATCAATTCTCTTTTTTTACATCAAAACATCATAAAAACAAAGTAAGTAAACAAAAATTATAAATTTTGGTTATGTTGACATTCAAAACAAGCCACATGCTTCAGTGTAAATCGGACTTTGTGGAGTATTTAGTGGCAAATTTAAAATAACTATACCTTAAAAAAATAAACTTTAGAAAGAATTTTTTAATAAATTTTGATCTCATTTTTAAATTTAGTAAAGCTTAGATTTTTTATAAGAAATCAATTTTTTTATTATGAAATCTAGGTGCATATGTATTTAGAAGTTAGCAACCTATGAGAAACTATTCTTATATCTTCTTCAACACGAGTGTTATGCTCATGAAAGTTTTGTTACCGGATCAAAACCCGGAAATCTGCATTAAAAAAACGAGTTATTGATGGTCTAGGCAATACTGGGGACTAATAAATAATTCTGCAAAAGAAATTGCACCAAAGGTAACTTTAAATATTCTTAATTTCAATTTAAAATACTGGTGCCGAATAAAAACTTGGCATCTTCTCCTAAATTTTCGGTTCAAAACCAGGCCATCTGCACCAAAGTCAAGTAGCTTTGCATTAAGCAACAAATAATGACATAACTGCAAATTTTGAGTTACAGAATGGGCACTGGAGGTCTGTATTGCTGTTTTGATTTCCTTTGTTAAGCTGAGGAAAAAGCCTTGGTTCATTAAAAAAATCAAACTAAAAAATACAATATTTTTTCATAAAATTTTAAAAATTGCTATATAGGTATTTTTAAGGTTGCCGAAATTAAATCTAATAATAAAAAAGTTCTAACTCCACCACCGCAAGGGTGAGGGGGTAAATATTTTTAACATTTTCGTCAAAATTAGTATATAAGGGTTTTCAATGTCGACGAAACTAAATCTTATAATTATTTATTTCTAATTCCACCCCAGGGGGTGGGGTGATTACTTTTAAATATTTAAAATAATTTCGTGAAAATTGGTTTGTTAGGGGTTTTTGACGTTGCTGAAATTAAATAACAGAATGGGCACTGGAGCTCTGTATTGCTGTTTTGATTTTCTTTGTTAAGCTGAGGAAGAGCCTTGATTCATTAAAAAAATCAAACTAAAAAATACAATATGCTTTCACAAAAATTTGAAAATTGCTATACAGGGTGTATTTGAAATAGCGTAGGAAATTTTAATTTCTACATGATTCTACATGATAAAATATGACAAAAAGTTCCTATTAACATATGTCTAAAAATGCGTCATAAGGATGATACGCCCCTTTGAAATTGGCTAAAAAAATCGTTTTTTATTTAATAACTCAGGAACCCTTTGAGATATATTAACGAGGTTTTGCACGTGAATTAATCCTAATAAGGCCCATCTTTGTATGTCATTTTCACGTACTTATTTAAACCAGGGGTGTGCGAAACGAGGGGGCCTTATTAGTTTTTTGTCCCAAACTTTTTACTGTGTAACTTTTTTGCAATTTTATTTTTGAAACATGATTCCTCAGGTCAAAATACATAAAAAAGGTTGTAATACTGTAGGATTAACCGTTTTCGAGAAGAGTTCATTTGAAGGTGAAATTTCACGGTTCGAGGACGAAAAATTAAATACTAAAATGTCGAAAACCAAAATTTTAATGAAGGAAAGTTATTCTACATTAAAAACTAAGAAAAAAAGTTTCAATACATGTAGGTCGAAAAAACGCTTTTAAAGCTACCATAGCCCTTTAAAAATGGTGCATATTTAGGAGACCATAGCTCCATTAGGATTGATTTTTGGAAGTACCTGTATATGAGGTTTTTTTCTTAGTTTTTAATGTACATTCGCCCTGCATCATTAAAATTTTGGTTTTCAACATTTTAGTATTTAATTTTTCGTCCTCGAACCGTGGAATTTCACCTTTAAATGAATTTTTCTCGAAAACGGTTAATCCTACAGTATTACAACAAGAGTACCTTTTTATGTATTTTGACCTGAGGAATCATATTTCAAAAATAAAATTGCAAAAAAGTTACACAGAAAAAAGTTTGGGACAAAAAACTTTCAAAGGGGCGTAGCTTCCTTATGACGCATTTTTAGACATATGTTTATAGGAATTTTTTGTCATATTTTATGATGTGGAATCATCTGTTAAAATTTCCTACGCTATTTCAAATACACCGTGTATAGGTATTTTTAAGGTTGCCGAAATTAAATCTGATAATAAAAATGTTCTAACTACATCCCCACAGGAGTGAAGGTGTAATTATTTTTAAATGTTTTTTTTTATCAATTTATTTATTTATTTGTGATAATTAACTTTAATAACATAAGATTAAAATGAATATGTAAAATTATCCTAAATATTAAACTAAATTAATACCTAATGTAATTAAAGATGTGATTTTTGATCTTGTTCGTAGAATAATATGTATGCTTCACCTGATACCATCGACCTTAGTGAAATTGAAGATACTCTAGAGTCGTTGTATTCGTGCCACGTGTGATTGTAGGGATGTTTACAATAGGCGGTGTAGTGTCCGCTATACGTGGTACCACTGTGATTTGAAATGGCGTATAAGTTGTATTTGAGGTGTGCAACGGACTCTGCGGCATAATTGCTCATATCTAATTCTTCTAGAGGGAAGTCCACGGTAAATGTTTTTAATATTTTTGTCAAAATTGGCATATATGCGTTATTGACGTCGATGAAACTGAATCTGATGTTTTTTATAATTTACAATGATTTTGCCAAAAGTTCTGCGCTAGTTTTTTAATACTTAAGTATTTCTTTAATATTTAATATTTAGGTAATACGTCGGTAATTAATTAAAGTTAATATTGACAAATTGTCAATATTCTAACAGTTTTTTTTATAGTTTTCTCAATAATTTTCATATTTGCTTTCTCAAAAGAATTGTTGTTGTTGAACTTGATGTTTAAATTCCTGAAAAAAGTGTTATATTCCCTCTATGTTTTTATGTCGCCGAATGTACTAGGTATGTTTTTTATTTTTTTTTATTTTGTCATGCAAAGAAAGACTTTTTACATTGTGCAGAGACACATTGATGGAAGATTGAGCACAAATAAATAACAGAAACCATAAAAATCGTACACAACGATAAGTAAATGGAAAATTTAATAGTATACGATATTATCGCTCCTACAGCACGAAATTACATTTATTATACCATTCACAGCGCCTAGCGCTAGAATAGTATTATACGGTAGTTTCGAATTTCCGAAAATTGGTAAAAAACGTCCTAGACAAAAAATTCTTGGATACATTTGTGTTTCATGAAAAAATAAGAAACTTTAAAATGTCCATCTGTCCGTCCGTCAATTTGACCGATGTCAAGTTTTTTGTAGACACGATAACTCAAGAACGAATAATCCGATCGACTCGAAAATTTTCAGGAAAAATCAAGTTCTATGAGGGGGAGATCCGCATTGTTTTTGAAAGTAATTTTATCAAAAACAAAAAAGTTATTGGGGTTAAAATTCTAAAAAAATCGAAAAAAGCTGAAAGAAAATTTCGATTAACGTAACTTTTTCAGGGAAAATCACTATAAGGATCAATTCTACCAATTTTGAAAGTAATCCCCCAAAAAACAAAAATGTTAGGATGGGTTAAAAAAAATGAAAAAACTATGATTTATATTTTTTTTCGTTTTTTTTTTTTGCAAAAAGAAAATAAAAAAGTGATTTTTTCTTAAATTTTTAGTTTAAAAATCTTATTAAAAAAAAATCTTTATTTTTTTTCAAAAAAATTTCATTTTTGCAAAAAGGTAATCAAAAAAAATTTTTTTTTTAATGTTTTTTTTATTTATTTATTTATTTTTAATTTTTTTCTTTTAGTATTTGGGAAAATGAAATATAACATTTAATGTGAATATTATATCTTCACGGCTTGTTGTGCACATACTTTAGAGTAATAAAACGAAATATATGGTAGGTAAGAGATATGAGCAAAGAATTAGGTACACTGATAATTTGTTACCGTATTAAATACTTAACGATTTTGTATACAGTGCTGTCCAAAAGTCAGCCTCCCTCTTAACTTTTGAACGAGTTGAAATTTAGAACAATAAGACGATCCAAAGTATCTTTTTGAATGCAATTTTTTTAAGAAGGGGTCGCGTGATACATCATTTTAACGCTTAAAAAATCTCTATTTGGCTGCATATTTTTCTTATTTTTTGATACATTTTTTTGGGGTTTAAAATGGAAATTTTCGTTAAAATTAAAAAAAATCAAATAATTTTTAAAATTCATTGTATGATAAAAATACGTAAAGTATACTTTTAAACAAATTTAAAATGATGAATAAAATTTTACAAAAAAATCTTAAAAAATCGCATATTTTAGCAAAAATAATGAAAAATAAAAGCCTTAATTTTTTTTTAAAGAATTAAAAAATATATGGTCAATTAGGGAATGTCATTTGCTTTAAAATGATGTATTACACGACCCACCTTTTAATTTAAAAAGTTCTTAAAAATAAAAACCCTAACATGACATTTTTTCAACGGAAAAGACCTGTCAAACTTTAGTGAGCTTTTGAACAAACAAATCTTATTTATGAAAGAAATCAGTTATAAAAAACCGTATCAAACCTCACACGTAATCCACCGGCCACTGGTTCCCGCCTGATCTACAAATTTGCATAAAAACGATGATTATAATTTCCTAGTTAAAATAAGCTTTTCCTAGTACAAGATAATATCTACTTCGAGACATTTGACTCAAATTCATGTACTAATATAAAAACTTTCGGAAAAATGTATCCATCGAGATGCATCAGACGCGGACCAGGTGAAATTTACGTTTAAAATATTTGGAAAATGCTTATAACGTGTGTACATGTTCACGTGTGAAATATGATAGAAAATATATAACATAAAACCATCAAAAACAGCTTATATTTAATTAAAATTAACGCGAAAATCGTACCTGATTTAATTTCACTAAGCCAGCCACGCACAGTACCACAGCGGTTACGCACCGTCCCCGACTCACTGCCCGACACCCACTATCAACTCCTTAAAACGTGGCCCCTCAGCCACCGACTCCCTCCTCGACGCTCATCGCGATAACGGCCTTTTTGAAGCATTTTTCTATGCGGAACTGTTGTGATCTTTTTATAGAATTGCCTTTTTGACATTTAGGCCGTTAATATTCAAGAACATTTTTGAATATGGAGCTAGCTCTTTCAATACACTAAAAAATATATACATTTACATACCCTGGGCCTGGCAGGACCGAATATAAAAACTGACGGTTTAATAGGTATCATATAAAATGAAACTATTATATTTATGTTTTAATATATTTTTATTTCTTTATTTAATAAAAATTCTAACGAAAATGAAACAAAACCCTTAAAACCTTAAAAATGTCTTAAAATAATAAATAAATAATACATGAAAGCATTTAGTACTTAGAAAAGCAGTTATTACAAATTTTGGCACAATGTTCATTGCAAATATTATTTTTACATTTTTGACAAGTCATTTTACGTTTTCAGACCAATTTTAAGGGGCACAAATAGCATCTTTTCCTCTTGGACGATCCTGGTTATTCGTCAGATGGTTTAGGATTTTCTTTGTACGTTTTTGACAAACATGGATTTTTAGATATCTTTAGCATATGAGGTATTGTAATTTGCTTTAAAGAGAGTCTTCGTCTGTGGGTTAGTTTTGGATTGTACAAATTTGGATTTTCCATTGAAAAACGATAAATGCATTTGAAGCTGCTGCATCAATCACATTTATGAAGAACGCCATTGTCCAACGTTTAGTTTGGCTTTTACACATATAAGTAGATAACATATGTTCAATGGGTTTATATTTTTATAAATCTAACTAAAAATGATTTATCAGCGTTTTTTATTTTTTTCATAACAAAAAATACATATTTACGTATACGGGCCTGAAAGGCCCGGGGTATGTTAATATGGGGTATCGATGGAAAAGAGCTTTTTATACCACATGGTATAAAATTAAAATAACATTTTTGCAAAAATCTTATTCCAAACACTTGAATTGAGGCGTTCCTAAAAGGATTTTTTATTAAATTTATTTTTCTGTACGACTTTTTTAATTAATTAATTATTTAACCTGCCGGACCTGGGAAGCCCGGGGTATGCATACTAGGGTTAGAAAGCCAAAAATACCGATATATGCCAAAAGATATTTTAAGTTTAAGTCTTATTTAAGTGTTTTTTTGGAGTATATATCTCAACTCGTTCAAAAGTTAAGAGGGTTGACTTTTAGACCGCACTGTATATATAATCAAAATTGAATAAAAGCTACTGTATCTGGTTGGCTCAACCATATTGTTTTATTATTTAAAGTAAAAGTCTTCTGTAAATGGACAGCAGTCCAATACGTTGGGCAACATAAATTTGGGTCTTCAATACCAACCCAAAAATAAAATTCCCTAAAAATATTATATTTGGATTTTATCACAGTGCAACAAAAAATGTGCATGATACTCAAAATTATTAAAGAATACATAAAACAGCTTATTAAACACAAAAACAAGTACAAAATGTTCACACACAACAAGGTATTATCAATGACTGTCAAACTAAGGAGTAGGTCATAAGTTCCCTAGAAAACTTTAGACCTACTGTACACTTAGCTGTGTTATAAAAATAAAAAAAAAATAGTTTTTTACTTAAAAAGAAACAAATATCTTACCTGCAATAAAATTTAAAATATAATCTAAAATGTTATTTTTACCTAAAATATACATAATTTTATTTCAAAACAATAATAGTTATACTTTTATCTCTTTCTGTAGAACTTCTCTTTTATCTAATCTAAATAGGCGGCAGTCCATTCGCGCACTTCTGAATCATATGTCCGAATGAATCTGTATATCAAGAATTTTTTTTGTATATTTTATTTATCTCTAAAGATTCAATATATTCTGTCCAATGGACACACTCCTTATATATTCATACATATCTCTTTGATATTTATTTTGAGAATATCTGAAATGAAAAGGCTTTGAAAGGATATTATTTATTTACCAATGTATATAAAATATTGGAAATATATATGAATTCTAAAATAAAATAGTATGTATATTAAAGGGCAAGTTACATAAGACACTATTTTGGCGCACGCGTCCATGTTTGTAAAACGAGCTGCAAGGCGGAGTATTTTCCAATGAACGAGTGCGCCAAACGAGGTGTCAAATGTGTTTTTTATTGCGCTTTATCTTTTTAAGCGTTTTATTGGGCCTAAAACTACTTAACTTTTAAATAATTTCCAAATGACTGAGAATTTAATTTATTTATATTGCTAACGACAACATTTAATTCTTTCGTGAACCACCCCATAAAATTCTCCGAAAAAATAAAAATATATGTGGGCAAATAGAGAATTTTATAAGCTTTAAAATGATATATCACACGACCCCCCTTTCTGTTTAAAAAAAATCCCCCCTTGGCCCCCTGTCTCCATAGTGCCCCCTAAGTCTACCAAATATACACCAAAAAAATATTTGGGTTATGTTATTTATGTGTTCCAAATTTCAAGTTGATATATTAAGCCGTTAAAAAGTTAAAGGAGGAGGCGGACTTTTGACAAGCTGTGTATACATTACAAATGTGAAGAAATACGATATTTTCATTAATATTAAAGGCTTAGTAGAGAGCTCAATATGACCTTTAATCTGATTCTCCTTTTGCTCACACATTAGGCATATTAGAATACATATTTTGGCGGGTATTGCGTTTTGAAATTCCAGTTTTCAATTTTTCGGCCCACCCTAACATATGCTATTAAGACATGTGACGTTTACCCGGAAGAGAATAACTTGTTGAAAATGTTTCCCAGCTTTCAGACTAGTTTTGGAAAATCCAAAAGGATAGTTATCTTGTCCAGACATTGGACGGGACATCTGTTTATTATGCAATTTGTCAGGAGATTGCATTCCTGTTGCTAGATCGAGACAACTTTGTAAAATAGAAACTGTAACTTACGTAACATAACTTAGTACTAGCTTGTTGTCTGTTGAATGTATATAGTACAGTTTGGAAATTTATTTTGGCTTTCGACTGGAAGGAAAGGGCAAAGGAAACTGTAGTTAAAAAAATAAAATATCGCTATTTATACAGAGCGGTCCAAAAGTCACCCCCCCCCCTCTTAACTTTTGAACCAGTTGAGATATCGACTTCAAATTTGGAACTTTTAAATAAGACAACTTAAACTATCTTTTAGCATATATTTAATACTTTCAGCTCTTAAAATGTGGGCAGGGGGCATGGGGCACATTTTTTTAAATGGAAAGGGTGGTCGTGTAATACATCATTTTAAAGCTTATAAAATTCTCCATTTAACTCCATATTTTTAAATTAAAAATGGGTTTAAAATGGGGTTGAAAATGGGTATTAATGTCAAAATTCCTCTAAAAAAAAACAAATAATTTTTAAAAAATGCCTAATTTCATCATAAAAACTGTTAATTATACTTTTAAACTAATTTTAGTTGACATAAATAGAAATTTATAAAAAAGAACTTAAAAAATCAAATGTTTTTGCACAAAAAATTGAAAAATCAAAACTTAAAAAACCATTTTTAAAAAATTAAAAAATGTTAGTTTAAATAGAGAATTTTATAAGCTTTAAAATGATGTATCAAACGACCCCCCTTTCCATTTAAAAAAATATACTTCCATGCCCCCCTGCCCACATTTTAAGAGCTGAAAATATCAAATATATGCTTAAAGATAGTTTAAGTTGTCTTATTTAAGAGTTCTAAATTTGAAGTCGATATCTCAACTCGTTCAAAAGTTAAAAGGGGGGTGACTTTTGGACCGCACTGTATGCTTTGCAGCATTGAATAAAGTTAAATCAACTTTAACACGATGAACGTTGATTATTATTACAAAGAAACTTTCATTATACCAATCCCTAAAATTTATTGAGTTTGAAAATTGTATATTAAGGAGTTTTTCTACCTTCAAATTTTAAAATATTTTGTTTTTATTTTATATAGAAAGAAAAAAGATATCATTGTGAAATTCTGTAAGTATGTATTTAAAGAATACAAAAAAAAATTGTTTTTTAAAGTGCCATAATTTTTTTTTTAACATCAAAAAACGGTGTTCGCCATAATAAAAAACGGGATTATTCAGTAATGAAGTCGTTATAGCCCTATCTAGAAGAAATTTTTCTGGCCAAAAAATAACTAAATAGCAGTTTTACATTTTTAAATAATTTTTATGATTCACGACTCTTGTGGACTTTAATAATAAAATAAAATAATAAAATTTCGGTAACATTCATAAGGTGTCAATCATATCAAGTTTTGCTTAGGTGCGCACCATTCCCCCACTTACCCCTATATAATGGAATGCGTAGCATTCAACGAACTAACAACTCTTCTCTCTAGAATACGCATACCGTTAATATAAAGTATCGCCAACATCTCGGTTTGTTTGTAAACAAATAGTAGGTATATTCAGGCCTGAACAATAACAATTACCAGTAACTGTTATTGTTCTCTCTGTTAGAACAAAGCTGTGCGAGTAAGACAGACAAATGTATATGTTGGCTACGTTTTTGTCAGTTTTTACAAATGAAATGCCTATTCTAGAGAGAAGAGTTATTAGTTCGTTGCTAGCATTACATATCTTCACGGCTTGTTTTAAATGATTCCTAAAGAATCAATATCATTTTGCTGTTTTGAAAGTATATAAACCATCCAACTTGCATCGACAAATATATTGTTTGTATCTAGACGGGTTTATAGACCGCAGAATGATTTAATAGCTCGATTTCTAATCGCAAACGGATCAGAGCAGGCACTAGCTTCGGTTTTAGGGCGTCTAGAGGACGTCCGATACAGATGTTGCCTGTAAATTATTAATTCTGGATATTTCGTGTTGATAAAAAATAGATTTACATAATAGTAAAGGCCTTTTTTTAGCGTGTTATTAACAATATTATATTTACAAAAAATTTATCCATCTATCTAATTTTTATCATTTTATCGATTTTTAATTTTTATCAAGTATCTACATACCAAATTTCAACTTTCTACGACCTTCCGTTCGAAAGATACTAAATTGATAGGTCGGCCATCTTTTTTTTTTATTTTACTGATTTTTGTTTGTCATTGTGCCCCTACATACCGAGTTTCTACGACCCCCCGTTCGAAATATGACTTTGACTGGTCGGCTATCAAATGTTTCTCGTTTTTCAAAAAGGATATTATGTAAGTACCTATTTAAAAGAAATTGTTAATTTTTTTTAAATTAAGTTTTTTTTTTCGTTTTTCGCAAAAAAATGAATTTTCAGTTTTTTTTTTTTAAGTAGGTATTTGGGAAAATACAATATACCATTTACTGTTTTATAATTAATTTTGTTAATTTTGTCCTTACTTATTACGTTCTTAGTAACTATGTTCCTATAATATTCAGAAGAGAACCTCTGCCCTTTGTATACAGAGCGAAAACCTTTTGTGAGTGTTAACGAGATTTTTTTTATTCGGACAACTTTATCAAAATCAATTTTAAACCTTTTATATCATCAAATTTGCAAAACCATCGCATGCCCACTTAACTTTGGAGTATTTTTAAAGCTTATCTAATATTGCAGTATTGAATCATTTTAAAAATATAATTTTACTTATCTCTGCCATAATAAAAAAAACAAAAAGAAAAGAAGGATATAGTTTTAAAGGTGAGTTTTGGGCTAAATAAGATAATGTTTTGTTTAAAAAGTGCAAATTAATGAAAAGAAATGATAAAAAACCGTTAACTCAGTTCATTTGTTAAAAAAAAACAAACAATTTTTTGGAATGTATAATAAATATACTGTACAATATTAGTAATACCATTTGATAACATTTTTATAAATACATCAAGCAGTACAAAATTTTTGGGATTAGTGTTAGATGAAAATTTAAATTGGAATCTACACTTGGACTACTAAATAAAAAACTTAATTCTGTTCAATATACTTTTCGTGTTTTAAAATTATATATTAATTCCCAAACTTTAAAAACAATATATTTTGCAAATTTCCAGTCGTTGCTTAGATATGGTATTATTTTCTGGGGTCAAAGCACCAATGTGGTTGATGTATTTAAAATTCAAAAACGCGCACTGCGCACAATATTAGGGTTGGGATACGATGAATCGTGTAGGGGCCATTTTAAAAATAATAATATTTTAACATTAACTGGTTTATACTTATATGAACTTTGACCTTTTTGTTTAAAAATAAACATTTACTTGAGTCCGCAAAACCTTTAAGTGAAAGAAATCATAATTTAAACTACCCCCGCCATAGACTAGTACAGTTTGAAAAGGGTAGCTTTTATTCTTGTATTTATGTTTTTAATAAATTACCTGAACATTTAAAATTATTATCAAACTTTAGAACTTTTAAAAAACAAATTTTACCATTTTTAATTCGCTTAGAGTCATATTCTTTGGCCGATTATTTTAATATTTAGTTTTAAATTACTTTTTATTGTATTTAATTTAGTTTATTATAGACTAACTTTTTTGTACTTTTGACTAGTTTCGTACTCATGATTGTCTATGCATAAATGTCTTATGCACAAGTGTATATTCAATTGTAAATTATGAAATAAAGATTATTATTATTATTATTATTATTAAATTGATGTGTCTATTTAAAACTTCAGCTTAAAAGTCCCTTAAAACTTTTTTATGGAAATAAAGTTATTTAACACGTTGAAAGCCACAATAAATTACTAGTCTGGGGGGACACTGTCCCATGGGACTGTAGGCTTTAGGTTACTATATAATAACGTTGGATTGAATTATTAGTATAAATACCTCAAAAACAACTCGATAATTACTGAAAAACTAGTCCAACCTAATTAAATATTGTGTATTTTATACCGTGTTAAATCCGTAAAAATTAACAACAATATTTTAATTTTACAGTCAAGCGTAGTAAAAACACAATACACTTAGCGCTGGGCTCCAAAGTAGAACTTAATGTGAAAAAATAAACTTAATACGATATTATCTCTCCAAAAATGTTTTTATTAATATTATATAAATAATAGCGACATGTTTCTGCCCTTTTAACGTAGGGCCATCTTCAGGCTAGAAGATTCAAAAAATTTAAAATTTCTAGCCTGAAGATGGCCCTACGTTAAAAGGGCAGAAACATATTGCTATTATTTATATAATAATAATAAAAACATTTTTGGAGAGTTAATATCGTCTTAAGTTTATTTTTAAAAACTACCTCCAATATGAGCAAGGATAATCAAAAATATAATTTTTTAATGTGAAAAGTTATTTTTATTTTGACATGACATGGGACTTGACATTTGAACTATCGCAATGTTGCCAAATGATGCACTGACATATGTCAAAATTCGTAATTAAACTAGCGTGTCAACCTATTACACCTGACACGCCGGCTAGCGTGAGTTCGATTCTCACTCGCGCCGATTGCCTTTTTTAGTTAATTAATAATTAAAATTTGGCGAAGGCGACAGGTGACACAGACACTCCCTATAAATTGGTTCGAAATTCAGTTAAAGCCGGTGGTTCCCTCTACTACTAGCCCATGGGATGCTTAGTTAAGTAGAATAGTACGAGGTTAAACAAATAAACAAAAGAAAAACAAAAATAAAAAAACAAAACTTCCTTGTAATAAAAAAAGTTTTACATGGGAACAGTTTCTAATGAGAAAACATTATTTTAATTTTCTATTTTGCGACTCTTATAAGCTCATAATCACACGCATTTTGCGTGTTCTTATAGGCTCATAAGAGGTCTGTACTTTTTGTTCTTTAGGGTTGGCAACAGACCTGGCCTATCGATTGACGTTTTCCGTGCAAATGTCAATGTCGCTTTAAAGTTGAATTTTCTACAAAATTTTGTGTTTAGGTTATTTTTACCATGTTAAAATTGTGGCTTGGTTAATTGCAGTAAAAAAGAGAAGAGATGACTATAAAATATATCAAAATATCATTTGTTCTTTTATGATGTAAACTGTAATGCCAATCCAAAACAAAAATCCCTAAATCAGTCATCAATTTAAATGGAAGTTTTTTTTTTAATTTTAGAGCAAAATAGAAAAAATTGTATAAAGCACTCGTTTCATAACACGTTTTTAGCGCACGAGTACAAGTTTAGAAAACGAGCCGCTTGCGGCGAGTTTTCTAAAGTACTAAAAGTCCAAACGTATGTTATGAAACTAGTACTTTAATATACTATAATTTATATTTTACATTTTACAACATTTTAATATTAAATTACCTATTTTAATTATTTGGTATTGTTTTTCTTTTTAAGTTTTAAATAAGAGAAATGTCTTCTCTTAACAAAACTTAAATAAGTTTGAAGTTTAAATATAAAAGGACAAAATAAATTTAGAAAAACAAACAATTATTTGCGAAATTTGCTTTAAAACTAGGAAAGTTACGAACTCTGGTGATACGTTACCGTCCAAACTTAATCATGACAAATTGTTATTTTTACATTTTAAAAAATAACAAAAAATATGGCTTTGCTATGCAAGAGTAGACTATTTTACATTTATATTATATGCATATGATAAATAAATTTTATCCAATACATACAGATAATGAGACAATTACCAGCTTTATTTTAAATAGATAAACTCAATAATAACCCCCGTGTGGCTTTTACTTTATTGAGTGGATAATTATTTATTTTACCCACTCCACTGTCACTTGTCAAATTATTTTCTTGTAAATGTCATTAAAATTTTTAATAAAATTATGAATTTCTAAGCTATTTATTGGATAAAACCTTGTATGGCACTCATGGGTAAACCGATATTGCCCTCTCGAAAATTAACCTGCTTGGCTGACGCCTCGCAGGTTAATTTTCTCATGGGCAATATCTTACTTTACCCACTAGTACCATAAATAACTATTGCATTGCAAGTAAGAATATACAAGGACATCCATCCAGACAAATGTATTTTTTTATTATTTCAAAAAAAAAAAACAAGTCCTTTAAGAAGGATAAGAGGATATCATTTTTTCTTCACTTGTTACTATCTACGTATGTTAAACTGACGAAAGATTACTATACCTACATCTGCCAAAATTTTTTAATAAGCATTAATAGGTTTTATCAAGGGAGGCATTGAAATCGTAAATTTTACAACATCATATCGCTTTAACAAGTGATTTTAAAAGTTGGGTTAAGCTTTTGACAAAAACCGTGTACACGGTAAAAATAAATTACATTAAATTACATAGTCCGTAAATGGTAATATGTTGCCATAGACCGGAATGGTAAAAATTACATAGTCGGTAATGGTAATGTTTTGCATAGACCGGAAAAGTAAAAATTACATAGTCCATAATGGTAATATTTTGCATAGACTGGAACGGTAAAAATTACATAGTCTAGAATGGTAATATTTTGCATAGACTTGAAATTTGAAAAAAAATATTTACTACTTAGAAAATGTTTGTTCCAAATTACAAGTCTCTGTGTCAAAGCTTTTTTGAAATATCGTAGCGTAAAGTTCATTTGGTTTAATAAACCAAACGATTTGCACCCTTAATACGAGTATAAACTGCTTACATCTTTCTTTAAAGATCTATTGGTTGATAAAGATCGTAATTTATAATGAATGTAAATTTTAGGCCACAAATAAAGCATTTAAATATCGTAAATAAATAATATTTACCTTTTTTTACACTTTTATCACTTTAACCTAGCAGCATGCGTCGCTATCTCTCTAACAATAACAATATTAAACGGTCCGTGTCATGATACGACGCCTTGGTTATTGTCCAAAGCGCACGCGCGTCTTAAAATAACAGCCCGACATTGTAAAATCATGTAAAAATATGTAAATCAATGTAAATATATTTTTTTACATTATTTTACATTATTTTACATTTTTTTACATTCCTTTACATTCTTTTACATTCATTTACATTCATTTACATTATTTTACATTATTTTACATAAATTCATGAATTATGCATAGTCCAGAATAGTAAATTTACTCCGTACTATGTAAATTCATGTATTTTTACATTATTTTACATGCAGTTTTTACAGTGTAGGGTAAAATACAGTAAGTACTGGATTTTTTGTTAGTTTTTTGTATTGTATTATTTAAATTATTCTTATAATGCTTTATAATTAGAAAAGTTATTTAAATTAGGTTGTTTTATTTTCCGATAAATTTTATTCTACTAATTTTAATTTTTAGAAAAAAAAAATCAAAGCGGATACTGTGTTTTTGCTTTGATATGTTTTGAGTTTGACAAATAAATAACCTTACTTTAAAAATTAATTCTTACCTATCAAACTAAATCAAACTATGTTGTAAAATGTACCATTTCAATGCCCACCTTGATAAAACCTATTAATGCTTTTTAAATAAATTCGGCAGACATACATAATTTGTTATCGTTTTTACAACTAACGCCATCTATCGGGTTTGGTCCAATCCAATCTTATTTTAAACTACACCAAGTCCAATCTTATTTTAAACTACAGAAACTATTAATATTTACATATTTATGAAGCTGAGTTCGATAGTTGATCCCTGCGGATGGCTTTTTTATAAATCCACGGCCAAAGTCAGATCATGTACATTTTTTTAGTTTAATTTTGTACTTTTAAATTATTTCTGTGGCTTAGTTCTAAAAGGGCCAATGTCAAAAATCAACATTTTAAGAAAATAGAAATTTAAAGTTTGTTTAATATTATTTTTAGACTACTATATTCGATGATTAGACTATAATTATTATAGTCTAATAATAGACTATAATAGTATAAAATGATATTAAACAAACTTCTAATTGATATTTTCTTAAAATGTTGCTTTTTGCCATTGGTCCTTTTACAAGAAAACTACAGCTTTTATTTGAAATAAAATAACATAAACTAAACAACTACAATTATATGTTTTCACTAGCACAATTTTTACATATTTATTGGTGGGGTTAAATCCACTTATACGTAAAATTAAAACCACTCAAAATATGCCTTGACGCCCCCTGGTTCATGAGGAACAACCAAATACACAGAGATCTCGAAATCGCCCTCCTAAAAACGCAAATCATCCGCTACAGCACGTCTTTTATACAAGACAATTTAGATCACCCAAACCCCCTCATCTCAAACTTTCTAGACTATGATCACGAAATCCAATAAACCCACAAAAAGATCAGAAACGTCCTCAACCAGTAATGGTACCCACCAATGCAGGACAGATGCATTCCCAGCATCAGTGAGATAGTCTCACTCCTCCCGTACATCCCTCCCCTCCCTATCCCATCTCCCCTCATCCCCTCCCACTTCTTCCCCCGCCTCCAACGCCAATTCATGACAGATGAAACTCCAGCATCAGTGAGCACAGACTCACTCCCCCAATTATCCATTCAAAATTATTTTATTTTAGACAAATGAGCCATAGGCGCTGAGTCTGTCTCTTAAAGATCCAAACAAACTACTGATTTTTGAAATCACTAGAAAAATAAACGTGCAGGATAAGGGTCCAACAACAACTGTATGTATGCGTTTACCTACAGCTATTGAAAAATGAGAATCTAAAGACGAAAAATGCTGCGAAGCAGTCTACGTTTAAAATTTGTAATGGGTGGTTTTAACCCCTTTACACGCGCGCCGGGTTTAAACCTGCCAGTTTAGTCTACCTATTCTGTATTGTCAGAAATTAACTACCCTGGTCAAAGCATTGTTCCAGTGCAAAATCAATCATTTGACTAATTATGTAGGACAATACAATATTAATATTAATTAATCCAAACTAATATCATATTTAATTAATACAATTCTCAGAGTTAATAGGGTATAACAGCTAATTTAGAGGGAGTTTAAAAACTAATAGTCCAGTCTAATAATAAATTTAAATTGGAATAAATGCACACGGGATGATATTTTTAAGTGGGTGGTAACACTCCTGTTAGTTTTTCACCGGGTGATTTGCGTAGGGGTGTCCGCTATCTTGAATTTTAGGGGTGAGTGCGGTTATCTCGCTAAATATGCCTCTTACGATAAAAATGCAAATAACCTATTTTGTTAAGGAGCAAATTTCCGACAATTTTTGTAAATATTATTTTTTTGTTACAATAATAACAATCGAGTTATATTCAAAAATAGCCATGTTGAAGGTAATTTTTTTTTTTTTTTTCGATTTTTTAGCCAAATTATTCATCGCAGGATATTTATTTATGAGCAAATATGTAGCTCTTGAAATTCTCTATAAGTTTCATATATAAGTCCAAACCAAATTTATCCTCCGATAAACAATTTGGCTGAAAAATTGAAAAACCCAATTTGACCCCAACATTTATGAATATTTATAACTAAAAAATATTTAAACCTATTGTAAAAAAGCAGTTAAATGTTTTATTTTTTTTAATATATGTTTTTTTGTAGTACTGGCTTATTTAAAATACTTTTTGCCAAACTTTATTATCTTTATTAATTTTTGAGATAATCGTTGTCAAGATAGAGTTGAAATACCCGGTATTACGTAATAATTTCTGTTTATATTTATATTTGAATAGATCCTCATAACAATTAGAAGAGACCACAATGTATAATAATAAATATCCTACACAAAAGGTAAGTAAGTATCCATTGTTTTATTTTATTCTTTTATTATATTTTTTATAAATATCAATATTTATTTGTTGGTTAAATTAATTTTTATACAAAAAACTAATTTTACTTTTAATTACATATATTTTCATTATTTCATTAATCAATGTTCCTGTCATCAGTCTAAATTTAAATTCAATTTGGCTAAAATTAAAACATTATTAATATTCTGTAAATTTTATAATATTAGAATATCATGACTTTACTGCATATATTTTTTTAATTGACCTTGAAACTTAATAAACTTAACTTAAACTTAATAACTTAATTTCAATTATTTTATAATATATATTATATAATATACAATATTATAATATATAAAATTATTAAAATAAATATTTAAATTATTTTACTTTCCCCGAGAAAAGTCTTGAGATAGTAAAAAAATGAAAATCTTTATTGCTTTTTTACATTTCTTGATATTTTATTCCAAAAAAAGATTATTTCGTCGGTCTGTCCGGGAAATTTGTAACCACGATAACTCGAGAACGCTTTGAGCTAAACACTTCAAATTTGAATCATACAGGTTATTTTTTAAAACAGTTTTTTCTAATATTTTTTTTACGTTTTCAATTTTTTTTTTTATAAATATTTTTTTGAATAAATTTTTTTATTTTATTTATTTTTTTTTGTTTCACGAAAAAATAATGTTTTTCGAAAAAAAAGTATTTTTTGTTTTGTTTAAACTTAATAACTTAATTTTAATTAGTGTATAATATACATTATATAATATACAATATTATAATATCTAAAATTATTGAAATAAATATTTAAATTATTTTACTTTCCCCGAGAAAAGTCTTGCGATAGTAAAAAAAATTAAAATTTTTATTGATTCTTGATATTTTATTCCAAAAACGATTATTTCGTCGGTCTGTCCGGGAAATTTGTAACCACGATAACTCAAGAACGTTTTGAGCTAAAGACTTCAAATTTGAACCATGCAGGTAGAAACTTATTTTTTAAAACATTTTTTTCTAATATTTTTTTTACGTTTTCATTTTTTTTTAAATATTTTTTTGAATAAAATTTTTTATTTTTTTTGTTTTTTTTTCGTTTCACGAAAAAATAATGTTTTTCGAAAAAAAAGTATTTTTTGTTTTGTTTAAATTAACCTAGGCCTACATGGGGAAAGCATTATTTTGTTGGCAGCAGTATTTGATATTGGCTACAAACATGGTAGGTGTGGTCCAAGTTCATTGCCATTGTTTACACATAAACTAAAAACGTTACTTTTTAAGAGGCTATTACTCCTTTAATATTAAATTTAGGTGTTTTGGTGAATAATACTTTTTTGCTCAGTTTTAAATGAAGAATCGCCCTGCAGCATTAAAATTTTATTGGTGCTTTTTTTTTGTTCCCCATTCAATACCTCATCTTCGAAGTGCCGTAGCTCCCTTAGGGCTCATTTCCGGACCAACCTTTATAGAAACTTTTTTTCATATTTTTGGATGTAGAATCACCTCTTAAATTTCGGTACGCGAGTTCTGGAACAGGCTGTAGGTACCTAACTTTTTATTCAATATTGTTTTTTCCCAACTTTTTACCCAAGATTGAGATTTTCCCAACAACAACATGTTTTTTTGACTTTGTGGCTTGGTTAATGGAGCTCTCTACAACTAGAATTATAAAACAAAAGACGTCTACCCTATCTCTATCTCATTTGTGCTACACTTTCCAGCCAACCAAATAAATACTGTATTTGTTTTTCACACAACAAATACAGTATTTATTTGGTTGGCCGGAAGGTGTAGCAGTGAGCGGCACGAACGAACATAGCTAATGTGAATCTGTAGAATAAGATAATTCTACTAAAATTTAGATGGCACCAGTAATTTCTTTACACTTTTCGCCCGGCCAAGTAAATATTGTATTTGTTCAACAAAGAACAAATACAGAATTTGTTTGGTTGGGTGGAAGTGGGAGTGTATGTATGTCTTCTATCCTTTTTGGGTAGAACTTTTGTCCCTGTCTAATCTAACGGGAGACATCTCCATTGCAGTAAAAAAAAGAAGAGATGACTATAAAATAAATCAAAATATCATTTGTTTTTTTAAATTTTAGAGCAAAATAAAAAAAATTGTATAAAGCACTCGTTTCATAACACGTTTTTAGCGCACTAGTACTCTAGAAAACTCGCCTCAAGCGGCATGTTTTCTAAACTTGTAGTCGTGAGATAAAAACGTATGTTATGAAACTAGTACTTTAATATACTATTTGAATTTTCGATGCAAAAAAACGTTGCAAACTTCAGCTTCATAATAAATTCTGAGATATATTTAAAATAATTTTATGCTTAAAAAATCTTGATTAATTTTTATGGGCAGCGATCTGACTTGTCCGTTAAAGAAATTAATCGATTTAAAAAAGTAAAAAATTTAAACAATAAAAAACGAAAAATACTTAAACTGTTTTTTTTTATAAATATATTTATAAACTATTTTATATACGTAAATATATATACAGAGCGGTCCAAAAGTCACCCCCCCCTCTTAACTTTTGAACGAGTTGAGATATCGACTTCAAATTTGGAACTCTTAAATAAGACAACTTAAACTATCTTTTAGAACATATTTGATACTTTTAGCTCTTAAATTGTGGACAGGGGGGCATGGGTGGACATTTTTTTAAATGGAAAGGGGGTCGTGTGATACATCGTTTTAATTAAAATAAAATTCTCTATTGAACTGTATATTTTTTTAATAAAAACAAAATTAAGGTATTGATTTCTCAATTTGTTGTGCTAAAAAATGCGATTTTTTAAGTTTTTTTTTGTAAATTTTTATTTATGTCAATTAAAATTAGTTTAAAAGTATAATTTGCGTTTTTTCCTCATGATATTAGTCATTTTCAAAAAATGGTTTGACTTTTTAGAGAAATTTTGACAAAAATACCCATTTTCAACCCTATTTTAAACAAAAAAAAAAATTGAAGTCGATAACTTAACTCGTTCAAAAGTTAAGAGGGGGGGTGACTTTTGGACCGCTCTGTATGTATGTAGAACATACATTGTAGATAGTTTTATATTTAAATATTTATAAGTAGAACTAGATTAATAAATTATTTAAATATGTAACACGTGTAGCAGATTTCATAACTTTTTACTTTAATAAATGAATCAATTACAACAACAAACAATGATCTTGATTTAAAATATAAACGCTCAATGTGTTTTGAGCATTAAAAAAAATGGTCAATTGCGAGTATGGAAGGTTTCATAACTAGTTCTTTTATCTTTTTTTTTATAGTATGCTATAGGCACCTGTGACTCCAGGAGTTTTAGTCGCAGATCAAAAATACCTATTTAAATTTTTGTAAAGAATTTTTTTATATATCGCATATATGCGATAATCATTATTATTATTATTATTATTATTAGATAGTAGATGGCTGGATTAGGGTTATTTATATTAAAAAACGTTTTTTACTAAAACTGCCGACGTTTCGTTGGCTTTATTCCAACTTCTTCAAAAGGCACACTACAAGAAATGTAACAATTATGTTATAACTTTTTAACAATTCAAAGAGCCAGAAAGAAAACAATATAAGTTTAAAAATTCATAATAAAATAATAAAATATGTTTTTTTTTTTATATATAATAAAAACATGTTTAAAATTGTTTTGCAGACAAAAAAGGCATTGATTAATTATATTAAACTGTGCATTATAATCTAAACATAGAAATAAAAACATTTAAAATACGGTTTAATTTAATAAAACCTCGAATAAGAACAATTGTTTATATTAACGTTAATATAAACAAAATTTGATACATATCTCAGGTGAAAATTACCCACGATACGTTTGGGAATTTTACCAATTCGTTTTTACAGTGTATAAACATTATTATTATTGTTTTGAGTAGTGTAATATGGATTTTTACAAATATAACCTTGTTTTTACATTTTGATTAACGACAAAATTTAATACATATCTCAGATGAGTTTACTAACATATTTTAACTGAACTATAGTGCGGTGGAGGCGGAAATTATCTGTGCCTGTGGTGAACTTGACCTCATGAGATTTGCACATTGTGCCCGTGTCTTGTAGTTATTCATTCATTCATTCAATATGAATATGAATGTCATCAATTCAATTTATCTAATTATAAATAAACCAGATTTTATTACAGGTGATAACCGTATGTATAATATGCATTGTATACCAAAAAAGGATTTCGCTAATTTTGAGCTGATGATCGCTTAAAATTCATGGCCTTCATCAATGAATTCATTATATTAACGAACTTTCTCCATGATTCTGTGTATATTTATTCAAATAAATAAATAAAATAAATAAATAATTTTTTCTATTTTGCGACTCTTATAAGCTCATAATCACACGCCTTTTGCGTGTTCTTATAGGCCCATAAGAGGTCTGTACTTTTTGTTCTTTTGGGTTGGCAACAGACCTGTCCTATCGCTTGACGTTTTCCGTGCAAATGTCAATGTCGCTTTAAAGTTGAATTTTCTACAAAATTTTGTGTTTAGGTTATTTTTACCATGTTAAAATTGTGGCTTGGTTAATTGCAGTAAAAAAGAGAAGAGATGACTATAAAATATATCAAAATATCATTTGTTCTTAGAATTTTAAACATGGTGTAAACTGTAATGCCAATCCAAAACAAAAATCCCTAAATCAGTCAACAATTTAAATGTAAGTTTTTTTAAATTTTAGAGCAAAACAGAAAAAATTGTACAAAGCACTCGTTTCATAACACGTTTTTAGCGCACTAGTACTTTAGAAAACTCGCCGCAAGCGGCTCGTTTTCTAAACTTGTACTTTAATATACTATAAAAGAACTGTAATACATTTTATTCATTAATGCACTTTAATTAATATACGGGCCCACAAAAAAAAGTTCATTACTAAACTAGATTTTTCTTACGTAATTTTGGGTTTGACAGTAATAGTAGATTACAGGTCGACTCGGAAAAGTACCATTTTCCGGGAGACCTGTATACTATCTTATTCGAAACTGTTTTTATTTAAAAATAAAGTAGGTGCTAATTTTTTTTTTAAAACTAGATGTTTGAACTCAAATGAAGAAAATAATACTATAATACTTAGTTTTTTAGTTCTTTTCATATTTACCACAAATATTTTTTCCTGCATTTCACAATAAAAGCACAATCATATAAAACTAAAGTTTCACATACGCGTAACCCAAAAAAACAACCACAAAAAATATTTGTTGATAGCTAACAAGGCATCGTTTATAACACTTATTATCCTTCTGTCTCAAAAGTAAAAAACATTGACTAAAACTGTACATTTCAGTTTGTTAAACGAAATGTATTAGATTATAATCGTGTTTATCATGACAATAGCAGTTCAGCCATCTTGCTTTAAGCATAAATAATGACATTTTAATCGATGGCGCCATCTAGCGGAAATTAATTAAGTATTAAATTGCAGACCAGTAATAAATAGTTTCTGGTCTCTGTTTTTCAGCACAGGTCAGGTCCAGGCGTGGAAAACAGTGGGACTTTTCAAACTTACTTCTCAAACTTTAATAATACATACTTAAATATAGCCAGAAGCAACTTAGAGGTCTCCGGAAAATTGTAGAGCAGTGTAATTTGACTGTACTAGTACTATATACACTCTAATTTCCTTCCGCATAAATTACAACTTTTAAAACCGGAAACTTTATTTGATTTAATTAACCTCGGGAAAAGGCCCTTCGCATAAAAGAAGGGCACGCCATCAATTTTAAGGTAAATATTTATTGCGCAATTTAAAATAATCTTTTCTGAGGTGTGCGTGAAAGGTTTTCTTAATTATATTCCTTTTTCCTTTTTTCAGGGCAAAGGTTAAGTTGTACAATAAAATTAAGTAATCTATAGAAAAATAAACATAAAATGGTAAAAACATTACACTAAAAAAAAATAAACAAAAAAATAAACCGAAAATGGTACGGTTACACCGCACTTACTTTTTCGCCAGAAGGTTCAGATTAGTTTTGATTATTTTTTTATTTTTATAATTAGTTCATTTATTTTGGGGTATTGTGAAAAAATAACATAACAATGTAAATTTTAATTTGCCTTCTCAAAAGAAAACCAGTAATGGTATGTTATGTTTGTAATTTACTAATCACGCTGTTCTTGAAGAACTTTTAAATGACATGACAACTTCCATTTTATTTTCTTTTTGGAATTTGTTATATGAGCTCTAATTAAAAAAATAAGACCAAAATTTTAAAAATCGTTAGAGCCGTTTTTGAAAAAAAATGTGTTTTTTAGAAAATATCTCTGATATTTCATGCTAACATACTCGGTTTGCCCTCGAAAGACATCGAAATCTTTAACAATAAATTGCATATTTTGTTAAACGATTCCGATTTTATTTTTTACCATAGACTTCCTGTATACATGTATTTGAGATTTTTGGGGCAAAATTCTCTGCTAACATAATGACACTATGTAACAAAGAAAAATATAGTTTGCATAAAATGTATTTTCAGCGGTATTTTAAAACTGTTTTCAAATTTACCACTAAACATTGTGCTAAGTTTTTTTGTACGATTTTAAAGAGTAAAAACCCCGCTCTAAATGAAGCCTTCAGGTACTATGATAATTTTCCTACAGGCACTTAAAAAACGGAAAAAAAACGGAAACAAATATTTTCAAGAGCATTTTTCTCTTTAAAGATATTCGGGATCAGGTAAAAAAATACTATCGGAATCGTTTAACAAAATATGATATTTATTTTCAAGGGTTTTGCAGAAGATTATTTAACATTATTTACCAAAAACAAGTTTTCTGGATTTAGCTGTAAATGGTTCTGTAATGTGTAGACCTTCTGCTACCATGATCCATAATCCCCTTAAACATTAAAGTTTTGATTTGATCTATTAAACGGTATGGCCTGTAGGCCTCTTATCGGACGGACCGACGGACTATACAGAGCGTGTCAAAAGTGCGACCCCCTTCATTCATTGAGTATAGGTCTTTATTTTTTTAAGAAAAAATACTTTTTCAAACTTGCCGACGTTTCGTAAAATATATTTACTTCCTTGTTAATAGAGTTTTCCTATGTTGAATATATACATAATACACAGGTCTGTGCAGTTCGTTTCTCATTATATGTATGTCTTGTGTTAAAATGTATATCTGTGATTTCTGTTTTAATTTTTATTTATTTATTATGTATATATTCAACATAGAAAAACTCTATTCACAAGCCATAAGGAAGTAAATATATTTTACGAAACGTGGCAAGTTTGAAAAATAAGTTTTTCTTAAAAAAATAAAGACCTATACCCACCAAACTAAAACTTAAAATAGTTTAAAGGTCACTAAACCAACTATATTATATTATATAATATTACGTATAATACTTTTTTTTAAGGATTTTTAATTTTATAAAATTGATTTCTGCACAATGTGACTTGATCCAATTATATAAACATTTTGTTAATAACGTGGGTATTAAAATCCTATTTAAAATACACTGCCCAGTAAAAGAGCTTTCCCATTTTTCACCCCCGCCCGTAAAATGGAATTTTTATTATCAGATTCACTTTCAGCAACCATAAAAACCTTAATATACCAATTTTCATGAAAACTACCCTCTGCCCCTTTAGGGGTAAAGTTAGAATTTTTTTATAATCAGATTCACTTTCAACAACCTCAAAAACCCCAATATAGGCTCATTCCACGCCAAATAGGACCCTAAAAGGGCAATTTTGGACATCGACTTCTTCGATTTTAATCATTTTTGGTATAGTTGCTCTACGTATGCTTAATAAGAAATTATATAATTTTCAGATTTTTTTGGCCATTATTTATGGAGTTACGGCCTTTTGAAATTGGCCAAAATTACAAAAGTCACTAAAACAACCTGTTTTTAAACAGCTCTATCTCAGTAACGCTAAAAGATACAGATTTAAAAAATACATATTTTAAAGCCATTTTGTTGTGTTTTAATAATTTTTAAAGATATGTAAAATTTAGTGATTTTGGTGATGGTCACCAAAGTCGCCAATGTTTGGTGACGATTATCTCAGAATACGCCATCTTTGATTTTTTTAATAAAAAGATATAATAATCTGTAGATCTTTCTCTAACCATGTGCTAAAATTCATAATGGGATGACCATGGGATTGCCTTGGGCAAAATATTAAAGATATAAATGTCAGTCAAAATTTCATTTCCCAACCACTTTTTAACGCAGAGTTTAATAATACTACCCTGTATTTTTGAAATGGAAATGCTGATATATTTAATAACTATTTTATATTTATCTGCAACATTTTTACTTCATCTGATATACATATATACTAGCAGTGGACCCGTTATTCGCACGGGAATTTAGTTTTAGAAATTAATCAAACTAACATCAGTTTTTTTAATGAAATAATAAGATACTTACATAATATGTTTTGGAAAACGTTAAATTGAGTTTATATACATATATACTAGCTGTGATACCCAATCTTCGCATGGGAAATCTAATTTAAATTTTACTTTCTTCTACTGCGTTAGCAATTTTTTTTTATTTTTTTTTTATTTTTCTCTTAGTTTAATATACAAAAAACAATAGTTTACCAATAGAAATCTATGTGTCGGTCAATCTGTATATCTGTCTGTCCAAGAAAGTTTGTGATCACTATAACTTGAGAACGCTTTGAGCTAAAGACTTCTAAAGTTCTCGTGCCCACAAGATTTCCCGGACAAACCGATCGACTGACCGACCGATCGATCGACCGACAATTTTTTTTTGCTCGAAATTGATTTATATCGACATAAAACGTCATAAAACGCAAAAATACACAAAAAAAATGTTTGAAAATTTTTGCACGAATACAAGGCTTTCCGAAATTTTGAAAGTTTTCAAAATGGGAAAGCAAAATAAGCGGATGGATTTATTCTTATTTAGAGATTTCTCCCGTTAGATTAGGCAGGGACAAAAGTTCTACCCAAAAAGAATAGAAGACATACATACACTCCCACTTCCACCCAACCAAACAAATTCTGTATTTGTTCTTTGTTGAACAAATACAATATTTACTTGGCCGGGCGAAATTAAAGAAATTACTGGCGTCATCTAAATTTTAGTAGAATTATTATATTCTACAGATTCGCATTAGCTATGTTCGTTCGTGCCGCTCACTGCTACACTTTCCGGCCAACCAAAGAAATACTGTATTTGTTATATGAAAAACAAATACAGTATTTATTTGGTTGGCTGAAAAGTGTAGCACAAATGAGATAGAGATAGGGTTGTTGTTTCATAATTCTAGTTGTAGAGAGCTCCATACCCAACTATTAACACACACTTAATTTTGTGTGAAGAAGCGTAACTAAAAGGGACACAAATTCCTACACAGTTGCCAAGACTTTTTTATTACTTTTGCATCGTTTCTATTCTATTTTTAATATCAGTATAACGAAGAAAACAACATTGTTGTTGAACACTGCTGCACTAAAGGAAATAAATACAGATAATAATAAATACAAATAATTAAATAAGTAATTAGCACTTAAATAAATACAAACATACTTTTTAGACAGCCATACGCGTATATTCATTTACATAACTCAAAAAATGCCGGAGATATACGTAAAGCATTACACATTAAAATAAAGCAAATTTAATGTAAATTTTAACAATTAAGAAATATATAGGGTTAAAAAATCAAAGTTGAGTGCCACTTCCGGTACAACCGGAAGCGACACAAGCATGAAAATATTTGTAATCGATTGGCCATATTCAAAAACCCCAAAGTTCAATATTTCAGATTTTTAAAATTATTGCTTCTCCATTAACTTTTAATAGACCACTTCCGTGAATAACCCTAAGAAGCATGCTCAGAATATTCTTAAAAGTACATATACCTACTTCTAAGAACATTCTTAAAACATTCTTATTTGATGCAGAGCCTTATAAGAAGCTTCTTAGGAACTCCCAGCACGATTAAAATGGTATCCTTTGCATGTCTTTAATCATTCTTAGAATATCCTGAGTAAAATAGACATGCTTCTAAGAAGCATGCTGTTCTTCCGGCATTTATTTTAAGAATATTCTTAGAAGGTTTTTGTGCTATCAGGGCTGTAGCTATATTTACAAAAATATGATCGTATAAAAAGGTAAGTTATAACTAAGTGTCAAGAAATATTACAAGTTAAATTCGTGGCATTTAAGAATTTAAATATTAGGTATATTTAGCTGTTTTAATATATTAACTACAAAATTTTGAAGTTGTCTGTCAAACGCAGTTCGTACATTTCAGGTTTTTTGAGATCTCTAAGTGATTATTTCTGTACAAACATTCTCGGAAAACTAGTTCCACGATTAATTTTAATAATATATTAGGTATCGAGCATGCTATATTAACATTTATTATTATAACAAGCCGTGAAAATATATAAAGCTTTGCAATCTGGAATATATTCTTCGCAGTTGACAAATTAAGTTGTCCCCTAATAGCAGCAGTCCCACCGATTTTTTTTTTGTTTTTTTTTATGATTTTATGACAATTTTAGGCATTTTATGACAAATTTTATGACAATATTTGGGCAAAAAAGTGTTACAATTTGAAATTTCATAAAAAAAAGCAAGAAAGCTCTAGCACTCTAGGCGAAAATTTTTATAAATTTTAACATTTTAAATTTAATATTGTTTAGCTCTTTACCAGGTGCGTTCCGAGCTTTTTGTTTTGTCGTAGAGGAGCGTGAAGTAAAATTTGCTGACAATTTTTACCCTCCCAAAAATTTTGATGACCAAAGAAACAGTCAAAAGGGTCATCGTCCTAAAGAAATGATTTTTTTTTTACAAGAAAATTTTTTTACACTCAAATTTCACCCTTAAATTTTATAAACTCGAATTAAAAAAAAAGTGACGACTAAAAACATGATCATTAACCAAATTAGCGCCACAGGCGATTTTTTTTACGAATTTTGTTAACTTCTGACGTTTTTTTTTTTAGTTTAATATTTTTTAACTTTTTACTAAAGAGTCTTTACAGTCTTAAATTAAAGAAAAAATGTTAAAAGCCCTAGCACCGCAGGCGAAAATATTTACCAATTTAGTCTATTTTAATTTTAAAACAGTGCATTGCACTACCAGCCTATGGCAGTTTAACACTGCGTGATTGTTTTCCTTATTTAAAAAATTTTTATCCTATAAAAACAAATTTCGAGACTTTGCAAGAATTTTTACAGAAACATCAGAAAAGACGAAAAAAATTATCTCCTAAGTCCCTCAAAAGTAAAAAATATGATTATTTTTTTTTTTAATTTTATGACTTTTATGACAGTGATTTAATTTTATGACGATTTTAGGACAAACTGGGTCGTTTTATGACATTTTATGATTTTATGAGAAGTGGGAGCCCTGTAATAGTAAGGTGGGTGAGCCAATTATTGCCAGGTTCCTAATATTGCCACGCCCTCTTAAACTTGTTAGCTCGTCCTCTGTGTCATAGATGGCACTGCCAGTATATCTGTTACATCGAAAAGATGAAGCCTGTAAATATGATGTATCTGTATCTAGTTGGTAATAGCGTACACAAAACCCAGTTCATGTTTCGTGCTCTTCCACTATAAAAACTTGTAAAATTTCTCTGACTGTCGCAAGCTGGGTAGCATTGATTATTGCAGGGCAAAAACGTAATAAAAAAGCAAATAGGTAATTTTTTGAGATTGTTGACTCAGAAGCTGTGTTCCTAATATTGCCATGCAAAGTCGTTGACAACAATAATGACAAAAACAAAAAACAACAAGAAAGAAACGAAGAATTCAGAGAGTTCTGAATCTTGGTTTTGCTTTTTATTCAAATAGAATCTCCACGCCGATATGAGATTGTAATCGATACGTACATGAAGTGCGTGGGGATTACTAAAAACGACAAATTGTTATTTAAGTGCCCAAATTGTACCTCTTAACTGTTAGGGAACGTTCAAGTATTACGTAACGCAAATTTTGATCATTTTGAACCCCACCCCCCCCCCCCCTGTAACGCTATTTTCCTATACCATTAACATGGGCGTAACACTCCAAAATAACCCCCAACCCCCCTAGGAGCGTTACGTAATAATTGATCGTTCCCTTATTGCCAGTACTCTGGCAATATTTGGGACATGGGTTCCTAATATTGTCAGTATTCAATCTTTTTTAAAAAGTAATAAAATTTTTTCTTTTACAAAGATATTCTTCTTTTATTAGTTTTATTGTCTTTTATTTAATTTTGTAAACTTTTTAAAAAGTTAAATCTTTGGAAAAGTACTCATAAACCTATAAGGTAAAGAATTATACATATTATCTTTAGGTTTCCTAACTTTTTTAAATGAATAAAATAAAAGGAAAAAGATTATCCGAAGGATTATCTAAGCTTCAGTTCTCAAACAAAAAAATATTTTTCAGAAAACTGATCTTTTTATATAGGTAATATAGAATAATATTAATAGAAAATATTACCCTATTCAGCAAAAATATAATAGAATTTCTGAATTACACACACTGTAAAAAGTGATAGTAAATTTAAAGCAGTTATCCTTGTGAGGAAATACTAAATTATACTATCTCATATAATCTAATTGTCAGTAAAAATGTTACGTAACACCTAAAAAATTATAAACTTATAAAATGTTTATTGGATCACGTTTTTAACAATGATCTAGGCCTAAAGAGACGAATTCCTCGCAAATTTTATTGCACACGGCGTGGTTCACTAAATCCTGTAAACAAAAACAAATTAGAGATGGAAAACCATAGCCAATAACCGGTTTTCAGTTAAGCGGTTGCAGAAATTACATCAGACCGGTTTTGAGTTAAAACACGGAAGCAATAACCGGTTAAAAACCGGTTTAAACCATAAAGAAAAATTGCCTTTCAATTTTTTTACTTTTTGTAAAAATAAAAATGTTACGTAACAAGGGGGAGGAGTTCTCGAATATGTTACTTCGCGTTACATGGGGGGGGGGGTCAATGACCAAATCTCGCGTTACGTAATACTTGAACGTTCCCTAAGTGGAAATGCTTAAAAAATGTGTTAAGTTTATCCCTGTTTAGTTATTGTAGTTTATAAATAATTATTTTAATTATAATTATATGGGTATATAATTTTGATATACAAACTTTTATTTTAATTACACGTATAAACTTTAGAATGAAGTAGTTAACTTGCTATCTGCTAAATATTATACCAAACAGAGATGGATCACGACAGCGATTTAAAGAAACTGTCACTAAACGTGACAAGTTCCCATAAAATCACAGTGACAAATCACGGCTCCTGTAACAATTGTTATTAATAAATAAAGGGTGCAGAGAAAAAACTCTTTTATTGTATGTTTGCGCGAAAACCGGTTGATAATTCCATCTTGTGATTATTGAAGTGTACTTTCCGAATCATCTTTAGCGCAAAAAGTCCAAACGTCGTCATTGACTCAGAGATACATTTGAAAATACGTGGTACTGGGGAAAATCCCGGTAGTCCAACAACCGCGCGTCCGTTGCAATCACCTGTCATATTATGCATTATCATGCATTGGAAAACTTTGCACTTAACTCAAAACCAGCTTTTTTGAACTACAGGGATTTTCCCCTGTACCCTTCAAAAACTTTATTTTTCAACTCTTAAATCCAATTTTTTTCTGGACAAACGCTACTGTCTTTTATAATATAAGGCCAGTTCTGAAATCACTGTTCCGATGTCACGGTGATTTTTTTCAAAACGAAACTACCAGTTCCGGTTCCATCTAAGAAGCCGTGACAAAATCACTGACAGTGATGTCACGCCCATCCCTAATACAGAATAATTCAGAAATATAGTCAATAAAAAAAATGGTACCCATAGGTCTTACTTAAACTATACTGGAACAAACTATGTCCAAATAAATAATTTTTGTTGGATTTTAATCTTAAAAGATGTTATTTTTATGTGTGTATTGCGCAACGAACTAACAACTCTTCTCTCTAGAATACACATACCGTTAATATAAAGTATCGCCAACATCTCAACAATTACCAGTAACTGTTATTGTTGTCTCTGTTAGAACATAGCTGTGCGAGTAAGACAGACAAATGTATATTTTGGCTACGTTTTTTTCAGTTTTTACAAATGAAATGTCTATTCTAGAGAGAGGAGTTATTAGTTAGTTGGTATTGCGTGTATGAATTTAATACTTCGGGGGGGCCCTTTTAGACGAGTACATGAGTAAAAACCCAGGTAAAAACTTTCGTACAATAAATACATTACATGTTTGTTTAACCTCGTACTATTCTACTTAATTAAGCACCTCCTAAGTCCAGGACTTGTGTGGGCTAGTAGTAGAGGGAACCACCGGCTTATACTGACTTTCGAACCAGTTTTTATAGGGAGTGTCCGCTTCACGTACGCCTTCGCCAAATTTCAATTATTAATTAACTGAAAAAGACAAATCGGCGCCAGTGAGAATCGAACTCACGCTATTGGCTAGTAGACTTGTCATGTACAGACGCGGTAGACCCCTACACCAATCCTCCCATACATAAACCATAAAAATTAATGTCAACCACCCAGTTATGGTAATTATTGATAATATAAAAAATGCATTTCGCTGTATTGATTTATTTAAATTGTACATTAAAATATAAATGAATGCTGTATATATCAAGTACTCTATTATGTACATAGAAAAGTTAGTACGTAGGTACTTGATTTAATATCCTAATTAAATCAAGTACCTACGTACTAACTTTTCTATGTACATAATAGAGTACTTGATTGCCTAAAAACCCGTAAAATATATATACAGCATTCATTTATATTTTAATGTACAATTTTTTTTCAGTTAAGAGAGCTACCACTATATGTCCCTGCTTACAATTATGTTCAAGTTAGAAATGGGCCAACTATGACGTCCATTAGACTGTTCAACAAACTTCCAGTGTGTATAAGAAACATAGACGGTTTCAAACGATTTAAATCCGACGCAAAAAACTTTTTTAAGTCGCATGCCTTCTATTCATTGGAAGTGTTTTTAAATATTGATTGGAATTAGATTTTTTTAGATGTTGTAGTTAAAATATTTATTTGTTTTAAAATATGATAGTAAGATTGTCCTAAAATTAATGTTATTTATTTACTTATTTATGTAAATTAATTTCATTTTGACATTATCCGATACTCTGTCTTATGGAAATAAACGTGTTATTATTACTATTACTGTTACTATTACTGTTACTGTTACTGTTACTGTTACTGTTACTGTTACTGTTACTGTTACTATTACTATTACTATTACTATTACTATAACTATTACTATTTCTATTACTATTACTATTACTATTAATATTACTATTACTATTACTATTAGTATTATTATTATTATTATTATTATTATTATTATTATTATTATTATTATTATTATTATTACTCCGTTAAATTTTCGACATATTGGATCCGCTATTTTGAATTTTTAAATTTAAATGTTGTATCCAAACCAAACAAGCTACTCGATAGCTTTAAGACCATTTGTACTTGAAATTAACAAAAATCGTTCTAAATGTTATTAATAAATAATTTAGTGATACCTTGTGTATAAATATTTTGTAATTTGTTATATTATTTGTTAATAAAACTATTCTAATTTATCAACACCAACCTGCTAAATAACAGTTTTGATCAAAATCCGTTAAAATTTACAATTTTTAATAAAAATTTTGAAAACATTTCAATCAAAGAATTACCAAATGTTTTTTTAATAAAAAATAACAATTTTTTTAACATCTGCATAAAAGCAAGTTATGACAAAAAAATCCTGGAAAACATATAATTTACTTTATTTTTACCTACTTTTTGATAAAACAATTACGGGCAAACACCAACTAAACTATTCAAGTTTTGGCTTCAATTAACCAAATTTTTAAAACCATATTAAAAACTAACGTAAAGTTTATAGTTGGATAAACTATTTTAGTTTAGTTTAGTATACATAGATATATACAGGGTGATCAGTATTCAAAAATATGAAAAAAAGTTTTTATAAAGATTGGTCCAGAAATGAGCCCTAAGGGAGCTACGGCCCTTCGAAGATGTCATATACTAATGGGAAAAAAAGGATTAATAAAATTTTAATGCCACCGGGTGATTCTTTATTTAAGGCTAAGCAAAAAAGTATTCTTCACCAAAACACCTAAATTTAACATTAAAGGAGTAATAGCCTTTTAAATAGTAACGTTTTCGGTGGCACAAAATGTTACATCCTCTTAATTGCATTTTTTTTTCGTAAAAACAGTTGCTCCTACAGTGTTACACTATATGCTATTTTTTATGTATTTTTACTGAAGGAATATATATTTTTCGTAAAAAAAATACACATAAAAAAGTTTGGGGCAAAAATGTATTAAGCCTCACATATTTTGTCCGTCTAGGCAGTCTCTGGATAAATGCAAAAAAATAAATTAACATAAACTTATTGCCCTTATTAATACTAGTATACACGCAAAAGCTCATCGCTCTAGCTTAAAGGGTACCAAAGATATTAATTAAAAACCTTAATTTTATTACAAATTTAAAGTGCCGTAGCTCCCTTAGGGCTCATTTCCGAACCAACCTTTATAGAAACTCTTTTTGATATTTTTGGATCAAGTCTTAAATTTTGGCATGCCAGTTATTGATCACCCTGTATATTTATCTAGTACCAAATTGTACAATGTGCAATATACTCAATTTTAACTATACTACAGGGTGTATTTGAAATAGGGTCGGAAATTTTAACAGGTGATTCTACATGATAAAATATGACAAAAAGTTCCTATAAACATATGTCTAAAAATGCGTCATAATGGAGCTACGCCCCTTTGAAATTGGCTAAAAAAATCGGTTTTTATTTAATAACTCAGGACCCCTTTGAGATATATTAACGAGGTTTTGCACGTGAATTAATCCTAATAAGGCCCATCTTTGTATGTAATTTTCACGTACTTATTTAAACCAGGGGTGTGCGAAACGGGGGGCCTTATCAGTTTTTTGTCCCAAACTTTTTTCTGTGTGTAAATTAATTTCATTTTGACATTATCCGATACTCTGTCTTATGGAAATAAACGTGTTATTATTACTATTACTGTTACTATTACTGTTACTGTTACTGTTACTGTTACTGTTACTGTTACTGTTACTGTTACTATTACTATTACTATTACTATTACTATAACTATTACTATTTCTATTACTATTACTATTACTATTAATATTACTATTACTATTACTATTAGTATTATTATTATTATTATTATTATTATTATTATTATTATTATTATTATTATTATTATTACTCCGTTAAATTTTCGACATATTGGATCCGCTATTTTGAATTTTTAAATTTAAATGTTGTATCCAAACCAAACAAGCTACTCGATAGCTTTAAGACCATTTGTACTTGAAATTAACAAAAATCGTTCTAAATGTTATTAATAAATAATTTAGTGATACCTTGTGTATAAATATTTTGTAATTTGTTATATTATTTGTTAATAAAACTATTCTAATTTATCAACACCAACCTGCTAAATAACAGTTTTGATCAAAATCCGTTAAAATTTACAATTTTTAATAAAAATTTTGAAAACATTTCAATCAAAGAATTACCAAATGTTTTTTTAATAAAAAATAACAATTTTTTTAACATCTGCATAAAAGCAAGTTATGACAAAAAAATCCTGGAAAACATATAATTTACTTTATTTTTACCTACTTTTTGATAAAACAATTACGGGCAAACACCAACTAAACTATTCAAGTTTTGGCTTCAATTAACCAAATTTTTAAAACCATATTAAAAACTAACGTAAAGTTTATAGTTGGATAAACTATTTTAGTTTAGTTTAGTATACATAGATATATACAGGGTGATCAGTATTCAAAAATATGAAAAAAAGTTTTTATAAAGATTGGTCCAGAAATGAGCCCTAAGGGAGCTACGGCCCTTCGAAGATGTCATATACTAATGGGAAAAAAAGGATTAATAAAATTTTAATGCCACCGGGTGATTCTTTATTTAAGGCTAAGCAAAAAAGTATTCTTCACCAAAACACCTAAATTTAACATTAAAGGAGTAATAGCCTTTTAAATAGTAACGTTTTCGGTGGCACAAAATGTTACATCCTCTTAATTGCATTTTTTTTTCGTAAAAACAGTTGCTCCTACAGTGTTACACTATATGCTATTTTTTATGTATTTTTACTGAAGGAATATATATTTTTCGTAAAAAAAATACACATAAAAAAGTTTGGGGCAAAAATGTATTAAGCCTCACATATTTTGTCCGTCTAGGCAGTCTCTGGATAAATGCAAAAAAATAAATTAACATAAACTTATTGCCCTTATTAATACTAGTATACACGCAAAAGCTCATCGCTCTAGCTTAAAGGGTACCAAAGATATTAATTAAAAACCTTAATTTTATTACAAATTTAAAGTGCCGTAGCTCCCTTAGGGCTCATTTCCGAACCAACCTTTATAGAAACTCTTTTTGATATTTTTGGATCAAGTCTTAAATTTTGGCATGCCAGTTATTGATCACCCTGTATATTTATCTAGTACCAAATTGTACAATGTGCAATATACTCAATTTTAACTATACTACAGGGTGTATTTGAAATAGGGTCGGAAATTTTAACAGGTGATTCTACATGATAAAATATGACAAAAAGTTCCTATAAACATATGTCTAAAAATGCGTCATAATGGAGCTACGCCCCTTTGAAATTGGCTAAAAAAATCGGTTTTTATTTAATAACTCAGGACCCCTTTGAGATATATTAACGAGGTTTTGCACGTGAATTAATCCTAATAAGGCCCATCTTTGTATGTAATTTTCACGTACTTATTTAAACCAGGGGTGTGCGAAACGGGGGGCCTTATCAGTTTTTTGTCCCAAACTTTTTTCTGTGTGACTTTTTTGCAATTTTGTTTTTGAAATATGATTCCTCAGGTTAAAATACATAAAAAAGGTACTCTTGTTGTAATACTGTAGGATTAAGCGTTTTCGAGAAAAGTTCATTTGAAGGTGAAATTTCACGGTTCGAGGACGAAAAATTAAATACTAAAATGTCGAAAACCAAAATTTTAATGATGCAATGTTATTCTACATCAAAAACTAAGAAAAAAAGTTTCCATACATGTAGGTCGAAAAAACGCTTTTAAAGCTACCATGGCCCTTTAAAAATGGTGCATATTTAGGAGACCATAGCTCCATTAGGATTCATTTTTGGAAGTAACTGTATATGAGGTTTTTTTCTTAGTTTTTAATGTAAATTCGCCTTGCATCATTAAAATTTTGATTTTCAACATTTTAGTATTTAATTTTTTGTCCTCGAACCGTGGAATTTCACCTTCAAATGAATTTTTCTCGAAAACGGTTAATCCTACAGTATTACAACAAGAGTACCTTTTTTATGTATTTTGACCTGGGGAATCATATTTCAAAAATAAAATTGCAAAAAAGTTACACAGAAAAAAGTTTGGGACAAAAAACTGATAAGCCCCCCCGTTTCGCACACCCCTGGTTGAAATAAGTACACGAAAATAACACATAAAAACGGGCCTTGGTAGGATTAGTTGACGTGCACAACCTCGATGATATATCTCAAAGGGTTCCTGAGTTATTAAATAAAAACCGATTTTTTTAGCCACTTTCAAAGGGGCGTAGCTCCATTATGACGCATTTTTAGACATATGTTTATAGGAACTTTTTGTCATATTTTATGATGTAGAATCATCTGTTAAAATTTCCGACCCTATTTCAAATACACCTTGTATATATTTATGTTAGCAAAAAGAATAATATAAATTTATTGGTGCATATCGCATATAAAATTCTAAGAAACACATTTCAGTGAAATATAGTAGTTATTTACACGCATAAAAATAATATTTTAATCCAACAAAAATGATTTATTTCAATCCCACGGTGTGCCTTAAATATTTTAAATGGAAAGCCAAAACCACACCGGATTTTTTGATTTTAGGTTGTTTTTGGGACATTTTCAAACAGTTTTTGACAAAAATTGAAATCGCTCACGAAGCCGTTTTTAAATAATGTCACTCTTCTTCTTCTTCAAGTTTTTCCTGACATCACAATACGGAGTTTTTTCTATGACACACCCTATAGCATAGGTACTACCAATGATACTCACGACCATTCACATACCTACTTTGGTAATGTCCAAAATTACAGTCGTCTTTTTCAAAAAATCCGGGGTGGTTTGACTTTCCATTTAAAATATTTAAGACGCACCGTTTAAAGAATTTATACAGTATTTAGTACCTTAAAATGCTGTCTTAAATTTAAAGAAAATTATAATATTTTTAAATTATGTTGTTTATTTCCTTTGCCAACCTAGACGTTTTTGAATATTTTATATACAGATTTGAAATCAGCTGTTTCGGAAAAAAATAAATTTTGTTGCTTACTACTATCTTGGATAGTATAGTATCTATAGGCTGGATAAAAAAATTACTGTTGGATTATTTTAAATTTATGTTCTTTTTAAATTTAAATTTAAATTGAATCGATAAGGAATCAGGTTCTGCTAGAAAATTTCTTATTGCATTTTTGTTGTTTTTTTTTTTTGTAATTTCCAGTCGAAGCGTGACGTGTCTGTCTGTCTGAACTGTATTACATTTTATTTAATATTTTTTAAAACAATTTGTTTAAAACAATTTGTTTTGACCTAGTTTTGTAATACCATTATTTAGCTAAAATCATATCCTTTTTCTTTGTTCTTGTTTTCTTTTATTTAATATTGTAGAAATAATGGTTAAATAAGGAAAAAAAGGACGTTCCAACGTGACTAGAATAAGTTTGTTATCAATCCGTTTTATTGGGAGTATTGGGAGTATTGAGATTATTAAGATAGGTAAGTAATATTACTAAGTATTACATAAAACTAAGTATATAATTGCCCTTTAATTAAGAAAATCGTACCAGCATGCATGTTTTTTGAGAAAACGACTTCTTTATTAGGAAATACTAATAGAAATGGTGGCAATTTCGCAGATTTAACAATATTTCTAAGTGAATAGGTCTTTTAAAATGTAGTATACGATTTTTTTTTGTAGCATAAGACTTAAAGTAACATGCAAAGATGCTAAGAAGTTGAAAAACACCTTGAAAACTCAAACTCCAAAGTTCCTAGTGAAGTTTTAAGTATATTTGGTCAATTTTAGTGAAGGTATTGCTATATTTTTAAAATTTACATAATATGTATATTATGTATCTTAACATAACTTATGTAATCTTTAAGTTTCACATAATATATTATGTATTTTTACAGAATCTATTATTTAATTATTGGCGCACTTTATTTACACAACATAACGTAAAAAAGTAATGTAGTATACATTTTCTTTCAAAATCATACGGTTCCTGAACAGTCGTAAGACTAACTACTCAGCTGATTTAAAGACATAGAACGGTATAGAGCTAAGGGATCGGTTGCAATGTATCCCTATATAAATTACATAATTGGGAGCCAACTGGAATCGTGCACTGAAAACATTACGTTTCTTGGCTCAAAGTAGGCAGTTATTCTTTTAGCTTAAAAGATATGTATCTTCGAACAAAAGTATTTATCTTGTCCCAAGAAAAGTGTCGCTTTTGAAATATTTTTAAAATTCTCTTGGACCTGGCGCATTGGAGGCAAAAACCATTTATCTTGTATTAAGATTGTTAAAAATTAAATAATTTTAAATACTTTGGCCCAAGAACTTTTCTTTTGAGACAAGACCACTTGCATTTCACAGAAGATCAAAGAATTTTAAGTTAAAGAATTAGAAAAACCTTGGCAAGTGAATTATAATTTCATGTTAAGAGAAGGCGCTTTTGGACGTATTCAAGAGTGCGAAGCATTTGGCCTTTATATATGCCATTACCTCAAACGATCCTTTTTTTCAGTGTGAGTCTTTAGTCATGAGGAATAAGGTAATCTTCATTATAGACGGTAGCCTATAAATAAAAAATACATATTCTATGATCCTAGATTTGGTTGTTAATAATGTGGATTAAAGAGTATATATTTATAAGAGAAAATATGTAAACATATTTTTATTATTCAATAACCAAATATTCATGTATGTATGAAAATTCTGTAAAAAAGATTAATAAAAAAACATTGTACAGTTTATTAACCAAAAATAATGTTAATTGCTGAATAACAAGATACTTATATTAAGAAACGTTTTTAGCGGCTTTTTTTCTAAACTTGTACTAGTGCGCTAAAAATGTATGTTATGAAACTAGTACTTTAACGTACTAGAATTTTCATTGCAAAAAAAGGTTGCAAACCTCAGCTGCCACTGTGAATAGTATATAATGGAATGCGCAGCATTACATGTCTTCACGTATTTTTTTCTTATCCATTATCGCTGTCTAGATATTATTTTGGTCAAACAATTTCGGATATCCTTGTACATAAAATATGCGTATTGTTCGTTAGTATAACTATATCAATTATTAATTTATCTATCTAGATAAATTAAAATATATAATAAATATTTAATTAATAATTATTATAATTAATTAATTAATACAACAAAAACACTTGTTATTTAATATTATTTAATTAAAATTCTAATTAAATAGAACATTTTAAAAGAAGGCGTAAATAATTTATAAATTATATATTTTATTTACATTCATATGCAGAGTATTTTGCAATAATATGTTAACCCAAATTTTAAAACCCTCAGTAGTTTGCTGAAATTTTTACTTAATACTTTTTAAACTACTGAAAAAAGATTTAAATTTTTGTACATGTTGCGATACAAGCAATGGCTTAATTTTAAGTTTTTTTGTTACAATGTTTAAAAAGGAAAAAGTTTAAGTACTTACTTTCATCTTACAATGTATTGCATAACACAATTGAAATACTAACTCCCTTATTCCTGAGTTATTCCTTACTTAGAGTGAAATGCAGTTAATATTCATTACACACTTGTTAGACTAGCAGCAACTAGCAGCATAATTCAGGTTATTTTGAACCAGGAAATGACACATTAAAAAAGCTGTTAAAACCTTATAATATATGTAATTTCTAAAATTGTAAATAAAATTGTATAGTACCCGGTGTCGAAATTTAAACTTATACGAAACTTTTGCAATTTTTAAAAATATTTTTCATTTTATCACCTATCTAGATGGGGCTAGGTTAAATCGCGCCAGGTGAATTTTTATTGTTTAGTTTTTTATAATAGGTAGTTGTTTGAAGGGTATTTGGCACCGATTAAAGTAGTACCCGATGACCAAATTTCAACATACCAAAATTTTCACATGTTTCTTGCATGTACGTATTTGTGGACTCAAAAGGGCTCAATTCGATCTAAAAGTACTTATGAAGCTGAAGTTTGCAATGAAGCTTAAGTTTGCAACGTTTTTTTGCAACGAAAATTAAAATAGTATATTAAAGTACTAGTTTCATAACATACGTTTTTAGAGCACGAGTACAAGTTTAGAAAACAAGACGCTTGCGGCGAGTTTTCTAAAGTACTAGTGCGCTAAAAACGTGTTTGGAATAAGTGCTTTAATATACTATTTGAATTTTCGTTGCAAAAAAATGTTGCAAACTTCAGTTTCATAGTTTGCAACGTTTTTTTGCAATTAAAATTCAAATAGTATATTAAAGCACTTATTCCATAACACGTTTTTAACGCACAAGTACTTTAGAAAACTCGCCGCAAGCGGCTTGTTTTGTAAACTTGTACTCGTGTGCTAAAAACGTATGTTATGAAACACTAGTTTCATAGTACTACTTTAATATACTATTTGAATTTTCGTTGTAAAAAAACGTAAACTTCAGCTTCATACTTCAGCTTCATAATTTTTCTGAAAGAAGGCAACAATAATTATAATAATTACATTACCTATTGTTATATAATAATATTATATTATATTATTATATAATTAATTACATACAAGTATAAGAAATTACTGAAAATTGGTGGAATCTGAACAGGGATAGCTTTAGGTTATCGTGTTCAAGCCCTATTATAAATAAATAAATCAATGAATAAATTTAATTTACATTACCTGTATGAGTTCGAAGATGAGCTTTTAGATGTGAGCTCTTCCCGTAGACTTTGTGACATCCATCGTAGGAACACTTGTGCGTTTTTCTCAAAAGTGACGCGATTCTCGACGTGTTTTGGGCCTTTGGTAAAGGTTTCCTTACCGCTGGGACCGGAGTCTCTACCTTCCGGCTTTTCGAACTCACCGCAGAAGAAGAAGAAGTGACAGGCTTAACCGCCGATTTACCCGTCTTTGGAGTAGACCGACCTGACGAGATATTGTTTTGATTGGTTGATTTTGCGCTTGGTTTTGTTTGACTGTTTAATTTTGTGCTGTCAGTTTTCTTCTCTTTCTTTGTGCTTGAGGGACTACTGTTGACGCTGTTATAGCCCTCGTCCGGATCTTCATCGATGGTAAGTGTCCCTTCCGTGTCGGAAGGAACCTCTGGCACGGGTTCTTGTTTGATTCGGGTTAAATCCGTTAAAATACGAGCGACCATATAAGACGAAGATTCGGTGGAAGAGTTAGTGGTCACCGGTGTTTCTTTCACGAAATTTGCCGGTACCGTGGGTATTGTTTCTACTATGACAGCCGGCCCGGTGGTGTGAGTCATGGACAGATCCAAAGGACGACTTAAATAGTCCTTGCTGTGAGACATTTCCAGTAAACACTGGGCGGCGAAATTAATATCGTCCATTGTAAATAAACAAAATACACAACACGAGTAAGAAACTATATTTTTCAACTAAAACTCACTGCATGTATATAAGCACGACACTTAATCCAAATTGGGAGAAATTAAACAGCAACCCTGTGTTCATTTCTCTGTGGGAGGCGTAACTTCGACGACGTGCACGACGTAAATTTGACGACGGGAGCGCCGGCGGGCGAACGAGAGTACTCACACTTTCAGACTGCGGAATCAAGTTGGCAACGAGCACGCCATCCCCACCATCGCTTCCTTCTGATGGACGAGGTTTTGTTCCCTTCTCGCGGTGGCGGCGGCCTACTACCCTTTGCCTACCCCCTAGACGGCTTTTCACTGTGAAAAGCCTACTTTTCTTTAGATGGTCCCCGAAAGAAAATAACTTTTCCTTTTTAGTTAACGAATGCAAACTACACTGTAACAAGGGTATTTTCAACATATTATGTTGATTTACATTTAATTATTTTACATTTTAATTACTTCTGTGTCTTTTTGCCTGTGGCGCTGGAAATGGTTACTGAACCCAAATCCATAGGAATATATTTGAAATATCTTATAAATAATTATAATATGCTTTGAACTGTTTAGAATATGATTCATAAAAGTATTCGCCTGCGGACCAATCACATGATTTCCGAGCCGAGTCCGAGTGCCGGTCATACGTTTTAATTAAAATGTTTTTTATAAAACATTTTCTTTAATTCTAATCTTTAAGAAAGTTTAGAAAATGCGTGTCATTAAAAAATCTAAAAAATTTCGCCTGCGGCGCTATACTGGTTAACAAAAAGGCGATAATCATTTGCAAACCTATATATTTCTAAAAAAGATAATGTGTTATTTTTTTAGAAGTTGCCTCTGGCTATTTGAAGTTTTATAAATAATTTTCTTTGTAAATTGTTGATCATAGGAAAATACATGAACTTGAACTTGTAAGTTAAAAAAAAATCGTCTGCGGTGCTTAACTTGATCACACAAAATGAATTAATACATTTTATAAAATAATTGCTTATGCAATTGTAAAAAATACGATACTTTAGCATTTCTAAAAAATTTCGCCTGGGGCGCTAAATTTTGCGTTGATGATGCCACTCAATCTGTTTCTTATGAACTCCCCCTACCAGGAAAAAGAGTGGTCCTTTTTGGGAATTTAACAAAACTTTTTTATTTTAAAGTTGTTAAACCGAATAGGCTTGCCCTCCCTTATTATCAAAAATCCTGCGGGTGCCCCTGGCCAATGTCACTATTTCCTTATTATGACTTAAAGCGCCAAACTAAATTTTTTCAGATGTATATAACCTAAAAAAGCCAATGAAATAAATGTAGATTTTAAGTGACAAGGGCCGATGTGTGTTTTCAATAAACATTTCTGTTAAACTTACAAAATGGCCAATGTTTGACAGTGTATCCGTTTAAAATTTTTGACATTGGCCCTTTTAGAACCACAGATTTATAATGTGATATTACGGTATAGATACAGGGCCGGCCTTTGCATTTCGGCGCCCTGAAACAAACGTTTGGTTTGCGCCACCTATTTTAAAAAAGTTAGTACTTTTTAAACAAAAATCACTGACTAAAAAAAAAAATAATTGTCTACTTTAAAAGAAAAGCTGTAAACCTTGGCCTGGATTTCTTGATGAACAAAAAAGGTCTTAACCTCTAAAAGAAAATCCCTTGGCCTGGATTTCTTGACGACTAAAAATCTTCAATTTTTTTTTTAAGTACAAAAATACTAAAAGTTATAAATTTAATAAATGAATAAAATACTAAAAATAATTAAATAATTATAATATTTAAAAGTATAGATAATATTTCAAGGGGGACCCGGCCCCTGGGCCCCCGGAGTCGGCAACTATACAAGTATTTAGCTAATCGAGCGGCCGCATTCAAAAAGTCTAATTTATCTCAGTTAGCCTCCAAAGTAACTAACAAAAAAAACTCTTCCCCCATAGTTTTATTTTACAAAAGAAAAAAACACAAAAAAAAATAAAAAATATCAAAGATATAAAATATAAAAAAAAAATAATTTACCAATAAAAAAAACAACAAAAAAATAAAAAAAAAATAAGTTTTGGAATTTTTGTAAACTTTTTATTGTGTAAGGCCAATATTATTATGTGACTTATCACAAATAATAGATAACAGTTTAATCAATCACCAACTTTTTTGATTGGAGGTAATTTAGATTAAAAACTCAAAAATAAATCCAATATAATTAGACTTTTTGCGCTTCAGAGCTGCAAACAACATAATATAAATATTACAAAAAGCAAGAACTTTATTATTCCCGCACCTGTTTCAATCATAAAGAATCACGGCTCCCCTTAAACTTTTCCCGGTTATGGCTGCACCGCGACATAATTAAAGCTATGGAAATTGTCCTCCATAAAAACTTCGTAAAATGCTATGTTTTAATAACTATTAAAACTACACTGTAAAAACTGCATGTAAAATAATGTAAAAATACATGAATTTACATATTACGGAATAGTAAATTTACTATTCTGGACTTTCTGCATTATACATGAATTTATGTAAAAGAATGTAAAAGAATGTAAAATAATGTAAAATAATCTAAAATAATGTAAAATAATGTAAAATAATGTAAAAGAATGTAAAAGAATGTAAAAGAATGTAAAATAATGTAAACATATATATTTACATTTATTCACATATTTTTACATATTTTTACATGATTTTACAATTTCAGGCTCTTATTTTAAGACGCGCGTGCGCTTTGGACAATAGCGACGCATGCTGCTAGGTTAAAGTGTTAAAAGTGTAAAAAAAGGTAAATATTATTTATGTACGATATTTAAATGCTTTATTTGTGGCCTAAAATTTACATTCATTATAAATTACGATCTTTATCAACCAATAGATCTTTAAAGAAATATGTAAGCAGTTTATACTCGTATTAAGGGTGCAAATCGTTTGGTTTATTAAACCAATGAACTTGACGCTACGATATTTCAAAAAAGCTTTGACACGGAGACTTGTAATTTGGAACAAACATTTTTTAAGTAGTAAATATTTTTTTTTCAAATTTCAAGTCTATGGAAAATATTACCAATCTGTGACAATTTTTACCGTTCCGGTCTATGCAAAATATTACCATTATGGACTATGTAATTTTTACTGTTCCGGTCTATGCAAAACATTACCATTACGGACTATGTAATTTTTACCATTCCGGTCTATGGCAACATATTACTATTTACGGACTATGTAATTTAATGTATTATTTTTACCGTGTAATGTTTTCCGTAACTTTTTCAATTTTAAGCTATAGGTATTTACTTTATTTTCTCTTACACACAACTTAAGGTAGATTTTTTCAATCATTAGATAACACTAAGGGCATATCCACAGCCTTGTATAACACGCATAGTACAGAAGAATGCGATGCCGTGATTGGCTTGATTTTCCGTCATGTATCTTGTAAGCCAATCACGGTATCGCATTCTTATATACTATGCGTGTTATGCGAGGCTGTGGATATGCCTTAAACTAACTAGGAATTTAACTGGAATTTTACTGGTCAAATTCTTATTTAGTTAAAATAATATTCAGAAACCCGTCCCTATCGATTTTTCTTAAATACCTTCAACTTGTTATTTACTTCAAAGTTACCGAGTGGCCTAATTAAAAAAAATAATTTAGGGATAATTTTCAGAAAACATCAGATAAAAAAGTTATAGGGATTCGAAAAGAGAACGAAAAGTTTTCATCATTTTGAGGTAAGGGCTGTCCATATATTACGTAACGCAATTTTTCAAAAAAATTGACCCCCTCCCCCCCCCCCTGTGTAAAAAACTGTCACATTTACCAACACCCCCCCCCTTCCCCCTGTGTAACGCGTAACAATATAAAAATTTGTATATTTTTTTCTAACATATCTTGATACAGAATTCCGCATAATGCAAGTCGGTAAAAAGACAGTGTAAAAATGATACATATTTATTATAATAATACATATAGCACTTAATGTACTTAAACGAAAAAATTACTCAAACTTTAAAAAAATATTCATAATCAATATCACACAGGGAAAAAATACTAGGTACCTCTTTTTATACTGAGTGTCACATATAACACGTATATTGTTTATGCACAGATACACAAAATAGTACACACATTGGTGTTCTGTGAGTACACATTCCGCGCGAAAATGTATCATCGCCGATGATTTATTAACAAGATCACGCAAGAACAGGGCCGTAAGAATTTTTTTTTAATATCAATGTCAACAGTTTTTTACTGATTACAATATTATTTAAATATGCATAGTCTATTTTTGTGTGAAAAGGGGAATTGTGGGCCACTAAATAGTAATTTATGTTGAAATTAAAATACATCTGTCAAGCTTAGGAAATAAACATTAAATTTATTAAATTCCGTTACGTAACGTTTACCTAGACCCCCTCCCCTCCCCCTGTCACAAACTGTAACAATTTCTCTGACCCCCTCCCCCCCCCCTAGGCGCGTTACATAATATATGGACAGCCTCTAACTCAATGTTCTTGTAATATTTGAACTAAATTTCCCATGATAAATCAGAAAATGCTATTAAAGGTAGTAAAAAATGAATGGTTTACATACAATTTTATTTACAGAACCTATTGATTGGCGAACGTCAATCACAACATAATATTATTTTTTATCGGTATGAAGGTAAATATAAAAATTAAAAAAATAATATTTACTTTAAATTTTGGAATAACCTTAAGCGATGTAGAAATAACTGAAATAACATGATTTGAGTCCTGTTTTTTACAGAGGGTAGATCTGTAGAAAAGGACGTGTAATTTAGTTTTTTTTCTTTATATGTACAATGTACATTGTACACTGATAGGACAATAGCGTAATTAATAACGTAATTAGGTTATAGTATACAACAATAAATAGTTTCATATTCGCCAACCACTATATATTGCATAGAATACAACAACAAAAAAGTAAACGTGTTCGGTATTTACAAACGAGTGCAGTTGTTTGATTTACAACAACAAACTCTTAACCAATCCGGTTTTTTTTTGTCGCGCAGAGAGCGAGGTAAGCGTGGCTTGCAAATTCCCAGGTTCGGTATGCCTCTCCTTCCTACGTCACGATCCTCGCTTGAAAACACAGGCAATTCACCTGACCCGTCCGCCCGGCTGCCTAGCTGAGCCTGGTGTACATCAGCAAAGGTAGGTGCCTTAAAAAATACCAGGGGGGGGCTCACCCGAGCTATATGACAATATTTATAATGTGGATGTTTTGATAAGGTGTTTGTAACGGCTCATCTAGTTTGAAAATAAAAACGTTAATGCGCATGGGTAATAAATAATAATTGTTTCACGTTTCTTAAGAGTTCCTCCGGAGTTCCTCGGAGTTCCTCAGAGTTCCTCAGAGTTCCTCAGAGTTCCTCGGAGTTCCTACCGAGTTCTTCAGAGTTCCTCCAGAGTTCCTTTGACTTTTACAAAAGATTTCCTCGCGGTCAGCCCCTCGATTTTCGCATTTAAGGTGCATTCAAACCCACCGTGCTTTAAATTAGTGTTGCCAACCTAATATTAAAGTTTTAAAATAAAATATTCTAGTAATTTTAAAAATGTCTTTAACTTCACCCTTTAAGTTAACGATCAGAACGTAGTATTAAGGTTTTATCTACTTTTTTTTTCTTTTGGGTTGGTAATACAGGACAAAAGACAATCGCTTGGTGTTTTTCGTGGAAATGTAAACACGGCTTTTAAGTTTAGTTTTCAACGAAATTGTGTTTTACGTAAATTTTTACAGTGTTAAAATTGTGGCTTAGTTACTTGCAATAGAAAAATAGAAGAACTTCCAATAAAAGATATCAAAATATCGTTTTTTCTATGAATTTCAAACATAACGAAAATTGTAATGCTAACCCAAAACAAAAATCCTTAAATCGGTCATCAATTTAAAACTTTTTTTAAATTTTGGAGCAAAATAGAAAAAAATATTATAAAGCACTCGTTTCAGAAGACGTTTTTAGTGCACTAGTACAAGCGGCTCGTTTTCTAAACTTATAGACGTGCGTTAAAAACGGGTGTTATGAAACTAGTACTTTAATATACTATTACAGTACATGGTACTACCTGTAGTAAATGTTTTTTCTACGACTGCTTTAGAATGTAAGCAAATACACACACTTTTCAAACACAGAATGAATCCATTCTAGCTCTAGATACGGTATGAATATTCCGTATCAAGTGTTAGAATGAGCACATGTAGTGCCATCTCTTGTTTATAAAAGTACCATGAAATATTGAATAATTTAATGCAATTTAAAGTTTTGCGTTAAAATTACATAAAGTTTATTAGTTCTTCTTAATATTTTTATCAATTTAGTTCAAAAAATTAAAACTGCTCCATCTATTGTTAAATATTTAAACCTTAAATCTGTCACAACAATCTTCATTTTCAACCTTCAATTTTTGCATTATAATTTGTAAATATGTGCGAAAATTAAATAAAAATCTTTTTTGAGTACTGATTTGATAAAATTATTAAATAACATTAATTGATTTATTTAAAAATATGTGTTTTATTGCATTTACAATGTCCAGTCACAAAAAACATTGTTTTTAACCATTTCCACAGTTTAAAGCCATACAGTGTTTCATATGTGCAGTCGAAGAAAAAGTATAGTCTACAACACGCATGGAATAGTCATTCCGCGCTCGCTCGTATGACAAACTTTCCGCTCGCGCGGAGTATTGTCTATTCCATACTAGTTATAGAATATACTATTCTAGGTTTAAGCACTGGCTAGAAAAGTTGGAAAGAGATAGATAAATAAATTATATGTTATATCCTTTTATTCACACGCCCCTATTTCAAATTCCAATTTGGAATCACGGTAAGCTACAAGTAAATCAAATGGTCTTAATATCGAGTCCAGAAATCAATAAAATATCTTGGAAGTAAGTAACGAGTACAGGTGAAAAATGTGTTAAATAATGTTTTAGTTTTGAAGAAAACAATTTTTAAGGATTTAAATCATTTAAGAGTTTTCACAGAAAAAAAATATATATTACGGAAAATTGTATCATGACAATTATACCAAAATATATGATCAACTTCGTCAAAAATCGGTTATAAAAACTATCTACTACACTCAGTGGTGGATTCAGAGGAAAATAATGGGGGTTATTAACCCCCCCCATATCCATAATAAAAAAAGGATAAAATACCTACCCTCCTGTTTGGGAAATAAATGAAATCTCTACAGCCTTCAATAACGTGAGAAACAGGGTATGAAATATATGCATTTTAGTCAATTTACTTTACGTAATATATGGACAGCTTCCTATCAGAACGCAGCATTTTTAACTTAAACTCAGTTTAACAAAAAAAAATAGTTTAATAGATAGTTGGTACAAGTGGCCCTAAATTAATTATAATTTAGTTATTAATAAGCATTGATATGTTTTCAGAAAAATATAATAAGACTTTTGTCATTGAGTCTAATAATACTTTTGTCATTGAGTCCATTTTTATTTCATTATTTTTTCCCAGCTGTATTTTATATATGTCTTAAAGTATATTATTTGCAAATCGCCAGGTCCTGGATCGGGTTCCTTTGGATGCTAGAAGATCCGCAATGTGGTGAAATGGGGTCCTCGAAAAATATATTTTTAACTTACACTGAGATAAATTTTTACATCCACGTGCAAGGGTAATTTACTTGCAGCTGCTGCTGATGCGAATTTACACTCGAAGCATTAATATAAATGCGGTGTGTATTATATTTTTACATCCAGTGTGTAAAGTTGTCACCAATATTATGAATGGTTTTTTATTAATAGTGTTTTATGGAAAAACTACGCATCAGAAAAATAAAACGTATATTCGTAATCAGCGCTACAAAAAGTAACAATATAAAATAGAAACAAAAAACATACACAAGTCTTAACAACTCAAAATTTACAGGCCAGTGTTACCGCCTAAATAAGTAAAATATTATAAAATGTATGTTTTAAGGATATTGTATTAATGACACTTTTTAAATATTTACTTTTAATCAACACTTACCAATTATTTCTTTGAAAAATCTAGCACACACAAAATTATACGTACGCTCTTACAAATGTAAACAATTATAATGGTCGACAGCCACCAGACTCGATGAAGCAGGGATTATGGCTTCTCGAGTCACGTGACTAGCTTAACCGCGATTGGATGGCTTGTACATCAGAAGTGTGATTTTTACACTTCGGGTGTATTCTTGCTAAGGGTATGTTTATAAAAATACACTTTCTTGAGCTCCGAGTGTATTGTTGCAGAAGGTATGGATGTAAAAATACACACTAGGTCAAAATCACGTGTGTAGTGTCACATCAATGTTGATGTACATTTATATAAAGGTGTAAAATTTACACATTTATAGAGTGTATTTTTTTACACGTTTTCAATGTGATTTCTTTCAGTATACAGAGTCAAACATATTACATTTATCACATTCAGATTAGTCTATTTTCACAGTTTTACACAATTATTTAGTAGGCCAAGGGGTAAAAATGCTTTAAAAAGTTCATTTGACATATGTCAACACTAAAAAGTCTAAACAATTTTCATTTAATCAAAATGTTAACATTAACATTTACAAATAATTATTTCATAAATTCTCGTTTCTTTAAAAGACTCTTACCTCTTGGCCCCAGAAATATTCTGTATAACTATTAAAAACGCTTAATCTGAATGTAATAAATTTAATGTATATGACTCGGAGAGTTAAAAATAGATTTTTTGATAGCATTGTCAGAGCATTTGGAGCTTCTAGCACCCAAAGGAACCGGATCCCAAGCCTAGCAATTTGAAAATATCCTAATTTAAAAGTACTTTAAGATATATTTAAAAAAGCCGGAAAAAAATAATGACTTAAAAATGCTCACCAGATCTCCGACTAATGTAAGAATGCTATTCTAAAGTACTCAAAAATGCCTTCTTTCCTGTACCATTCAAGTGCATTTTCACTGATAGGGGAGAATGGGTATGTTTCGACCAGTGGGAGGATTCAACCATCTGATTATATTTAAAAACTATTTAAATTTTGCGTGCTTCCAGTAGTGCCAACTAATAAGTTTAGTGGCTATAGTGCCTAGCTAAAGTTTGGTTAAATTGGGAAAGGTCTAAGAAAAAATACGAAAAAATCAATTTTTTGTGAAAATCAGGTAAGGTTTTGGTTTTTTATTGATATTTTTCTTGTGGTAAAATCTATTCAAAATCGGTTTTATATGATTAAACAATTCGTTTATTTTACGGGGTATCATCATATTATTTAAAATATAAGCATATAGGGATGATTCGACCACTGGATGGAACATTCGAAAATTTAAAATATTATTAAAAATCCAATCCGTTTTTTAGTTTTCCAATATACTTTTAATATTGGTTCGTATTTTCGGATTACCTGCTACTTACTAGGTAGTTTTGTATTGTTTTTTTATATTAGTTAAATAGTTTCTGGTTCCATTTAATATTAGTCTAATATTATTTGTTCATGTTCTAGTTATTTTTAATAAAACATTAATAATTTTCATTTTAATGTTGGTTCTATATTTTTATAACTATATTAAAACCATATTATAAAGTTTTAATAGTAAATTTTAAATATTTTAATAAAATTTATAATTTTATTTACCCTGGTTTAATCATCCCCACCATCTGGTTGAAACCTCCCACCCTAGAGGGATGTTTCAACCAAATATAACTATTTTTATTTTAATTTATAAAACTAATTATTATTTAAATTAATACAACCTGTACTATATTATTTAAAAGAAAACATATTAAACTATAGATTGGAATAATAAAATAAAATAAAATAATTTATTAAATATTTTATAAAAGGATTTAAACATTAAGAGGTCGAAACATCCCCACTCTCCCCTACTTCTCATTACAAATAAAACGATAAATCAATAGACAACCCCTTTATCCCTTTAAATCCATTCATCGGAAACAAAAACAATAAGAAAGAAAATGTGATTTATTCTTTACATTTAACCGGCGAAAAAGGAATTACGAGAAAGCGTAAACTTTTTCCGTGTAATTTAAATTGAAAATCGTACACTAAAACAAAAGTGTAAAAACACACTTAAAAAACTGTTTTATTATTGATTATAAAAACGTTTAAAATTTATCAGACTTGCTATCAAACGTAGAAGAACTATTCTGCCCCGCTAAGACGAGTTGTACTATCTGCAAATTAGATGTTTTGAAAGTTTTATTGTTTTTGTTTGCACTTTTTTAAAAAATGTTTAAATAAATATGGCGTGGTTCTACTTTATTTTAAGTCAAAAATACGTGATATCCTTTGAACAAAAAGTATTTTTTTTTGTCAGAAAAATAAATTTTCATTTTAAATGCATTTGTTCTATCTGAAAAAAATAGGACAAAAGTTCAATCAAATTACAAGGATCTGTAAAGTTAGTCCTAGTCCTGACTTATTAGTCTAGTAAAGACTAGTTAGGACAATTTTATTCAGAAAACACAGAAAATTTTCCACATAAGACATCTTAGGCTAATTTTTAGAATTTGAGTTTTAGATAGGACATTTCTTTTTAGCAATACATTGGTGTGCAGCACACTGTGTGCTTATCTCAAAAAGAGAATTTTTGCAGATAGCACAACTTGTCTTAGCAGGTCAGTATTGTTAGACAAATCCTTTTTTCTACATTCCATTTAAATGTTTCTATTTTGCGCTCATTGTTAAGGTGAACAAACCATAACAAGCAGAAAATAAATTTTTCTTCCTACCCTATGATAAAATTGAATTTTACTGCTTCCATAGGGACGAGAAAGTAGCTGTTTCTATGGCTAGCCTTGCAAAAAACCACAAATGAAGTGAAGTAAAGTTAGCAATGAACTAGAGGAAACTCCTCTAGTTCATTGGAAGTTAGCGGCCAGACTTAGCGGCCATTATTTCCTAACATAGCCGAATGTAATAGACCTAATTTCAAAGACAGTATAATTTATACATTATATCTTATGGTCGCTTTTATTACAAATGAGCGTACATAACTAAATGATACTACAGGGCGACATTTGCCTCGTGGACTGCAGAAAACAATAAATTTGGGTTTTGGCTGCTGGCAATTTTGTCAAAATCTATGCATTGTATTCAAACAATTTTTTTGTTTAAAATAGACTACAGGCCCACTAATAAAAGTATACTATATACAGGGTGACATTTGCCTCGTGGACAGCAGAAAACAATAAATTTGTTTTTTTTTGGCTGCTGGCGATTTTGTCGAAATCTATGCATTGTATCCAAACTATTTCTGCGGCCCACGAGGTAAATGTCGCCCTGTATATAGTATGATTTTGTTAGTGGACCTGTGGGCTTTTTTACATAAAAATTTGGTTTGGATACAATGCATAGATTTCAAAAAAATCGCCAGCAGCCAAAAAACAAATTTATTGTTTTCTGCGTAGAATAGACTACAGGCCCACTAATAAAAGTATACTATATACAGGGTGACATTTTCCTCGTGGACAGCAGAAAGCAATAAATTTGTTTTTTTTTTGGCTGCTGGCGATTTTGTCGAAATCTATGCATTGTATCCAAACTATTTCTGCGGCCCACGAGGTAAATGTCGCCCTGTATATAGTATGATTTTGTTAGTGGACCTGTAGGCTTTTTTACATAAAAATTTGGTTTGGATACAATGCATAGATTTCAAAAAAATCGCCAGCAGCCAAAAAACAAATTTATTGTTTTCTGCGTAAAATAGACTACAGGCCCACTAATAAAAGTATACTATATACAGGGCGACATTTGCCTCGTGGACAGCAGAAAGCAATAAATTTGTTTTTTTTTGACTGCTGGCGATTTTGTCGAAATCTATGCATTGTATCCAAACTATTTCTGCGGCCCACGAGGTAAATGTCGCCCTGTATATAGTATGATTTTGTTAGTGGACCTGTGGGCTTTTTTACATAAAAATTTGGTTTGGATACAATGCATAGATTTCAAAAAAATCGCCAGCAGCCAAAAAACAAATTTATTGTTTTCTGCGGTCCACGAGGCAGTTGTCTCCCTGTGTATAGTATCAATTTGTTTGTAGGATTATAGGCTATTTAAAAAAAAAAATTGTTTTCTGCTGTGGACGAGGTAAATGCCGCCCTGTATATAGTATCATTTTATAGTAAATAGTACATACAACAACAAATGTTTCTGTATCGTTATCATAACTTATATCATAGTTAGTATACTATATTACACTTTGTCGTTGGCGAATATACATGAATAATGACATTTATCACATTCTTTTGTTCTTTAGAAAACGCCTTATTCACCCTAGTTTGATATTTATGTATATAGGTTTGCCTAATTTTCTTTAGATATTTACGTTATAAATTCTACGAATTTTACTCACCTCGTTTTATATGCCATTTTCCACCTTTCATTACAGACTTTTTTAATGTCTTTTATGTTTTTCAATCCAAATATTTCTGTTTTTCATGTCAAAAATAAAAACTATAGTTATAACCTTACTATTTTGATCCAGGTAATATGTTTTATTAATGTCTATATTTTATAAAAATTACTTAATTTGTGATTTAGTTACCTTACATTTTATAAAAAACATCAATATTTCCTCATGAAATGTAAAACATTGTAGAATTTTACAGTCTTATGTGGTAGCATATCCACAGAAATCAAATCAAATTAAACTGTCAAATTTTCCTTGATTTAAAAGATGCTTGCGGTTAGGCAACCCATTAAACAGTGTTGAGCTTCCAATATATGTTGTATTAAATATAAAACCAAGAAAACTAAAGGTAAATAAAAAAACATATTTCCTGTTGTACATATAAAAATATATATGCTATTTTGTGTTTGGCTTTTCCCAAAAATTAGCGGAATAAGTAATAAAAATTAGAAAATATTAAATTAAGCATTCTTAAAGTTTAAACTTTATATTTTTTCGGGATCGTAGGAAAAATAGTGTACAGAACTCGTTGGAAAGTGTACTTCTTACACTCGAGGGGGTTTCCTCACTCGCCTGACGACTCGTTCGTAAACCTTCCCACTCGCGTGAAATATGTCACTTTCCACACTTGTTATGTAATATACTATTGTATTAGTAACGATATAATTTTACCAGCGTGAAAAGTATCTCTTAAAGAATAGGTTAAAAAAGTTGATTGACATCAAATACATGGTAAGGTCTATGTATCTTCTTGAATAAAACGAAGGATGATTAAAGATTTGGGATGGTGCCTATAAATTACCTAAGGCGTTTTTTATTGATGTTTTTACACACCTTTCACATACAGATAAGATTATTTAAACTTGACTGACAAAAAAAAAACAAATACAATATTTTAAAGTGAATTTTACTTTAAATGCAAAGTATAATAAATAATAATTTAATTAATTTATTTAGTAATAATTATTACTAATAATTTTAGATGATTACTTATAAAATTATTATTAATAATATTAGAGGGTGGTCCATTTATCATGACAATCCTTAGTATTTTAGTAACTGCTAGATATATCAAAAAAAGTGGGGAGTGGTGTATATTTCATATTCTTAGGGGATATAATGGAGGCAGGGGGAAGGGGGAACATTTTATTAAACGGAAAGGGGGACTGTGTGATACATCACTTTAAAGCATATCAAATTTTATTTTTGACCATAATATGGTCAATATTATATTATAATTTTTAATTAAAAAAATGAAGGTTCTAATTTTTTATTTTTGTTTTGTTAAAAATAATTATTTATGGTACTAGTGGGTAAAGTAAGATATTGCCCATGAGAAAATTAACCTGAGAGGCGTCAGCCAAGCAGGTTAATTTTTGGTTTACCCATGAGTGCCATACAAGGTTTTATCCAATAAATACATAGCTTAGGAATTCATATTTTTATTAAAAATTTTAATGACATTTACAAGAAAATAATTTGACAAGTGACAGTTGAGTGGGTAAAATAAATAATTATCCACTCAATAAAGTAAAAGCCACGAGGGGGTTATTATTGAGTTTATCTATTTAAAATACAGCTGGTAATTGTCTTATTATCTGTATGTGTTGGATAAACGCAATTTTTTTAGACTTTGTTTTGATATTTTCATTTATATAATTTAAAATTAGTTTAAAAGTATATTTTATATTTTTTTATTATTAATTTAATTATTAAACAAATATTTATTGAAGTTTTAATAAATTTTCATGAAAATTCCCATTTTCAAAACTTTTTTAAACAAAAAAAAATAAAAATTAAATATATATGGTCAAGTAAAAAATTTTGCGAGCTTTAAAATGATAAATTACACGAACCCCCTATCCATTAAAAAAATAGGATTAAGGATTGTCATTATAAATGAACCACCCTGTATATAATAGAGGAAGGGTAGCAAATGTGGGTTAGGTCTTGTAATATGGGCTATGTGGGTTTCTCAGCTATCCAATGCAGTTCTCTGCATCCGACTATTGCAAATCGTAAATGGCGAAGTTAAACTTCCTCAGTAAAGATTCATTAATTAATTCATACATTCGTTGACGTTTGAGAATTTATTTTTATTTTCCGTCCTTTTCAGCAAGCCACAGAACTTTTTTAGGTAAGTTTATAAATTCCGTTACCTGATAGATAACAACGTTTTCAAAACCATTTCTGCAACAAATTAAAGCCACATAATCCGGCTTTGATGTGTGCTTATTAGTTTTCTTCTAATTACTGAGTTTTAGACATAACCTCTTTTGTTGTATACACCGAGTATTTTTGCAATATGGGCCATCCCTGTGTTTCTATTATGGGCTATATAGAACTATGTATTTAAGCCTAGAATTTTTCTAGGAGGCCAAGAAAAGATCAGCAACAGCCAAGAATAGAAGAAAATGAAATGAGGGCGATATGGAACGCGCTATAATAGCGATGAGGCAGTACGAGATGGGTACCTTCAAAGCTTTAAAAATGTTTAATATACCACGTTCTATATTAGGAGTTATTTGATTTATTATTTCATTTTAGATATAACTTTTATACTTTTAACTTATTGCGACCAATAAGATTGATTGCCACTTCAAATCTAATATTTATTACACAATTTTGGGGGCGCCCATATTTAGGGCCAATTTCAAATCGACACAAAAGTGCACCTTCTCACTATTTACGAAATAATGAATTTATTATTTGTTTTAATCAATATGAATTTATAACAGGTTGTTACTAATTAACATAGCTATCGTTGGGTACGTTTGGTATTGGAACTAAACTTTTATTTATTTTTTTACAAGAAAAAATAAAATGGGTAGCCCATATTTGCTTCCTTTCCTCTATTTGAAACACTAGCTAAAATTAGTACTCATCAAGAACTTGAAGAAATTAATGATTAGATGATTTCCCAAGTTTTAATGTTTCCTGCGAAAAATTGGTATATTGTTTTAATTAAGATATAATATAATGGGATGGTCACATAATGATCTGTCAAGCAGTATCCATTTATCATAATAGAACCAGCAAAAGTTTTGTCATCAGTTGTGAGAATAAACTTTCAAAAGGGTATAAATTTTAAATTTAGTACTCTAATTAATAAAATTCTTTGAAAAAACAAAGTTTTATCAGAAGTATGTTTTCAAGTTATGGCAACGTTTTCCACTTATGGCAATGTATTTGATTTCGCTTGGAGTGGTTTAATAGAGCTCTGTACAACTAGAATTATGAAACAGAAAACGTCTACCCTATCTCTATCTCATTTGTGCACGGCACGACACTACCAACTTAAATAAATTAAAAAAACCTTGTATTTTTTTTCAATTTTTATCAACAATTACCGTTGATTTTTGTAAATAAAGCTAAAGAAATGAATATTTTTTGCTAAGAAATAAAACTGATAATAATTAATAGTAAAATAAAGGATAAAATATAAATCCTACTTATTGTTCTTAGGTTGGTTGCTTAATCTGTTTATTTATTTACAAAACATAACCTCAAATATAAAAAGGTAAATATAAATTTATTTAATGTTTATCATATTTATTATTAATTTTATATTATTATTATATATTTTAATATCGTTACCAGTTTCTACATTTCAAGAAATTAATTTTATGACGAGCGTTATTTCTGTTATAGCTAATAACTTATATCTACCAAAATGCCAAGATGTTTTTACAAGGGTTACAAAAGTTCAAACGAATTTCTCCTACGCTTTAAATCTAAGGTATAAAGAAAGAACCTACCTTTAGTAAACAATATTTAAATATCAAAACTCGTAAAAGTACTATAATAGTCAATAAAAACACAATATTTAGTAAAACACACAAAAAACTGAAATCAAAACAATATAAAACGCAGCTCACACAATGACAGTGGCTAAAGAAAATGGCGTTACATAAAACAACGAACTAATAACTCTTCTTTCTAGAATAGGCATTTCATTTGTAAAAACTGACAAAAATGTAGCCAACATATACGTTTGTCTGTCTTACTCGCACAGCTTTGTTCTAACAGAGACACCAATAACAGTTACTGGTAACTGTTATTGTTCAGTCCTGAATATACCTACTATTTGTTACAAACAAACAGAAATGTTGGCGATACTTTATATTAACGGTATTCGTATTCTAGAGAGAAGAGTTATTAGTTCGTTGACATAAAACCTAGGAAATTTTTTTTCTTTATGTTGGTGATATTACTTCTATCCTTTTTGGGTAGAACTTTTATCCCTGTCTAATCTAAATGGAGAAATCTCCATTTAGCCTAAATTATGTAGGTCCAAATGAAAATGGATATATGCCCGTTTGAAAGTATACTCTACAGTTATAAGGGGGAGAAGTTTCGATATGCCACATTAATTTCTGAAAATTATACGTCATCTAAATGGTTCCTATTAGGAACTTTCTAATAGCAGAAAATGGACTGGTTTTAAAAGATTAAGTTTTTAGGAGGAGTTTTGAAGAAACTTCGTTATTTTTATAAATTTGCTTACAGCTGGCTGCAGCCTCAGCATAATAAAAAAACTTCTTTGATGTTAATAATATTAAAGGAGGGTATTCTAAACTCAAACCTTAAATCTGATTTTAATTTACTATTAGTAAATTACTACACTGTAAAAAATAATTCATGCAATTTAATTACCGGCTATCGGTACCAGAATTTTTAACTTATTATTTCATCAATCTATTTTCTAATCATCGTACAGAGTGATATTAGTAGACTGACAGTTTCGGGCTGCTGGCCCTCTTCAGTACTAAGAGTCAACTCTGCGCGCTGACTAAAAAAACGGTTTTAGACTTTACTCGTAAAAGGAATAAAGCCATTAGATTGATGAAGACTTCTGCGCCATCTATTTCTAGATGTAGACTACTCATACCTCTCCTAATTTGGAGAAGTATGAGTAGTTGTTTACATCTAGAAATAGATAGCACACAAGTCTACATCAATCTAATGGCTATATTCCTTTTGCGAGTAAAGTCTAAAAACGTTTTCTTAATCAGCATGCAGAGTTGACTCTTGGTACTGAAGAGGACCAGCAGCCCGAAACTGTTAGTCTACCAATATCACTCTGTACGATGATAAGAAAATAGATTGATGGAATAATAAATTAATATTTTTATAATTTTGCCTCGAATTTTGCTTAAAAATAAAAATGTCTGTCCTTACAGAATTTTTAAATTAATGTGTAACAATTACCTTTTCTAGACGGGGGAGTTTATAAAATAAGATATTAAACTGATATATTTTTTTTTTGGGGCATTTTCTTTTGTTTTTTCTTTGTAGCTTTATCGGATTGTTTTCCTGGCCGCACCAATATCAAAAGAAAAATTAATTGAAATTTATTTTAACTATAATTAAAATTTTACTAGTGTCAAAATTTGACATCTAAGTAAAATTGTAAAAATATATCAAAAAATGTTAATATACCTATATCTCGGAAACTATTAGTCCTGCGATAAAAATGATTTATTTGTTTTTGTAGCAAATTAAACATTATTTTTATGTATGTTATCCCACTGTAAATAATACGTAAGATATAGCTAAAAATTATATTTTTTGTCCATTTTGCTCCCATTGCCCTACCCTAATGTTAACCATATTTGATGTGACGCAAATAGAAAAGGTCCCGAATCGTTTGGCGAAAGAACTTTTCAAATCTGACATTCCGTTAAAAAGTTATACGGTTTACACACAGATCGACAGACAGACAGACATACATTTTTTTAACGCCAATTTTTTTCACATATTCTCAAAGTTTCATGACATTCTTAAGACGAAAATGGAAATATAATGTTTGATATTTAACAACGGGTGTTTCCAACCGTAAAAAGTAAATTTTGCCCAATTTCATAAAGTAATTTTTAACTATAGGTAATATTGTAATTTTAAAACTTGTTTTAGGATATTACGTCATCATCGTAAATTAAGGGGAATTTAGAGATTTAGTAAAATTTTCTATAAAACATTAATCAATTCGGTTTAAATCGTATGAATTTTATAATTTGACCTTAATCTCCCATTTTTATAGTGTACATGTTATATTTTTTAATTTGTTCGAACGGGAGTCTCGGTAGCTCAGTTGGTATAGCGCCAGGCCGGAATCGTGGGGAATTTGGTTCTAATCCAGACTAAAACTTGACTTTGTTTTCTAATTTTCTCTTCTTTCCGATATGTCCCTAATACTTTCTTATTTCTGGCTTGGTTCTAAAAGAGCCAATGTCACTATTTCCTTAGTATAAGTTATACCGCCGAAAGATTTTTTTCAGATCTATATAACCTAAAAAGGCCAATACCAGTGCTGTTTGCCTTAGTGTACCGTTTAAAATTTTTGACATTGGCCCTTTAAGAACAAAGCCACAGATTTATAACCCTTAAAACCTACCCATGTTAAAACTGTATTTTTCTTCCTTGTATCATAAACTACTATTTTAATGTATATTACTTATAATAGAGACTTCTTTCCCCAAACAAGTATGATAGTTTTCTATGGCAGCTTTAATGAGTGTATCTGACCTTAAAAAAAAACACCCATCATTCGATACTTGCTTACATTACGAGGTTTCTAAAAGTGAAACTGGTAATAAAAAAAGTCCACCCCTGAGAGGCGGGGGGTAGTTTATGTGAAAATTGGTATATTTGGGGTTTGCTGAAAGTGAATCTGATAACAAAAAAATCTAACTTCACCCCCTGAGGGGCGAGTGGTAGTTTTCGTGAAAAATGGTAAAAAGGGCAGAAACATGTCGCTATTATTTATGTAATAATAATAAAAACATTTTTGGAGAGATAATATCGTCTTAAGTTTATTTAAAAACTACCTCCAATATGAGCAAGGATCATCAAAAATATAATTTTTTAAAAATGGTACAGTTTGACGCACGGATCTGTGGCTACGGGAAGTATGTTTGGAATGTGTGTGCAAGTGGGAGGCCCGATGTAGGCACGCTCGCCTTATAACGCTCTTGACCGAAAGTAGAGAGCGCGAATGATTCCTCCCCCTTATATCGGAGACTTTCTTTCATGCGGAGAACTATATATTGGGGTTTTTAAGTTTGCTGAAAGTGAATCTGATAGGAGGTGAAAATTGGGAAAGTTCTTTTACTGGGTAGTGTATTTTTACTTGAGTAGCGAATATTGTAATAATCCGAAAAATAGTGTAATATAGCAGATTAGCTGGTGATGTTTCCTGCTTTCGCCATTCATTCAATTATTTTGAGCAAAAGAGGCTTTTTGTCTATAAGCCTATGCTCACTTTGATGTATGTCTTTAATAAATGTCTTTGTATCTCTCTCTTGTAGAGAATTAGGCTGGGATAAAAACTTAATCGATACTTTCATGTTAAAAAGCTCTTTTAACGAAACTGATCGCTTGCTTTCTGGGAAATCACTACGAAAATTTTTTTTATGGAGAATATACAGGGTGGTATATTTATTATAAGAATTCTTAGTATTTTGTTAAGTTTGGACTTAAGTAACTTAATTCATAAAAAGTTTTATACAAAAGTTATGAGAGCTTAATGGCTGCACAATATGCACTCAGAAAAATCCCATCTTGTAAAATCATTAAGAAATTATTTTAATTTAAAAAAATTGCCTTTTAAAATATTAAAAGTAAAAACTTTACGTTTTAGTTATGAACAATATTAATTTAAAAAAATAATTTTTACACAAAACCGTTTTTCACTTTAAAGTAAAGTATTGTCCCTTACTTTATATTTTAATGTTTTCTTAATAAAATTATAATATTTCCCTTTATATTGTTGAAAAATATCAATATATTAAAAGAATTCTTTTTAAAATAACCAGTTTTTGTATTCAAATCATTTACAAGTTTAAATTATTTAAGAGGAAAAATTTTTTTTAATTACAATGAATATTTTTATTTTTACAATGACTTATAAAATTAAAAAATATCTTTTTGAAGTAACAAAAAACACTGTCGGGGCAAAAATATATTGGTTTTCTTTTAAATCAAATGACTTTTGTTTGATTTTACAACGATTTTTCTCTGAGTGTGGTGTTTATATATATTTATTTATTTTTTAATAATTTAGTTTAATACGTTTAGGGGCACAATGAAGGCAGGTGGTGGGTAAACATCTTTTTAATGAGAAAAAGAGTCATGTAATACATCGTTTTAAAGCTCGTAAAAAACTCTTATGACCATATTTTTATTATTAATATTATTATTATTTTTTTTTTGAGGGGGTTCCATTTTCTATTTCTTTTAACTATTGCAATTATTGTTTTAAATTTTAATAGATACATGTGGGTTTAGATCGCAATTTTTTTCCATTATAGATGTAGATACATTTTTAATTTAGGGAACTTTTGTTAGGCCCTTAGGTAGAATATTCAGGAAAACAGTACCGACATCTGTCTAATTTTTGATACACTACTATTTATGCAATCTTCTTTATCTCCATGCATGCATGTAGATTTTCAAGCCCTCTCTAGTGTAAAACTGACCTCGTCCCTTACTGGATGGACCATAGTATCAAGTTCACGTTTTCGGGTTTGCCATTTCCTTAGATTATTTTTAATATCTACAATTTTTCTTGGCAAAAAATGTCACATTAGGGCACTCTAGACCAGACAATCTTAACAATACATATAGAAAATTTTATGAAAAGTAGGGGCGGTAAAGATTTTTTTAGGGATATCAAAAAATAATTATAAACTTCTCTGTGAGGTCAAAATTACACCTCTCTTGTCTTTTAAGACATTAAAATGACAACATTCTTTAAAAATATGTAACACTTACTAGTACTGATCCAGTCTATTCTGTTTATGTTTTATAAATATAGAGACACTGTCAGAACCAACTGTATCAATAAAGTCAGATATATTTTTGTGTATCGATAACAAATGTTGAATGCGCGAATGAAATTACATATCAACACTCTGTGGACAACAAAATGTCATAATATAATAATTTATTTTTTTCACTACTAGCTTTAGAACATACCATTATTTATCATGTTTTCAGACTGTGAAATCAATTTTCTTCACCTATAGCAATAATAATTTTTCCTCTCCTAGTAGAAGTCAATTTTATAAAAAATTGATTTTTGTCACTCTAGATATTTCAGTTCTTTGTGCAATTTTTACTAATTTAACTCAAGAAAATAGATTTATATAACTTTTTATTTATTAACTATAATTAATTATAATTATTACCAATTAATACAATCAATAATTAGCTATATATTATGAAAAAAAATTAAAAAACAAATTTTTAAACTTCAGTTCAAAGTATTTATTTGAGTAAATGTCATTGATCAAGGCTACTTGATTTTTATGAAAATTTCAAGAAATATAATTTCTGTTATATAGCCTCGCACTCTTAATGTGATTTAATACGCTCGGCTATAAAAAATGTATTCCCTACCTTGGTATATAATTACTATTAGTATTCACTAAAATTAAAGATTTACTCTGAATACGATTTTGCAGGGCTTATTTTTATACTAAAAAAGAAAAAAAATATACATATCAAGGCTTTTAAATTTTATGAAATTACAAATACTAGGGCTGTTTTTATACGAATTTTATCGATATTTGCATGATTTTAGGGTTTTTAGTGCCCGAAAAGTACCACTTATTGTTTTCTAAATAAATTTTTACTCTAATGGCGTTCTAACCACGACAAATAGAAAGCATTATGTAAATATTTTTTTTTTGGACCACCCTAATATTATGTAGTAGGGATATTACAGAGTAGGATTATTGTTGAGTAGAGATTTTATCGAGTAGGTTTGTTTGTTTGTTTGTTTATTTGTTTAACCTCGTACTATTCTACTTAATTAAGCATCCCCTAAGTCCAGGACTTGTGTGGGCTAGTACTAGAGGGAACCACCGGCTTATACTGACTTTCGAACCAGGTATGTTAGAGAGCGTAGAAAGAGTAGGGATTTTAGTCCTCTATTTACTTTCATTTTTCCAGATAGAATTATTAACACTATTCAATCATCAGAACAGACAAATATACTTGGTTTACCATGAACCTAAATGGCGCCATATTAACGATATAAAGGCATATCCACAGGCTCGCATATTAACGTAATACATAAAAATGCGATGGCGTGATTGACTTGATGTGCCGCCATGTATCTTGTAAGCCAATCACGACACCGCATTATTATGTTTTATGTTTTTATGCAAGCTTCTGGATAGGCCCTAATCAAATTGTTCAAAACAATAAATAATTGGAATTGATTACGTTGTCCATTTCCAGCGCATAAAGTAATGATAGTTTGCAATTTCACCTGTAATTCAGATAACCTTATTGCTTTAGATTGATTATGCAGGTAGCAAATTAGAGTTTCAATTAAAATCCAATTGACACCTAAACCTGTGATGTAATTTTCGTTATATCACATCGATAATCGGTATAAATTCAAAGTAAGGCGAGCAGAGCGATTAAACGATAATTGCAACTATTATAGAAATATTTAAATCTAATTTGGCAAAAGTAATATTTTTTGCGAATCTCCCGTTCTATTATAATAGGCCTAATTTACCATAGTAATAACTTCAACCAGAGGGCGCTGCATAATTTTGTTTATGCAAAATTGCTATAGGGGGAAGTAGGGTAATGCTAGAGCAGGCCTTCCCATTTCTTGTGAAAGGAAGGCGCCCTTCTGCCTGCAACTTAAGAGAACCAATTTAAGGTTACTTGTAGCCATTATATCGGGCAACTGCAAACTAAATAAACACCTCCTTGCAATGAGACTCGTCGATAGCCCACTTTGCAGAGGATGTAACCTAGAAAACGAAAAAATGGAACATGTGCTCTGTCACTGTCCAGCGTTAGCTTCAAAATGAGGGTCCATGCTAGAAGAGTACTGGCTCGACATGGCCGGTATATGCAACATCATCCCTAATTCCTTACTGAGGTACATTCAAAGTGTTGGATGGTTAGGGGATTTACCAAAGGGAGGTAGTACAATGGGCCCAACAAGGAGGCCTAAGTGCATGTTCTGTGCATGAATATGTCAGCACCATTCACCCCAATTATCCAGTTATATAGTTATCCAGTCGGATTGGCACCTTATGAATATAACAAAAAATTTATAAAACTCATTTAATAATAAATGTAGGTGTATCGGTGGAGAATACTTTTTTCCTTAGTTTTAAATGAAAAATCACCCTGAGCCTTAAAATGTTATTGGTACTTTTTTTGTTCCTCATTTATTATGTCTATCTTCGAAGGTCCATAGATCCCTTAGGGCTCATTTTTGGACCATCCTTTGCAGCAACTTTTTTTCATATTTTGGAATGTAGAATAGCCTCATAAATCTTGGCATGCCAGTTAATGATCACCCTGTATTTTATATTTTTATATTTTCAAGGTCTTATAAAAAAGAAAATACGTGAATATTTTAACAGTTTTAGTTTTAAACCTCGACATTTTTTTGTCAAAATTATTATTTTTTATTTTTGTTTTGAGGGGTGTGGGGTCTGGTTCGACACAGCTTTAAGGAGCAAAAAAGTCGTGTAATATGTTGCTTGCAAAAAATTCAATGTGGTGGTGTATTTTTTTTTTTTATAAAAATTATATCTTTCTCTCTTTCTCTCTTTCTCTCTTTCTCTCTTTCTCTATTTCTCTCTCTTTTTTTTTAATTTGGCTTGTTCCTTTTAATTGAAAAGTATAGTCAGAGCAATTTTTGATAACAATGTGCATAAAATGCGGTTGTACCTTGTTTAATTTAAAAATAACATGTTTTTTTTGGAATTTTTATTATTTTTGTCCGTTTTCGAATAAACGTATTTTAAATAAATGTAATTTTTCATCAAAAGCACCCATAGGTGACTGGCGTGATCATATGATCACGGGCCCCCGCTTGCCCCACCTTTAATATAAAAATTTAATTTATATTAAAATTAACTACTGGCCTCATAACTAACCATATCCTAAAATTTGAACAAATTCGACCATAAAAAAATAACTTCGTCCTTAATGGGTTAATAAAAAACTAAGGAAAAAAAGGTTTTGAAAAAAAAAAAAACAGAACATATTTTGACGTTTTATAATTTTAAATGTGAACTGTGAAAAACTGTAAATAATGATCGGAAGGAAGGGAGATTTAAAACGCACTGTATAATTTTAATTACTCAGTTTAATAATAGTCTAAAAATATATTCAAGAGTTACTAAGAATTTTAAAATTTTGTCAGTGATTTTATAATTTACTTTTTATGCGGAACCCTCGATAACATTTCTGTTACATTAAAAAAGGACAACAAAATATCAGTCAAAAAAAAACTAACCTAAAATTTAACATGAAACAAAACAATACGGTTGTGTGCCCACTATAGTTTTAAATCTAAATAAATAATCAATAACCAATAAATAAATAAATTTAATAAAAGTGACTAAAGTGGTTAAGTGATTTTTTAAAAATGAATCAAACCTAGTGTATTCGACAATGATAAGAAATGTCAATCTTTTTGTTTTGATATTCATGGTGGACCTAATTGTTGACTTGGTGCTAGATGCCCCAATAAATGATGGTAAAGATAGTTTTAATAAAAAGAAAAAAATAACTGTTTTACAACCCCCAGAATTCAGGCTTCAATATTTGTATAAAACTTTTTTGGCTCCTCAAAATTATTTTAAAAAATTAAATAAATACATAATTAAATAGTAATTTTTAATAGCAATAAAATGATGTGTTACATGAACATCTTTATTCTTAAAAAAATAGCTGTAATAACCCATATTGCCCCTTCTTTAAAGTGAGGATATTTATTTCAACATCAAAAGTTTTCAGTTTAAACATATTATATTTAAATATTTTTTAGAATTTTAATAGTTTTATTCTTCTCGAGATATAACATAATTTAGAAAAAAATTAAAAAATGCCCCTCCCCCACAAATTAATAGAAAAGAATGTACAAACAGAAATTTTCAAAAGCTTTAAAATTGTGTTTCCACAAGTTTGTTTGATCTTTCCTTTGTAAAAGATGTGCACAAGTGCCCCTGCTTAGGCTACAAAAGTGGGGACGCTTATAATAACGTCAAACGTTTCCACTGTTTTATTAAAATACTTTAAATTAACCTTTCTTTAAAAAAAATAATATTTTTTCTATTTTTTATTTTATTTGACGTTTGAAAAAGCCCTTAAGGGCTTAGTAAACAAGCCCACGTACAGGTATAACCCTCCCATTGGTCGGGAAATTTTCTCTTTTTTCAAAATACCAGAAATATTCAGAAAATTTCAGAAAAAATTTGGGAAAATCTGGAAAATTTCGAAACTAAACTTAAAACATTTAGTAATATTTTAATTAATAATTTTTTTTCACTGATTTAACTATAATTTTCGAAAAAATTGGTTTTTCATTTCATTTTCTGCACGTTAAAAAAAAAACAATAAAAATCAAGAAAAAATACACACAAGAAAAGTAGTTAAACCAACAATACTATTTTTTCGATATGGTTAATTTAACCATATGTTATGGTCAATCCAACATTTAATTTGATTCAACAATACTGTATTGTTCATTAAATCATATAATGATTATTTTATCTATATTATGGATAAATTAACCATAATAATAACAATAATCCTTTATTCCAGCCCAGAGGGCCATATACAAAAAATACAAAAAAAAAAAAAAAATACAAAACATACAAAATATCTACAAGAAAATTAATAATTAGCCAATATACAAAAGTTCAAAAGAGCTACCGTCCCCCCATTAAAACTCTACTCCAGGTATGCCATAGATTGGAACGCCGTAGAATGTCACTTCTTAGCAGAGCCACAATAAAGAGGTTGGAAGATTTATACAGCCGATCGCGGAACCCAAAAGCCCGAAATCTACGAATAGCTAGAAAGCCATTAACACGAGCCGTAGCAAACATTTCACTAGCACTAGAAAATCTCGGTATGTTATTTAAGAGTCTAAACGCATTATTATAGCACACGCGCTGTTTATTCCACCATCCCAGTGTATAATTACACCAAAGTTCGGACATGTAGATCCCTGAGCAATATGTTTGAAATAACAGTTTTTTAATGTCAGAGTTACACTTGGAGAAACGACGGGTTAACATATTAGCACGGACGCAGAGGGCTTTGTACTGTCTCTGAATGTCGAGATTATCGGAGAGATCACAGGTTAGAATATGCCCTAAGTATTTGAATTGCGACACTATACTTATAAGACTACCGTTAAGTTTGATCGGGGGCACCACTAAGTCTTTATAATTAGAAGGTCTGAACACCATGGCACAGGTTTTGTTGACATTATATACAAGGTGGTGCTCTACAGCGAAATCTTCACATATCCTAATGAGTTTATACAGTCCCTCAAGGGAAGGGCACAGCAGAACCATATCATCCGCATAGCTAAGGCAGTTAATTAGCACTCCATTGATATAGCACCCAACACCGGAGAGTTTTAGACGAAGGTGAAGACTGTCGATGTAGGCATTAAATACATCAGATGAAAGAAGGCTACCCTGACGCACACCATTTCTGATATAGAACGGTGGAGATAAACTGGAACCCCATCTGGCAACTCCGACTACGTTATTGTTCCAATGCGACAAAAGCCGCAACCATAGCATAGTTAAATTAGATATATGGTTAAATCAAGCATAGGGTATTGTTGAATCAAATTAATAGTTGGATTGACTATACCGTATTGTTAATTTAGCCGTATAAAAAAATAGTATTGTTTGTTGTTGTTGTGCGTTAGTAAAAAAATGTCGGAAAATTTTTATTGATTTTTTTACGTTTCTGGACGTTTTATATGCAAAAAGTATGATTAAAAGAAAATCGGTGGGTCTGTGTTTCTGGAAATTTGTGACCAAGATAACTCAAGAATTCGGGCTAAAGACTTCAAATTTGGACTAGGTTGATTATCCAAAGTTCTAGGCTGGGATTGTTTTTGGTAAAAATCGGATTGGGGTAAGGGGGTAAAATGGGGTGACAACAATTTTTTTCAAATTATTTTTCGTTTTAAAAATTAAAAAAAAAACTTTTTTTTGAAAAACAACATTTTTTTGAAAAACTTTTTTTTTTAATTTTTTTTTTATTTTTTTCGTTTTTGATTGTAATGAAGCTAGTTCTATAGGGGAAAGTATCATTTTGTTGGCAGCAGTATTTTTATGTGTAAAAAACATATTTATCCAATACATACAGATAATAAGACAATTACCAGCTTTATTTTAAATAGATAAACTCAATAATAACCCCCGCGTGGTTTTTTCTTTATTGAGTGGATAATTATTTATTTTACCCACTCAACTGTCACTTGACTAATTATTTTCTTGTAAATGTCATTAAAATTTTTAATAAAAATATGAATTCATTAGCTATTTATTGGATAAAACCTTGTATGGCACTCATGGGTAAACCGATATTGCCCTCAGGTTAATTTTCTCATGGGCAATATCTTACTTTACCCACTAGTACCATAAATAACTATTTTTTGTCCTTTTCAAACATTAGGAAACAAAATATGCAGTGAAATCCCTGAAATGATCCTGGAAGAAATCCTGGGGGCCGCTTATAATGCCCGTTATATGAGTATCGATATTCCTGCCAATGGAGATGAAAATGGGAGTAAAAGAGGAATCGGGAGGGATCTGGAGTTTTATGTGGACAGTGGTTTCCGTGAGGATGTTAGGGAGGAACCTGCTTGGAATATTGTTAACCATGTGGAAGCCACTCTTAGAGTTTTTGGAGATACTAGGTAGGTACAGTTGGTAAAATAATTATAAACAATTTCATAAATAGAAACTTAATTCCTTAGCTGTGAGATTCAATTTTTCAAAATTGTTCTTTTTTAATATCCCTTTTTCGAGAAACGAAAAATAAAAAAAATAGTTTTTTCCCACTTTAATCCCCTTACCCCACCCCAATTTTTACCAAAAACAATCCCAACTGAGAACTAAGGATATCGATCTATGTTCCATATTTGAAGCCTTTAGCTCAGAGCATTCTGGAGATATCGTGGTCATTCACTAATTTGCCGAAAAAATAGACCTATAGACCAATATACATACCGTAAAAAAGCAATGAAATTTACATTTACATACAAGAATTAGTTATATTAAAAGCTGCTTCCAGCTAAGGACATATCCACAGCCTCGCATAACACGCATAGTACATAAGAATGCGATGCCGTGATTGGCTTGATGTGATCTTATGTACTATGCGTGTTATGTGAGGTGTGGATATGCCTTAAGGCTTGCTGCATAACTAAACGTTGAGTCTGTCTGTTAAACATGAAAGAATAATAAATAATTAATATAAAATTTTGTTTATTGTTGTTTTTGTAATAATATATTACCACAGAACTAAATGTCACAGACTTTCAGTTCTATGTATATTACCTACAAATAGTTTTCTCTGTTTTTTTTTTTTTATCAGAAAACTATTTTTCTGTAAATTACATACCTTAGTTACCTTAGATTCTATAATCACACAAAGCTAGGTAGTATACGAAAAATTTTAACATTTAAAAAATATAAAATGCATATAGATATATCTAAAGTCAGAAATTTGGAACACGTAAATAACATAAACCAAATAATTTTTTTACTATATATTTTATATGTTTAGGGATAAAATTGTGGCTGGGGGTAAAGGGAGGCATTTTTTGAATAGAGAAGGGGGTCGTGTAATACATCATTTTAAAGCCTATAAAATACTTTATATAGCTACATATTTTATTTTTTCGGTTTTTTTTTGTCAATTTTTTCTTTTAATTAAACAATTTTTTAGTAATGATTTATTTATTTTTTCAAAGAGGTCAATTATACTTTTATACTAATTATGAATGATATAAATAAAATTTTACAAAAAAAATCTTAAATAATTGCATTTTTTAGCAAAAAAAAAAAATAAAAAAGAAAACCTTAGAAAAAAATAAAAAAAATATATGGTCGAATAGAGAACGACCTCTTCCATTTAAAAAATATTCTCCCTTGCCCCCAGTCTCTATTGTGTCCCCTAAGTATCAAATATATACTAAAAAAATATTTCGGTTATGTTATTTATGTGTTACAAATTTTAAATTGATATCTTAAGCCGCTCAAAAGTTAAAGGATGGGGGGCGGACTTTTGACAAGCTCTATTAACGCTATTAATATCGATGGTGATACTTCAATATGTGCAAAAAATAAGTTTTGCTATCTAGTCTTGTGAGTCTAATCTAGTCTAATTTAGTCCAATCTACTCTAATCTAGTTACTAGATTCTAGTATAATTATAATCTAATCTACTCTAGCAGTAGAATTTATCACGTATCTGAATTCCAAAGCCGTAAGCCGTAGCATATTATTTTTTTGTATATATTTATAGTCAATTTTTTGTGGTAACGCCGGTTAACCTGTATAAGAAAAAATACATATTCCCCTAACTTGGTTAGTAACCGCTGCTCTTCAAAATATCTTATTACATTTATGGGAGAATTAGCTCAGCGGTCTAAGACATCGATATAGCATTGACACTGAGCCAATCATCGTGAGTTCAAACCTCACTGGCGCCGATTGCCTTTTTCAGTTAATTAATAATCGAAAGTCAATAAAAGCCTGTGGTTCCCTCTACTACTAGCCCACACAAGTCCTGGACTTAGAGGATGCTTAATTAAGTAGAATAGTACGAGGTTAAAAACAAACAAACAAAAAACAAACATTAGGTGTTTCCTCTAATTTAAATTATGCCATTATTTCCTGTAGGTTCTCTAATTATGTAACAAATGCTTTAACCCCGCCTATAATTTAATAATAACAATAACAACGCTTTTCCCAACTAGAAATAATAGTTCAAACCAAAGTTTAATATTGTCAATAATGATTTTATGGTAATCCTATAAAATGTGTGGTTTTATACAAACTTTGTATTTTAACGAAAACTTGATTGCTTGGTTAAGACTTCGTGAAACCACGTGCAATGTTAAAGTGGTTTGGTCTAATTTCAACTGCTTAGGACGTGTCACCTCAAAGCAACCAAGCTTCAGTTTGTGCCGGCTCTGAGAAATTTCATAACATTTTAAATTACGTCAAAATTTTCGTCCTAGAATAAATTAAATAAAAGTTTTTCTTTGTTTTTGTACACTCAGACCATTCCTCTTCAACCGATTTTACTCAATTACAATAGCTGCCCTCCAAATTTGTATTCTCTAGCTTTATCCCTTCTTACGTTATCTTTTCAGAGACCTTCGATCCACCAATTTTATAAAATGGTCTTAAAAGTATTAAACAGTACAAAAACGCCGAGAAAACTGCTTTGCTCCTTAACCGCCAATGGTACGAAATCATAAATTTGCGATTTTATCCCACGTGGTGAAATTTCTATGGCAAAATATATATTTATTAATAGGATTTTGAAAACAATGTCAGTATACAAAGTTTTAAAATATAATCTAAAAAGACTACTAAGCACAATTACTTATGTTATTTTTGCCCAAACTTGGTACTCCAATTTTTTTTAAATATTTATGACTGGGTCTTTAGAGGTTAATACTATTAGAAATATTATGTTTTTCAAACAATTCGTTAATCTGACATCGCTACCTCATTTATAAACTGTTGTATATCAAAAGTAGTTAAATTCAAAAACGTATCAATTCACCGGAGCTTTGAGAGTACCTACTGTGTACATTTTATGAACTGGAACCTCTGTGGAATGTGAAAAATTCAAGGTCATCTATACTTTACATGCTATATTTTACCTCTTCTCTTCCCCTTGCCTCAGCTCACAGGTGCCAGTTACTATTGTGATAACATTACATGGGCATTTAATAAATTGACCATTTCGAGATACAACACTTTATTACCGAGGTATCGATATTTGTCAAATATTTGTTTACTAATTTTATAAAAACAAAAAAATCAATTGTAAATATGTGCTAAAATTAAATAAAAATCTTTTCTAAGTACTGATTTGATAAAATTATTAAATAACATTAATTGCTTTATTTAAAAATATGTGTTATGTTGCATTTACAATGTCGAGTCACAAAAAACATTGTTTTTAACCTTGTCCGCAGTTTAAAGCCATACAGTGTTTCATACTTGCAGTCGAAGAAAAAGTATAGTCTACAACACGTATGGAATAGTCATTCCGCGCTCGCGGGACCGTCATCCTCGCCTGCCGGCTCGTATGACAAACTTTCCGCTCGCGCGTAAAAATTGTTTACTCCATACTTGTTATAGAATATACTAATCTCTCCCAGTGTGAGATAATTTTAAAAATAATTGTTAACACTGTCACTTGATTTTTTTTAATTGCAAAGGCATGACAATGATTATAATTTCCATTGGAGAAAATTCAACAATATTTACCTTTGGATAAAGCATTGACATGGAAAACATTATTGAATATAATACATTATTTATTAAATAAATAGTAATAATACTTTCACACGTTTTAAAAACATTTAAACGCAACTGTTACTGTTAAGAGAGAGAGAGAGAGAGAGAGAGAGAGAAATTAGTTTCTCTCCTAGTGTGAGATAATTTTAAAAATAGTTGTTAACACTGTCACTTAATTTTTTTTAATTGCAAAGGCATGACATGTCGACAATGATTATAATTTCCATTGAAGAAAATTCAACAATATGTACCATTGGATAAAGCATTGACATGAAAAACATTATTGAATATAATACATTATTTATTAAATAAATAGTAATAATACTTTTTTAGGTATCGGCGAGATGCGGACTACCTCCAGGAGTGGCATTGTAAGTCCCGCATTAAGTGGACCGATCTAGGGGCAAACTATTTCCCAAGGTACCTACGATCAGTAGAATGTGTCGATTCCTCCTGCTGGTTCAATATTTATCGATGTAAACCCCGCTCGTTTACCGTCAAAATCCTGAAAAGAAAACGGGATCGATGCGTTAAAGCTGAACCTGGAACCAGAATTGGGGTCACTGGTTTACCACGTGACCTAAAGGAGCTCTGGGTTTGGGAGGAACGAGCTGTCAGTTTCTGCTGTGATTGTTCTAATTAAATTGTAAATAATTTATTAAAGTAAATAAACCGAAGAAAAAAAAAATTTTTGTTTTTTCAGTAAAGAAACTATTAATCTATCACAAGGCACTTAACCCATTAGCGTCCAGCGTCCTATTTAGAGGACAGTGCGTTCCAAATTTTTTTTTGCCTCTTTTGCGCAACTTGACGAATATGGCGTATCGCCACATAAAAGTACATAGAAAATAGTTTGTTAGAAGAGCATTTGGTTCTTGTTTTTTGGTTGGCAGAATAAATTCAATTCCCTATGTAAGGTTGGCTATCTTGTGTTTCAAAACCATTGTCAATCAAAATATTATTTTGTTATTTGTCAATTCATTTTTAAAAAGCAAGAAGAAAATGGTAGAAAGAACAAGAAAGGTCTTAAAAAGAAAATTAATGAATCTACAAATTTGTAGACATTTAATATTTTGTTAAAATCAAGCAATACATATAACGCAGTGGTAAATAAAAATTTTACGCGGCAGAATGTTTTTCAGCAAGTTAAAATAATACAGGTGCATAATTTTATTTAAAAAATATAATTTTAGGTATCACCAGATCAGGTAATGGAAAATTTTATTTTAATAGCACAATATAAATAAAAAAACTTACTTTTATTATAATTTTAAACGAACTTCCAGTGTTTAGAAACATTTTCTTATAATTATTTTTAAGACGTAAAATATCAGCCAATTTAACCTAATTGCCAAAAATTATCAAAATAACAAGGGGTTATAAAAATATCACTAAAAGTAATTTAGAAACCACTAATGATAGCTGCCTTGATCCAGTTTTTTTCTCAGATAGATTCTTCGCGGAGTTTAATGGCCATTTTGTTCAAACTTTAGTTCTTTACTATAGTAGGAGATAGATCTTTTACAAACGTAGCGTCATTTCTGGATGATCGCTTAGATAAAACGTTTTTAATTTAAATTAAATAGTTATTTAAGTTTAAGTTTAACTTAAGTTACAACAAATGAGTCTCCAAAACTATTACAAGTAGTAATTATTGCAAGACAACTGGTAATCTTACACCAGCCACAATTAGAACAAGAGAAGGAAATATGCTTTACATTTTATAGTAACTCTTTGAAATTTATAATTTTTCTTTTTTCTTAGATATATTATTATTTTTTTCCTAAGACCAACTTAAGTTAACGTCAAACATAAAACGTCAACAAATTTTAAGACAATTTTTTCGTCTTATTTACCTCTCAGAAAAAAATAGTATACCCACCTCGATGCAAATCTATTTGAGTGCACTTTGAGTGCTTTTTTATTCGGCTCCCCCTCTTCAAAAAAAGCACTCTCGTGCACTGAAAAGTAGGTTCGCGTACTCGGTGCGTAATAAACTATTATTTACGTTCTACTTAGTATTAAGCACACACTTGGATTATGTCCATATTACAACAATTGTGTTTTTTGTTGTATTGTAAAACCCGAATGCTTTTGTTTTTCCATTTTGACAGTACTTTTTTATTGTCAAATAAATGTCAGTGTTTCAGTTTTAATAATTTCATTGATTTTTAGCTTTGGGCTGTAGAACGTAAATAAAATAGTACATAAAATTAGTTTGCGACTGGCTTTTATTGCACTGAAATGATTTTTCTACTTACCTTATCAAAAATGTCGGCAGTCCGTGTATAATTTTTTTTAAGGGTCCTCCCCTCGGAATGGGCTAAAGAAAGGGTGAAATAGAGAACTGCCTTAAACTACTCATAGGAAAAGATAACCTAGGGCACGGTAGGTTGGAAACACAATTAATTAATTAATGGGATTTTTTGCTTAAATATTGATCACGGATGTTTTACAAACATTTAAAGACCAATTTTAAAATAATCTCCGGACGCCTTTTTAAATAAAGTTGATTTTTGTATTTTTCTATCAGAAAATTTGAATATTTTTTGCTCGCCATTTTTGCTGGTGATTTTTTTGTATCTAATTTTATTTTAACTTTGCAGTTTTTCTTTCAGTTTCAGTTTCAGTTTGAACTGGAGGGTATACAAATAATTTTTAAGCATTTTTTTATTTTTTTTTTATATACGTGAATAATACTGGACTTTACAGGTTTTATATATTTTTTTATTTAAAAACCACTTAAAAATTATTATAACTTTTAATTATAATTATAAATTTCTATTTTTTTGTATTACATGTATGTGACATATACAAAATTTTAAAAGAAACAAAAAATAACACTTTATCCAATATATACAAATAATGAGACAATTACCAGCTTTATTTTAAATAGATAAACTCAATAATATTCCCCGCTTGGCTTTTACTTTATTGAGTGGATAATTATTTATTTTAACCACTCAACTGTCACTTGTCAAATTATTTTCTTGTAAATGTCATTAAAATTTTTAATAAAAATATGAATTCCTAAGCTATTTATTGGATAAAACCTCCCATGCAACAAGGATGTAACTCAAGTTAGACCTATTTTGAGTTATTCTCATAAGTAAATCCCTTGAAAAAAGACACACATGGTGGTACTACTCAGATTTCTCCACAGGCCATTTTAACCAAAAGCACTAAAGTAAGAAATTCTAAACTTGAATATTATCAGAAACAAACAATAAATAAACAATAAATACTTATACAGTTTAATAGAGAATTTTATAAGCTTTCAAATGATGTATCACATGGCTTCTTTTTCCACTTCAATCATTTCCCACCCTTAAATAACAAAAAAAAAATTTTAGAAATTTAGCAGTCATGAAAAATGACAATATATGAGTTACGGCTTTGTTGCTTGGGGGTATTGATATGTGACATATACAAAATTTTAATAGAAACACAAAATAATACTTTATTTAAAAAGGCGTCCGGCAATTATTTCAAAATTGGTCTTAAAATGTTTGTAAGTCATCCGGGATCAATATTTAAGCAAAAAATCCCATAGGCAAACACTTTTCAATTAATATTGCTTCCAACCTACCGTGAAGGGCACATTCGCAGGCTCGCGTAACAAGCGTAGTACATAAGAATGCGATGCCGTGATTGGCTTGATGTGCCGTCATGTATCTTGAAAGCCAGTCACGGTATCGCATTCTTCTAACCTAACAAATTCTGAATTATTTAAAAGTTTAAAAGCTGTAATGCCGCGAAGAGTATAATCAGACTAGTTTGCCAAGAAATATATTTTACAATGAATATATTTTAAGTAATTAACGAAAATTAAACTGGCTGATATAAGAAAACTTCATTAGTAAATTTTGGAATTTATTGCTCACCCTTATAATAATATACAGGGTGTCCCAGCTAAAACAGATCAGTCGTAATACTTGAACCGTCCCTTAGGAAACGTGCAAGTATTACGTAACGCCCATTTTGATCATTTTGTACCCCCCCCTGTAAGGGAACGTTCAAGTATTACGTAACGCTCCTAGGGGGGGGGGGGAGGTCATTTTAGAGTGTTACCCCCATGTTAATGGTATAGGAAAATAGCGTTACAGAGGGGGGGTCCAAAATGATCAAAATTTTCATTTGCTATTCAGGTGCTATTTTAGGTCGATATTTTCGATCTATTATATGTCGAAAATAGCATGCTATTTTAGGTTTCTAAATGGATAAAAAAATCGGAATAAAAATACCAGCTATATTATTAGTGCTAGTTGTGTGCATTTAGGGACATTTTAAGGATATTTCTGGACCATAAAAATAACTCACATTTAGTGTACTAGTTTCGAGCCATTTTGGTTTTCTGGGCGGTCTAAGTAAAAGTTCTACTACCGTAGAACTGTATACCTTTTGGTAATTGTTATTTTTAAAAAATCTGACACTAATAGGAAAAAAAAAATGGATTGAGTTAAACTGCAAATATAAAAAATATGTAAAAAAAGAAATAAATTCTTATTTTTTAGGTTGTCTTTTTTGGGTAATTTTACCTTTAAATATTTGGAGAAGTTGTATACCTTGTAACGGTTTACTATTGATTTTATTTTTTTATACTTATATTAGTTTTTTCCATTTTGTTTGTAATTTTAATTTTGTAGAACTATTGGAAAATGTGATATAATTTAAGTTAATTCGTTCAGTTAAGTTTGACAGAATAATTAAGTCAACACCACCTTTTAGCAATCACGTTGTTTGTTTCGCTTTTAATCTCCTCACCGCTAATAGTTAGTCTGGGAAAACCAGGATTAAAATCTGCATTATTTGTTATGTAATTATTTTCTTTTTTCCTTTTTTATAAAGAAACTGTTGTGATTGATTGCCTAAATCATGTCAATCTAATAAAACTTCGGTAAATATCAAAATAAGTAAAAAAAATACGTCTGTCTGTTTTTCTCTCTGCCTGCCTGTCTGTCTGTCTGTATTCACAATAACTTCGCTTCGAGCTAGAGACTTTTTTAAATTTGGTACCCAGACGTATTTTCATATTATCTTGGACAAGTTTCGTATTATTTAAGCAAAATCGGTGGGGTGGGTAAAAGGGAGTTAAATTTTAGTTTTGGCCATATCTTTTTATTATTTACAGTATGATGTATGTTTTTCACTACTAGCTTTGGAAGTCAACTTTGTTTAGCTAGTTTTCCATTCGAGAAATGAAATATCTTTACCTAGGTCAATAATTATTATTATAAATAATATTATCTCCTATTAGAAGGTAATGAAGTCACCTGATTTCTGTCATTTTAGATGTTTCAGTTCTTTGTGAAATTATCACTAATTAAACCCAAGAAAATAGCTTTAAATAACTTTTTATTTATTAAATATAATTAATTATAATTATTACCAATTAATAAATCAATAATTAGCTAAATATTATGAAAAAAAAAAAAATCAAATGAAACTAAATTTTTAAACGTCAGTTCAAAGTATTTATTTGTCATTGTCATCAATGCTACTTAATTTTTATGAAAATTTCAGGAAACAGCATTACTACACTTCTGCTCAAAAATATCGGCCCACCTAAAAAAATACACATTTTTGAATGCAAATATCTTCAAAACTATTTAATGGATTTATTCGATCTTTTTTTTATTTTGAAGCTTGAACTTTTAGCTCTTACTTACTGGAATAAAAATTATCAAACATCTTTTTTTATACCGGCAGAAATGAAAAGTGCACAGCTATGTTTTTTTACTGCACCTTTCGATATGCGCATGGTTCGCCACTGCATATTTTTTTACAATTTAATTAATTGATTTTATAGCCTAATTAAATGGAAGTAATCTCTTTTTAAATTTTTTAATTTTCCTTTTCTCGTTTAGGAGATATAAGGTTTTTTCTAAAAATTTACATTTTTGCAAGTAACAAAAAAACTACGCAATGGATTTAATTGATTTTTTTTTTAATTTAAAGCTTAAATCGTAAACTTTTATTTATTTAATTAAGGTTTCTGTTGGAAACATGTTTAAACTGAGTTTTCATTGCTTAAATAGTCATGTTTTTTTTACTCGATCTTTTTTGTTGCAATTTAAACACAAACTCAAATCTTTCCATAAGTTTTAAAACTTATTCTAATAGCCACACTTATTGTGACTGATTCCGTCTTTTATTTTTTATCATAAGTCTTCTCATTTAGGAGAAATTATGTTTTTTTGGTAAATAAGGACTTTTTAAGTGGTGGGCTAGTGCCACCCCTGTAACTAACTTTTTTATGATTGACAAGACTTGTCACTTATGTGGCAATACTTTTTTAACTCGTTAAAATTTTATTTAATTGTATTATTTAAATGGAAACAAGTCCGGAAGTAGCTGCCCAAGCTGTAGCTCTGCTACAAGAAGGGCACAGTCAGCGTTATGTTGCTCAACAGTTAAATATTACGAGAGCAGCGGTAAGAAGAGTATTCCAACGTTTTAAGGAGACCGGTTCCTTTAGTCGACGCCAAGGAGCTGGCAGACATAGGTGCACGTCCGCTCGGGATGACCGATTTATCGAGCTTAATTCCCTGCGGAATCGTCGTCTAAATTCAGTTAATTTGAGATCACGGCTTCAAGAAACAAGAGGTGTAGCAGTAAGTAGGTCCACTATTGGTCGAAGGCTTTTTGAAAGAAACCTTTGCTCTTATAAGGCCGCAACTGGACCTAAACTCACTGCTAACCATCGTCGTGCCAGGCTGCAGTTTGCAAGAAGACATTTAAACTGGGACAGAAACCAATGGGCAAAGGTTATGTTTTCTGATGAAACCAGGATATGTCTATTTGGGAATGATGCAAGACAGCGTGTCTACCGACGTCCTGGAGAACGTTATGCACAGGCCTGCATTGCAGAAAAAGTTAGTTATGGTGGTGGATCGTGCATGATATGGGGAGGTATATCATTGGAAGCTAAAACTGAACCCGTTTTTATTATAAGGGAAGAACGTGGACGGCAAAGGCGAAGTCTTACAGCGGAAAGGTATGTCGAAGAAATTTTGGAAGAGCACGTCGTACCTTACGCCGGATTTATAGGCGATGACTTTATTTACATGCAAGACAATGCAAAGCCGCATACTGCAGCAAATGTCAGACGATACTTAAGAGATGTCGGTATCGACGTCTTAGAGTGGCCAGCTAATAGCCCCGATCTTAACCCAATCGAACATCTCTGGGATGAGTTAAAAAGAAGAATTCGATCAAGGAACCCAGCGCCAGCGACAATTCCAGAACTAATTATAGCAGTCGAGGAAGAATGGGAAAATATACCTCAGAATACTATAAGAAACTTAATTCTCTCTATGAGTAATAGAGTACAGGATGTACTTAGGGCTAGGGGGGGAAATACCAGATATTAATATTAGACATATCGCACCCGTTACAGAACAGTGTTATAACACAAAATTTTGAAAAATGTGTTTTTAGTGTAATTACGGCTCTTATTAGGATCTACCGACCTGTATAACTGGCATATTACATATAACTATAGCATAGTTTCATGTAATATGCCAGTTATACAGATCAGTAGATCTCAATACGAGCAGTAATTACACTAAAAACACATTTTTCAAAATTTTGTGTCCTGTATTATTGTTATTGAGTATTCTGTTATTGTGTATTCTCTAATTGTGTTTTGTTATTGAGTATTCTTTTATTGTGTTCTGTATGGTTGTTATTGAGCATTCTGTTATTGTGTTCTGTTATTGAGTATTCTGTTATTGTGTTCTGTATTATTCTTATTGAGTTTGCAAGTTTTTTGTGGATTAGGCCTAATGGGGAAACCAGTATAAAAAAAACGAGCTAATCACTTTACCTCATGGGTGGCTTGGAAATAAGTGCTGGTAAATAGGAACAAATTTGATGGAAAAATAATACATATTTTTTAAAATAAACTGCTTATGGAATATATGTGGCTGGACTATAATTGTGTGGTTCTGAACTATTGTTGTGTTAAATTACGGTATGGAATATTTGTGAAAAAAAAATTGGAAAATGTACAAAAAAAGGAATGGAATTATTATTTTGAAAAGAATAGGAGTAAATGCTGCCAGGCATGGGATATACAGCTGCCTCAAACCATTTTTAAAACCTAATTCTGTATGAAAAACATTGGGAAATATGACTATAACGTCTATAATATTTATGTAGATAAATTTTAACTATAGTGTATACACATTGATAACCTAGCCTCAACCGTGTAATGTTGGTTAGTTTTAGTGTTTTGTTAAATTAAATTGAATGTTTTATTGACCATAATGTAATGTAACTAATAATAACGAAAAACAGCATTGTTGTAAAAAAAACATACACGTCTAATACGTTTTTTTGTGTTTATAATTGTTATTAAATAATTTTAATAAAATTTAAAATTTGTTTATTGTTATTTTATTTGATAAAATATTTTGTTTAAAAAAAATTAAAAAGCAAAAAGTCCTTAAAAAGACGTTAGAACTTGTTTTTGGAGTACCATTAGAGATTTAAACAGTCTGTGCAAAGTTCGTTCGACATATATGCCTCAAAACGCAGTCTGAGCTGGGAACCAAAAAGTTGCTAACGCAGAAAACGTGTTAATTAAATGTATTTATTTAAGCTAAAGTTATAGAAGTGCAATAGATCTTTATATTCTATCGACGCTTTTCCGTCATATACAGTTTTACAGGGGTGGCACTAGCCCACTGATTAAAAAGTCACTTTTTCCGAAAAACTTTAATTTCTCCTAAATGAGAAGACTTATGATAAAAAATAAAAGAAGGAATCAGTCACAATAAGTGTGGTTTTTAGAATAAGTTTTAAAACTTATGGAAACATTTGAGTTTGTGGTTAAATTGCATCAAAAAAGATTGGGTAAAAAAAACATGACTATTTAAGCAATGTAAACCCAGTTTAAACATGTTTGCACCAGAAACTTAAATTAAATAAATAAAAGTTAAGGACTTAAGCTTCAAATTAAAAAATAAATCAATTAAATCCACTGTGTAGTTTTTTTGTTATTTGCAAAAATGTTTATTTTCAGAAAAAACCGTATATCTCCTAAACGAGAAAAGGAAAATTAAAAAGTTAAAAAAGAAATTACTCCCATTTAATTGGCCTATAAAATCAATTAATTAAATTGTAAAAAAATATGCAGTGGCCAACCGTGCGCATATCGAAAGAAGCAATAAAAAAACATAGCTGTGTAATTTTCATTGCTGCCGGTTTAAAAAAAGATTTTTGATAATTTTTATTCCAGTTATTAAGAGCTAAAAGTTCAAGCTTTAAAATAAAAAAAAGGTCAAATAAATCTATTGAATAGTTTTGGAGTTATTAGCATTTGAAAATGTGTATTTTTTTAGGTGGGCCGATATTTTTGAGCAGAAGTGTATTAATATTTTCCATTAATATTGAATAAAAATAGTTAAATAGTACTAGTAGTGAAAAAAAAATATACAAACTACGGTAGAGAAGACTATTATAGCCTTGCACTCTTAAATCCCTCGCTGCTGCGCATCTCGGGATTTAATACGCTCAGCTATAAAAAATATCTTCTCTACCTTGATATATAATTACTATTAGTTATACTAGTGATGATTAAATAGTATTTTGGATATATTAATATATTAATTATATACGATACTAAAGGTTGGTTTACCCAAAAACTTACACTAAACTAATATAACTACAAATGAATGATATGTCGGTGACATGTGAAAAGTCCCATACAAGAGCAAAAATATTATATTTTGTAATTGAACATTTTTTTAAGAATTATGTTATTTAAAATTAGTCGTAGAAAAAGTTAAGTTACAAAATTTATTCAGAAATACATCTTTATTTCCCGGTCTAAATCTCTGATCCAAGTTTCTTGTACAGACGTTGACATTGAACTACGTTTATTGCTATTGTGGTTCCGGGAAAGTTCCTTTCCGGGAGACTTCGTTCTAAACAAGCACATTTACTCGAAAACTAGATTAATCCCTAAACGAAATTAGCGGTTTAAGAGGTTCACGTGAGGGCATAAAATTTCTAATTTATTTGTTACGTGTGTTTGCTTGACCCTCATTTTGCACAAAAAGTACAGCAGCACTGCGCACTAAAAGAGTAAAGGTTCGTATAACTAGTAACCCTTGTATAGTTTTTTTAACTTATCAATATTATCTCAGAATCATGTAATTTTCAAAAAATAGTTTATTATGCACCTAGTATGCGAAATAAGTCTTTAGTGTTCGAGACTGAAGTTTTTTTGCTGAGACGGAGTCGAGCGAAAAATCAGTCGAGAACACGTAAGACAGTTGGCATACGTGGTGTATTTACTATTTTTTCTACTACCTAAAGCTAGTAACCCCAAATATCAGTTAAAAATAAAGTTTAAAAATTATTTTGACATAGCTGTCAGTTTGACAAATAAGTTGAAAAAAGTTAGTAGTCTCAAAAATTTTTGATTATTGACCGTCGCCAACAAACAATGCTTAACAACCGTCAATAATAAATGCGTCCACTGATTTTATTGGTTGCCAAGGTAAACAAGCCTTGACAACGGTAGATAATATGTAAGCTAGCACTAAAATAGGTAGTAGAAAAAATATTTTTCTTCCTACTTTATGGTAAAATTAAATTTTACCACCTCCATAGGGACGAGAAAGTAGCTGTTTCTATGGCTAGCCTTGCAAAAAACTACAAATGGCTAGGCGGTATTTTTTTTTAATTTTCCCAATAGAGGGCGCTTCAGTAATATGTTAAATTAAAATAAAATAAAAAATATTTAAACAATTTTAATTAACTTTTTTGATTTAAATTAAAGCCTGTATTATTTTAATAAAATAATCCGTTTAATGAAATTTAATATTAGCAAATTAAAATTACTTTTATATATTACGATTAAAATCAGTACAGATTTCTGTATAAATTTATTTCAACTGTGTGTAGGTGTCGCTACGTGCTGTTGTCACTTGATCAAAAGAATCTGAAAAGAATATGGCGTTTCAGTAGCAGCGTGTTCTTTGTAAGAGACGGATGTGGGCGCTTGGTCGGATTTACTCCTGCATCAGCCTTGCTAACGTAGATATGCACAGGACTTGATTTATTTTATGTTGTTTCGTGAAAATATTACTTTAAAAGTAAATCGTGAATATTTATGTTTTTTTTTATTTTGTGATGTTAAATTTTAACGTGAAACTGTTGAACATAAAGTCAACTTTTTTTATAAATTTTAAAGATAATTTTTTTATGAGTTGGCGTCTGCGCAAACATCACTACATAGTGAGACGGTTTTGCCTAGGCCGAAAATTATATTAGATTGATCTGGCAAACTATTCTATGGAAAATACCATTATTGGAATTGGAATTGGAATATGGCGTTTATTATGAATGTTTGTTTTTGAATTTATTCGATTTAGATTTTAATTCCATAATAATGGATTTCGTGGTAGACCCCTGTGAAGAAGATATGGAGTATTGTACGCCTCCTGAATTTTAAAACCTACTCTATTAGTTAAGAATAATATAAACATTGGACTTTTTACAAAAGTGACCGCTTTTCCACAGAAGCAATCTATTGGACACGTAGCTAAATAACTTTCAACCAGCAGGACATTGACAAGTTTCTTCAAACTGCATGGAATGAAACCTACTTGGCCATCTAAGGTAAAACCGTTATATAAGCAAATTGTAATTAAAATAGTTTTAAATGTGAAAATTTTTAAAATAATTTTAAATGTCAATGTTTTAAATCAAAATATTATTACAGTCATATTGTGTAGGAAGAAAAATAACGTGTAAACCATGTCGGTAAAGTGATTTTTCCAGGCTCCAAGAAGTGTCCAGGCTCCCTAAAGCTCGCCTGTTCATTTCTTCTTTCAGACTGGAAAAATTCCACTTTACCGCCTAGGTATACAATTTAAGGTGGGTGAGCCAATTATTGTCATGTTAAGACATTTTATTTTTTCCTGCGTCCAAATTTATTTGTAATCACCTAAGACTTAACTATATTAAACATAAAAATATCTTTTTCTTCAAGCGTACTAAAATGTTCATATTTTATAACTGAGCACACTAGTTAGAAGTGATCTATTTTTTACAGTAAAAAAATGAGTTCATTGTTGTACGCCTTAAAAAAAAGTTAGTTAGCAAAACTACCACTGGCAGCGGCACTGTCTGACTTTGATCACAGCCATACTTCAAACTTGTTTGTTTATTATGTAAACGCGTCATCTATAAAGTGTTATTATTTACTTCCTGACGGAATATGCTTTGTACATAGATACTCTTTCTTTACCTTATTTTTGGTGAACTAACACGTTTTAAAACATGAGTGCTGCGTACCCATCGTGGTTCGAGGATGTCTTTCTCTATTCGCATCTGAAAGGTCCGAAAATGACGCCTACGGCGGCTGCGAAGTATATGGGTAACTCGCGGACAATCGTCTACAAGTGAGTGAAATGAGACTCGGAAACGAAAAATGTTGACGACTTACTAGTACGGAGGAAAAGTATCGGCTAAGGGCAAAAAGTGATTTTAAACATGTTTTCGCAGAATCCCTGCACTAAGAGGCGAAAAAACTGATGCAGTAAGGTTTGGATAACTCCAAACCAACAATAATGGCCCTTTTCTGACGGGAGCACATTTATGTGTTAGATAATCTCATGAAAGGATTATCAAACAGAGCATGAGCTGTTTTCGGAATTCCTAGGGGATAACCGACCGTACGCACTAATTTAATTCAAATTCTGGAAATATTATGCAATGATTTGATTCGTATACTTGATCAGATTCCTATACTGAGTGTTTAATAAAACCGAGTAAAGTTGATTCATACTGAGTTACCTTATTTTTTAAATGACCAAGTTTTAAAGTGTTGCTTTAATCACCCTTTGGCGGGAATAAAATATGATTACTCCCTTGGATGTAATATAAGTTACCTAACAGTTATTTATATACCCAGGGAGTAAATAGCATAAACTTTATACTTCGGGTTTAAAACAGGCAGTTTTCTCCTAAGGGATTACATTATAAATTTTTTCTAATTTGCGACTCTTATAAGCTCATCATCACACGTATTTTGCGTGTTCTTATAGGCCCATAAGAGGTCTCTACTTTTTTTTCTGTTGGGTTGGCAACATACAAAAGCCTATCTCTTGACGTTTTGCGTGCATATGTCAATGTCGATTTAAAGTTTAATTTTTTACAAAATTTTGTGTTTCGGTTATTTTTTACCGTGATAAAATTGTGGAAAAGAATTTTTTAATAGTGTAAACTGTAATGCCAACCCAAAACAAAAATCCCTAAATCAGTCATCAATTTAAATGTAAGCTTTTTAAATTTTAGAGAAAAATAGAAAAAATTGTATAAAGCACTCGTTTCATAACACGTTTTTAGAGCACTAGTACTTTAGAAAACTCGCCGCAAGCGGCTCGTTTTCTAAACTTGTACTCGTGCGTTAAAAACGTATGTTATGAAACTAGTACTTTAATATACTATAAAATCATGTGTTTACGTTTTAATTTCAGATGCGTCATTTTCACAATATAAATCGCAAAATGACAGATTATTTCGGATGACAGTTTTATTTTCTAAATTTTAAAATCAAGCGTCAAAGAAATAAAAAAAGGCTTTTAAGTTTATACAATTATATACATAACCTAAAATGGGATAAAACCCCCTATCCCCCTTCCCCAACTTACCCCTAACTTTATTTTTTAAATAGCACCCTATATTTTTTTGATTGTTTTGAATAGTCCTTGTGCTTACAAATACAATGCTTTATTATACTTGCTATTTTTAGGTTTTAGAAGTGACAAAAAACGTTTAAAAACAATCCCCTAATTTCAACTATATTGGGCAGCAACTTTCCCGAAAACTCAAAGAGATAAAAAAAATTCTGAAAAGACAATTTAAATAAGACAACAGTATCTATAAAACTTAGCCCTATATTAAATCCACCCCTACACCTCATCCCACAACTTACCCCCAACCTAGTGTTTTAGAATAGCACCCCTATATTGTTTTGTTTGCTTTAGATAGACTTTGACCTTGCAAATACAATGGTGTATTATAATTTCTATTTTTGAGTTTTAGAAGTCATAAAAAAGTTTTTATTTATTTATCGTATTTTCATCTAAGGGGTGGTTTAACCCCATTTTAGGGATATTTTGCCCTACTTTAGGATAGTCTGAGCCCCTCACGGGTCTATTTTTAACAATTTTTTATGCCTATTTATTGTCATAATGTTCTAGGGACGGTTTTAGTTTTTTTTTTGGCCCTAGCTAATGATTTTGGGGGTGTAAGATTTTTTTTTGAACACGGATTCGGATTCAGCGATCAAAAATACATAGGAATACATGGGTCTGGTTCGCAGGTCTGAACTTTTTTACATTACATTATCTTGCTACCTAACAAAAAAATATTTTAACGTAATTTATTGAGGGGCTAGTTACCGTTCTATTAAATTATAAATAATGAAAAACCATAGTAAAACCTAGATTTAATTCAAATATAGAAAATAATTTTTGTTATTATTTTTAAATTATTATTGTGGGCCAAGGACTCTTTAATAAGATGGTTGAGGGTAATTTGTGGAAAATTCAATTTCATACTAAGCCTCCACAGTGTCTTGTATATGGGGTCATCTAACTAGGGGTCCACTTTATGTTATACAGATATCGGATTTACATAAAATTAATTTTAATAATAATTGAGGGACTTAGTGTGGTGGCCTAAGAAGCAAGAATAGATAACAAAGATTGTATCATATGGAGATTTGGGTTTCGTAATCCTTAAGCGATTGTACCCAAATTCAATTAATTAATTGAAAATAATCCTTATGAAGAAAATTTCCCCAACACCAAATAAAGTAGACGCAGAAGTGTATCTAGATTATACTAGGCAACATATTGGAAAGTGATTTTTTCTTACTAATTCGAGATCATTATACATATCCCTACTTATTCTACCTATGAATAAAGATTCCATAATTAAGTTGGGTACTTTATAATATTGAGTCGCCGAATCCTAATTTGTCCTCAGAATATTTTTATCTCCCTTGATCTTAGAACAAAATATTAAATAATGAATTTTTACCACTTTTATCTCATTTTTCTCAGAAACCTGAGGTAGTAGAGGCCAGTTCGGTCTCAGCGACCCAAAATTAGTTATAAAACATATGACTGCAATCAGGACAAGAAACCATGTTGCCTAGTGTTATCGACTATAGTCGATAATAATAGTTATTATATTATAATAATAGTCAAACAATTTTGGATTTTTTTAATTTTTACTAAATTTATGGTAAATTAACGATTTATATTTGGATTTTTATCACAGCTGGTGAAAAAAGTGCAGGAAGCGAGGTATAAAACATGGAACGATGGGAAAACTATTTTTTTAAAAATAGAATTGGAATGGTACGTAGAATTGAAGCACTTCAAAATTATTTGTAATTTGTAAACAGTCTAATAAGGTATAAAACACCTTTGTATGTAAGGTCCCAGAATGACTAAAAACTAATAAATAAATAAATAAATAAATATTAATATATTTCAATTTTACGTTTCAATTTTAATGAGAATACAATTTATATATATGTAGTATGCTGTACTGATAAGTGAAAATACCTTACCCCTACGATGGTTTTTTTTACCCCTCTTTTCTATAATCTAAAATCGTGCTTATTGTTTGCTTTTTAATTTAAAAATATAATTTATTTGTGGATTAATACGTTATAATTAAGTGGTATGTGTATTAAGTATAAATTATATTCTCTTCCTAAATATCAATTCGTGATACTAGGTTAGGTACCGGTGCTTTTTTTTCAAATTTTACTCATATTAATCCCAATTTTTGGAAAATGCAACTCCTGCTAAAGCAGTCGTTGCATTTTCGTCATTGGGATTAATATTCGTAAAATTTATGTAAAAAACCACCGATACCTAACCTAGTATCACTTATGATATTACCCCTGAGAATACAATTTATATATATGTAGTATGCTGTACTGATAAGTGAAAATACCTTACCCCTACGATGGTTTTTTTACCCCTCTTTTCTATAATCTAAAATCGTGCTTATTGTTTGCTTTTTAATTTAAAAATATAATTTATTTGTGGATTAATACGTTATAATTAAGTGGTATGTGTATTAAGTATAAATTATATTCTCTTCCTAAATATCAATTCGTGATACTAGGTTAGGTACCGGTGCTTTTTTTTTCAAATTTTACTCATATTAATCCCAATTTTTGGAAAATGCAACTCCTGCTAAAGCAGTCGTTGCATTTTCGTCATTGGGATTAATATTCGTAAAATTTATGTAAAAAACCACCGATACCTAACCTAGTATCACTTATGATATTACCCCTGAAAATATTTTTCTGTTGCAACATTTTTTTATTAATAAAAGCAAATATATTACAAATGATATTGATAATAGAATTACACATTTTAAAGGTAACTAATTTTTAATCTATCTATACAAATTATAAATATATGAGTAAGTAGGATATATTAAAAAAGTAATTATACAAATAAATTCTATAATACTTCACAACTAAGGGGATGTCCTTAAAGTTTGTAACGCCAAGGAGGAGGGGGATGTCCAGGAGTTTGTGACACTTTTTGACAGAGGGGAGGGGGTCTAGAGCAGTATGTATAATGTCACAAAAAATCAAAGTCGTAATATAAATTTTTATTCTTATGCTTGAAATCTTCTAAATTAATTTTATTTACTTCTTTAAGCAATGGATCAGCGAGCTTTTGTTTTTTTTTTAAGTTTTATCATACACTGGCACGCCATGGCGTTGCATTGTTGCAGAGTGGGGACCGGCGCACTATATCGTATTGAGGCTTAGAAAGTAACCATAAGTCGCTATACGATTTTTATTCCATAAAAAGACAATTTCATTTAATTGTAGCATTTAAATAATTATGGTTACTTTATCGGCCCGTTTGCGAAATAGTGCGGCGACTTTCGGTCGCATCTAATCAGTACTGAATATACGCTACGCTCAGAAACGAACGAACAGCTCGCTTCTCCCCGGGGTATGATAATAACCTATGTTGATACTTTAAATACTTAGTATACTTTTATGTTTTTAAATTAAGAGATATAATTTTGTATTTTTTGGGATAAATAAATCTGCTTAGGGGAAAGGGGGTGGTCAGAATGGCCAAAAAAAGCGTGACATACTTTACGGATATCCCCTAATTACTAATACAATAAAATATTAGAATGTTAAGACTAAAAAATCAATAAATTTTTATGTTTAAAATTTATAAAAACAAATATTGACTAATGAACATAAAAATTTATTTATAACGAAAATAAAAATTTAGCTAGATCTAAATTTTATACAAAAATTTAGACCAAAATAAGTTATTAGATGTATATTTAATTTATTTATTTTTTGAACACTCTTACAAATTTGGCAGTGACATATTTAATTTATAAATTATTATGGCAATGTTTTCTACTAGAAAATTTCTATCTAGAAATTTTCTTGAACAATATCACAATTCATGTGTTATAATATTATGGCCTTAAAATATCTTATTTCATATAAATTTATACACTGGGAAACTGGGCTAGATTACACAGGCCCACAAAAAAAAAATGTGAGTCTTGAATTACAATATGATATTCCTATGTATTTTTTCCCGCTGAAACCGAATCCGTAACTCGTTTAACCCTTACACGTCAGGATTTTGACATAACCTCAAAAAACACTCGAAAAACTACTGAAACCGCTAAAATCATCTACTCCATACCACTTTCAACCCCTTCCTCCAAATTCGTAATTTCGTAACCCCATAAACCCCTAACCTCGGAATACCATTACTCCATAACCTCGAAACCCTGTAACCTCATTAAGTAGAAAAATCTGATTTCGGAAAACAGAACAATTACGTGAAATTTTCTTATAGAACATACTTATGAATAAGTAACTGTATAACCCTAAAATCCCATCAGACCTCCTAACCCCTTCACTCCGTAACCCCATATATTATAACCTCTTAACCCCATCATCCTAATCTGTGGAGAAGTCCGGTTCTCAAAATCATAAGAGTTTTATGAGTGAAGTCATGAATCAAGGTCTACTTCATTATTCTCCACAGAATAGTATAACGGGATTAAGGGGATATAGTATATGGGGTTACGAAGTGAAGGGATTTTGAGGTTATGGTGTTAATGGATTTTGGAGTTATAGAGTTACTTACCTATAACTATGTTCCACAAAAAAATAAACTGAAGAATTTATTCTGTTTCCCACTACATTTTTCTACTTAATGAGGTTACGGGGTTTTTAGGTTATGCGGCTATGGTATTATGAGGTTAGGGGATTATGGGGTTCTGGGGTTATAGAATTAGCAATTTGGTGACAGTGGTATGGCATAGATGATTTTAGCGGTTTCAGTAGTTTTTCGGGTGTTTTTTGAGGTTATGTCAAAATCCTGAAGTGTAGGGGTTAAACGGGTTGCGGATTCAGTTTCAGCGGAAAAAAAAATAGATAGGAATATCATATTGGAATCCAGGACTCATACTTTTTTTTGTGGGCCTGTGTTATATACGGAAAACGGTCGAATTAAAAATCTTCTTTACACTGTAAAAAATAAATAGAATCATAGATAATGTATTGCAATGCAGGTACAAGTAAAATTTATGAGATTTTACGTTATTTTACAATTTTATATGAATATTACAATGTAATGTAATTTAGATGCAATATTCATATGAAATCGTAATTTTACAATTTTATATAAATATTACATGTAATTTAGATGTAATATAAATATAAAACCGTGAAATTACATGTAAAATCTCGTAACCTTTACCTGCCCCTGCAAGGCAACACATTACCTATGATTCTGCAATTTTTTTATTATTATTAGATTTTACATGTAATTTTACATGTAATGTGCATATAATATTTTAAAATTACATGTAAAATTGTAAAATTACATGTAAGATTGTAAAATTACAAGTAAAATCTAGTAAATTTTACATGTATTTGCATTGAATCACATTTAAGCATTGAGAGTTTGTTATCGTAGTAAATACTAAACGTTTTTGCCTATTTTGAACCCCAGGCAACATATGTAATTAATTACAAGTTGCTACAGTAAAAAATAACAGAACAACGTTATGTAACAACTTGTAATTAATAACAAATGTTGTCTGGGGTTCCAAATAGGCAAAAACGTTCAGTATTTACTAGAATGACGAATTCTTAGTGCGTGCAAAATCATGTGTAATTACATATTTATTTTTTACACTGTAGAATTATTTTTTTTATGAGTAATTTTTTTTTAACATTTATTGGAAAATTTAATAACAGTGTAACTTAAAAAATTAAAGAGGATTCAGGACTAATTAAATTCTGAATTAACAAAATGCTTGAACAGTTATATACAGGGTGGTTTAGTTAAAACTCCCAAGGCCCATTACCTATTAACTAAAAAATATATAAGATCTATAAAGAGCGCAGAATATATAAAATGTTTGACCATATTCTTCCTATGCTTTTTATAGAAATATCTATAAATTATAAATAAAACTTTTAGGTTTTGAGTAATCAGCCCTAGGAGTTTTAACCCTGTACAGTATTAGTTTCATATTAATATTTGGTATAATAAGGTCGATAAATGAGTGATCTGCCTTTGTTGGAACACCCGGTATTATATACGTTCTTAAATTAACCAAAATCGCTTTAAATCTAGACTTATCTCCCAATAAAAACATGATAATACACAAAGGGAAATCGTTTATAAAAATTATCGTTCAAATCCAGAAAACGCGGGGCATAATGACACAATTATGTTTTTCTTTAATAACGATAAAATTTAGGGTTAAATATTGTGAAAAATTACCGAAATTTTCTTAATTTTTACTTTGTTCTAGGACGAAAATCGTTCATTGTCATTATTGGATTTTGACGGTAATATTTATTAAAAAATCACTATGTGTATCTATCTACAATATCAAAAAGTTTTATAAAATGATCAGTTGATGCGGCATACCGCGGCAGTGTAGCATTTTTTTAAAAAATCATACATACATACATATATCATATATATGGTTTTGTGAAAAAACTAGTCATTTTATAATATTCCTGATTTTATTATAGTGACTAAAACACATTAAATAAATTACATCCTAATATTTTTTTTTTATTTATTCTAAATGTAATAAAAATTCACTATTTTAAAAAAATTGAAAAATTTAATCCTAAATTGTCGACAAAACAACATTTTGTTAAAAACGAGGTTAAAATATACAGCTTTAAAAAAAAAATAATTTAATTATGTAGTCGGATTTTGGTAGTCTTAAAATCTGATACAAATTTTGTTGTTTTGTTGAAATTATTCAAAGATTTTTTTTTTTCAAATAAGCAAAAATTGTTATTTATGTTAATTATGCTGACGGCTTAGTCGTATAAATAAACAGATGTAGCTAACTACATTTGTTAATTTACTTCGTAGAAAGAAAGAAAGATAGAAACAAAGAAAAAGGGAAAGAAAGAAAGAAAGAAAGAACATAAATATCAAACAGTTTTTTAAGCTTAACGCGTATACACATCTCAAAGGATGACACAGAAAATTGTTTATTTGGCCTACGGTCAAAATAAATAAAATTCGGATATATTATAGATCTTGTTAACCTACACAAGTTTCTTTTGAAGGCAAAAATTAATCCTTTCGCTAGATTTTGAGCTATTTTCATTCAAAATATAAAAAAACCTGTGTAACTGTACAATTTTGAAATTGTCAAAGTTGACAAGTAAACTACAACATAGTTAATAGGTATTTTCAGTAATAAAATAGGAGTTTTGTGTTGACTCCAAATCAACTACATAGTACAAATGATTTAGAGTTAGATAAAACCGGACGAAACTCTCAGTTTATTAATAAAAAAATACATGTAATAAAAAAATAAAATGTTGACTTGTCAGCTTTGACTTTGTAACTGACAACTTTGAAATTGTACAATATCATTCATAGGTTTTGGCTAAAATTGGTATTTGGAATAACTGAAAAAATAGGCATAGGATTAATTTTAGCCTTAAAAAAAATGTTTAAATTAACAAGATTTATAACATATCCAATTTCAGGAAAGAACCTCACACACAAATAGGGGGTCCTTGGGCCACAGTCAAACTGCCTTAAATTTTGATATTTTGTAATTTCTGGGGTAAAAACTAAATTAGCAAAATTACAGCCAAATTAAATGACCGGTTTCGGAGAAAAACGCTTTTAAAAATATAATTTTATGACAGTTTTTTTGACGTATATTAAGGTTATTTTTTTACTTACGTAAATATTAACTTAATTAGTCTTTTTAAGTTTATTATACTCTATTAATTAAAGAACTGGCATTAGAAATATTATATGAAAGGCTTTATTATCATTTACTTACATGTGGTATAATAAATATTAAAACGTTTGTGAATCTTCCAATATGCTAAATTTTTCTACGTGTTTGGTAATTATATACGAAAATCTGCATATTTTCTGTTATATTTTAACTTGATTATGTTGAAACATGGTTTGGTATATAGACAAATATTTTATAATTATATATTTTAGATTTTCTTGATATATTTTTTCAAACTACATCTGAGGTTTGACAAATCTGTCAAGATATTTTTATAGGTAAAACATATTGTTGAGATTGCCTAGCAACAACATAATCCATTAGTGATCCCTTTATAGTAATATTTATTAAAAGTTAGGCAATATTTTACCTATAAAAATGTCATGGCAGATTTGTCAACCATCAGATGTAATTTTGAAAAATTATATTAAGAAAATCTATATAATTATAAAATATTTGTCCATATACCAAACCATGTTTCAACATAATCAAGTAAAAATATAACAGAAAATATGCAGATTTTTGCATTTAATAAGCAAATACGTAGAAAAATTCAGCATATTGGAAGATTCACCAAAGTTATAATATTTATTAGTACAATACGTAAGTAAATGATAAAATAAAATAAAGTCTTTTATATAATATTTCTAATGCCTGTTCGTTAAATAATAGAGTATAATAAAATTAAAATGACTAATTAGTATACTGTCAAAAACCTAATGACAGGGTTGGATTGAATCTTAACTAGTTTAGAAGAATTATCACACGACATGTCACAATTACCCTGATGTCACAATTAGCCCAATCTACAGTACGTCAAAAAATCTGTCACAAAATTATAATTTTAAAAGCATCTTTCTCCGAATCTGGTCATTTGATTTGGCTGTAATTTTGCTAATTTAATTTTTACCCCCGAGATTACAAAATATCAAAATTTGAGGCAGTTTGACTGTGGCCCAAGAACGCCCCTATTTGTGTGCCAGGTTCTTTTACCGTAGACCACTTGTAAGCTATTTTCTGTGTCATTATTTATTTAATTTTTATTTTAGTAGATACCTCTTGCATTGATTTTACTCTGTTACTAAAATTTTTACGTTTAATATTAAGGGTTTTTCGTAGGGCTCGTTGTTAGCATCAGAGTGGGCTTCTAGGGGTCTTCCATGAATTACTATTTCAAATGTTCCGGGTTTTTTGAGCCTCCTTCGGAAATGTAGTGCCCAAACTCCGTTGGCGTGTTTTAATTCGAACTTCTTTGCTTCGTTGCCTTTTGCTATCATGTAGGCCATTTCTCTCTAAAAGACAAAATAATATTTTGTTAACTAAAGTAAATAGTTCTGCAGAATATTTATTGTAAAAATAGTGGATCAGCAAAAAATAAATATACTTTAAATTTGGAACACCCTAATAACATAGCATATATTTTTTGGTATATGGTGATCAGTAACTGCCATGCTAAAATTTAAGAGGTGATTCTACATCCAAAAATATAAAAAAAAGTTTCTAAAAAGGTTGGTCCGGAAATGAGCCCTAAGGTATCTATGGTCCTTCGAAGATGACATATTGAATGTGGAACAAAAACAGAGCATCAATAAAATTTTAATGCCGCAGGATGATTCTTCATTTAAAACTGAGCAAAAAAGTATTCTTCACCAAAACACTATAATTTAATATTAAAGAAGTAATAGCCTCTTAAAAAGTAACGTTATTGGTAGCATAAAATGTTACTTCCTCTTAATTGCATTTTTTTTTAACGGTTGCTCCTCAGTGTTACACTATATGACATTTTTTATGTATTTTTACTCAATTAATCCAAAAACAAAAAAAAAACAAAAAAAATACACATTAAAAAGTTTGGGGCAAAAATGTGTTAAGCCTAATACATTTTTCCGTCTAGGCATGCCTCTGGATAAATTCAAAAAATAAATTAACATAGATTTATTGCTCTTATTAAAACTAGTATACATGCAAAAGCTCGTCGCCCTAGCTTAAAGGGTACCAGAGTTATTAATTAAAAACCTTATTTTTATTACAATGTTAAAGGGCAGTAGCTCCCTTAGGGCTCATTTGCGGACCAACCTTTATAGGAACTTTTTTTTTATATTTTTGGATGCAGTATTACCTCATAAATTTTGGCAGGCGGTTATTGATATGTATTTGATATGATTGGGGCACAATGAAGGCAGGGGTCAAAAGGAAACATTTTTTTAAATGGAATCGGGTGATAAATTATTTAAAAGCTCATGAAATTCTCTATTTGACCATATGTTTTATTTTTTTACACTTTTTTAGGCGGTTAGAAAAGTGTCGAAAATGGGAATTTTTACCAAAAAAAAATAAATAATAAATAATGATTAATTTCGTGATACAAAAACGTAAATTGTATTTTTTAAACAAATTTTAAATGAAATTAACGAAAAAAAAAAATCTAAGAAATTCGCATTTTTTAACAACATTGAAAACTTAACAATTTTTTCTTTAACTAAAAATTATATGGTCGAAAATAAAATATAATAAGCTTGTATCACACAAAACATTTTATTTACTTAACATGATTGCGGATAAACAAACTTTTGAGCCACTTTATCGTACTTGTTTTTAGTAATAATTTCTATGTGTGTAACTGCTATTAAAACTTCTTTGAAAAATTGAGTGGGCAAAACACAGTGGCAGATTTAGGCTCCCCATGTCCCCTCAGCGAGATATACAGCCTGTTCCAGAACTCGCGTACCGAAATTTAAGAGGTGATTCTACATCCAAAAATATGAAAAAAAGTTTCTATAAAGGTTGGTCCGGAAATGAGCCCTAAGGGAGCTACGGCCCTTCGAAGATGACGTATTGAATGGGGAACAAAAAAAAGCACCAATAAAATTTTAATGCTGCAGGGTGATTCTTCATTTAAAACTGAGCAAAAAAGTATTTTACACCAAAACACCTAAATTTAATATTAAAGGAGTAATAGTCTTTTAAAAAGTAACGTTTTTGGTGGCACAAAATGTTACTTCCTCTTAATTGCATTTTTTTTTGATAACGGTTGCTCCTACAGTGTTACACTATATGATATTTTATATGTATTTTTACTCTAGAAATCTATATTTTTTACAACAAATCCAAAAAACATACACATAGAAAAGTTTGGGGCAAAAATGTTTTAAGCCTCATATATTTTGTCCGTCTGGGCACGCCTCTGGATAAATTAAAAAAATAAATTAACTTAAACTTATTGCCCTTATTAATACTAGTATACATGCAAAAGCTCGCCGCTCTAGCTTAAACGGTACCCGAGTTATTAATTAAAAACCTTATTTTTATTACAATTTTAAAGGGCCCTAGATCCCTTAGGGCTCATTTCCGGACCAACCTTTATAGGAACTTTTTTTATATTTTTGGATCTAGAATCACCTCTTAAATTTTGGCATGCCAGTTATGGATCACCCTGTATTAGCATGGAAATACTTTCAAAATTATATTTTTGGTGAATGCGCAATTTTTTTCCTTTTCGCCCCTCGTAAAATACGAGATAAAACACATGTCTTATATTTGAAATTAATCCTGATGTTTTTTTATATTTAAAATTACTCATTAAAAATCTGAATACCCATTGAATTTAACAAAATTAGCTAATTAGGTTACATAATTATTAAATAACTATATATTTTAAACAAGCCGTGAAGATATGTATTGCTACGCATTCTATTATATATTATTTAAAGTATATTGCATTTTCCCAAAAAAAATAAATAAATAAATAATTTTCAAAAAAATAAAAAAAAAAAAAATTTAAAAGATCTTTTCTTGAAATATGAAATTAAAAAAAAATCCAAAAAAAGCCTAAAAATTAAAAAAAAAATCAAAATTTGTCATTTTTTTATTTTATTTTTGCGAAAAACAAAAAACTTTAAAAAAATTGAAAATTATAGTTTTTTTATTTTATAGTTAAAAGTTTAACCCACCCCCCAAAACTTTTTTGTTTTTGGGGGGATTACTTTTAAACTTATAATAAAAGTAATTTTTCCTGAAAAAGTTACGATAATCGAAATTTTCTTTCAGCTTTTTTCGATTTTTTTAAAAGTTTAACCCCCGCATAACTTTTTTTCAAAAACAAAAGGGATCTTCCACTTATAGAACTTGATTTTTTCCGAAAATTTCGAGTCGATCGGATTATTCGTTCTTGAGTTATCGTGTACACAAAAACGTGACATCAGACTGATCGACATTAAAAAAAAAACAAAAGTTGCTTATTTTTTCATTGAACAAATTTATATCCAAGAATTTTTTGTCTAGGACGATTTTTGAAATTTTTTGAAAATTCGAAACTATTATTCTAGCAGGCGCCGACGCTGTGAATAATATAATAACAGTACATTAATCGCCATCTGTTAGAGAGGGTATGAAGTTGTAAACAGTATAAGGCAGAAAGCAAACTCCCAGCAGAGTTTCCTGCAAAACTAAGCTAAAAATCAATACAAGAGAAGTTTTCTGCTATCCAAATAAAAAAAAACTTGAGTTAACTATTTTATATAGTAGAAAACTACATTTAAATCATTTAGGTACAACGTTTCTATCCTAGATCACTACATGAAGGGTCACAGGCGAAAAGTAATTTTAGGAACATTACTCTTAAGACCTTGTTATGTATAAAAGTTTTATCAGTTTTTACTCTCCCTGCAAGTGCGTGATTCGGGGTTAATATTGACACAAATAGGGATGGCCTATTTATCTCTTGCGTCCCTATTTTTAACTTTTTTTTTAATCGTAAAAGAACGAGTTATCTGAAATTACGCCCCTGTTTTCCCAAGAAAAGTCTTGCTTGATTAAAAAAAAATACTTGTTTGTTGCTTTTTTTATGTTTCTTGATAATGATTTATATCCAAAAAAGATGATTTCCCTGTCTGTATATCTGGGAAATTTGTGACCACGGTAACTCGAGAACGTTTTAAGCTAAATACTTCCAAAACTATATTTCTTATCTAAAGTTCTCCGCTGGTTTGTTTTTGGTTTGGGGTGAGAGTAAGGTGGTCAAAGGGAACTTTCAAGTATTACGTAACGCAAATTTTGATCATTTTGGACTTTCCAAAAAAATATAGGTACCTTAACTGAAGGTTGTATTTTAACTATTCTCATCCTGTGTTTGGTTTGAGCCAGAGTGATTTTTATTTCAATGTCTTCTCCATGATGGTGACGCCTAAACCTTCTGAGTTTATGACCTGGTATCCTAAATATGGCTTTCAAGGTGTCACTGTGGTTCGATTTCCCAATTCTTCTGAGTCTTTTTGAGGCTCTTCGCATTCTGCCATTTATCTATAAAATATTTTGTTATATTAGAAGTAGAATTAGTAAAAAAAGTAGAAAAATGTTAAATTTTATAAAAAAAATAAAGTAAAGAAGGTGTATGTGGAATGGGGTAGAGAATGTGGAATATCTGGATTTCTAGAGAATCACCTTAGACATCTTAAAATGGGTACGTGAAGCATATGCATTATGTAACTTACACTGTAAGCAGTTATAATAAAATTTTCAGTTTTTTGTTCCAAATGTAAAACTAACATTAAAAATATAAAACCATTGTTTTGTTTTAAAGCCGAAGTTTTGCCGGTATGTTACACTTCGAGGCAAAAAAATCGATCCACCAAAAGAATTGCAATTTTTTAAGTTCAAATATTTCGAAAACTACTTGATGGATTTAAATGATTCTCATTTTTTCATTCCGTGTTTAGGAGATTTCAGGACTTTCCTGAAAGTTACATTTCTTCAGTTGTCAAAAAGTACTACATTTTGATTGATGTTGTGCTTTACATTTGAAGCTTAACCGTTTTACGTTTTTATCCTTATCAAGTTACAATATTCAGGAAAATCCTAATATCTCCTGTTGCTGTTAATGCAAAAATACTTTTTTTAATCATTCTAAATAAAAACAAAAGTAGAGAAAGTTTAGACTTTAAAACAAAAAAAATAATCAGTCAAATCCATTAAGTAGTTTCGAAATATTAAATTTAAAAAATGGCAATTTTTTAGGTGGATTGATTTTTTTACTCCCAAGTGTAAATAAAATTTTATGATATTTATATTTTTAAAAGTAGAAAATTGAAGATATAATATAAAATTTATATTTAATATAAATACCTTAATTCTGTTCTTTGTCAAGTTTTAAGTGTGCTTTCAAATTTAAAATTCTAGTTTTATTATGCAGCTAATATGGAATACTAAAAGGGTCGTTAATGTGGACTATAATATTCCGCGTAAGTCTGCGATCTTTGTCGATGATTTTTGGTCTTATATTTTTAGAAAAAAATATTTTTTTTATTAGATTTTTTTTATTTTACAAGTGTTTTCTGCAATATTCCACATTAAGGGACGAGTGTTATGAAACTAGTACTTTATAATACTATTATGATTTTTATGTACAACAAATTCTGTATGTCAGTCGGTTTAACTAGTAGTTTGTGTAAGATAAGTCGAAAATGCTTTGAGAGAAAACCTCGCATTTGAGCTATGGATCTTCCCTTATGTTCCCGATAAAGATAGTTTTAGTGCAGGTGTAAGGGGTCAAAGTAAAATCTTGAATTAATTTTTCATTGGCATAACTGAGGTCAAAGGGGTTATTTTTATTATTTTTTTCGCTAACTTGGATAGTAATTTATGACAAAAAAAATACATCTTTTTCATTTTTTTTTTACTTTTTGTCCTTATCTTACTTTGCATGAGAAGCATCCCTCAGTAGTAATCAATTTATCATTTGAAGCTGATCCAGCTGCGTGTTTGGTGTCGTCCAAATAGCCTCCGGTGGGTGGCGTGATGGTGGAAAGACAATGTCCTTGTGCTATTCTTTGGTATCCTGAAGGACAACCGCAGGAAAATCCTGCAGGACCCTGCGAAGTGCATCCGAATTGACATGGTGCTCCAGAACATCCAGCGGACACCTGAAAAATGGGAAGAAATTTAATTTTAAATCTAGAGTGCCTTAAATTATCATAGTTTATTCGCTTCATTGTTGGTCTAGTATCTTCAGAAAAATACTATTTTGATTTTTTTCCCAAAACTCTAAATGTGCACATGTGGTGGGCTCTTAAAGGTTCGAAAATCATACTTTGTTCCATGTCTTTTTTTTCAAATAGAAATAGGGTGGCTCATTAGGTTAAAATGAAAGAGAATTTTCTTGCGAACATTTTGATACCACACATGAATAGTTTATTTGGAAGAACTTGGCATTAAAACACAAAAGATTTAAAATGAAGATTTAACTAAAAAATTATATCACCTGTCAAAATTTGACAAGTGATACATGCTTGTTCTCAGAATTGATTTCTGAATCAAAATATGTACAAATACATTTAAAAATCGAAAGTTCTTCGATCTTAGATTTCTAACTGTGTCAAAAAATCTGAAATTATACATAATATAGCTTCTGAAAATTTCAAGATCCTACCTAAAAAAGTAAAAAATTTAAGGGGGTGAACCACCTTCCTGAAACACTCGGTATAACCTAAAAAAGCCAATGTCAGAGCTTGTGAGA
>OY294047.1:10081163-10141791 GCA_958510825.1 Brachypterus glaber | reverse complement strand
ATTTTTATTTTTGGTATAAAATAAAAGTTTTGAATTTTTTTTTTTAAATAACGAAAAAATGAAAAATATAGTTTTTTATTTTTTTTTAAGTTTAACCCCCCCCCCCTAACTTTTTTGTTCTTGTGGAGATTACTTTTAAAACTGGTTGATTCCTTGAACAAGGGATACAAAAATTACTTTCCAGAGTTTCATAAGAAATTGTTATTTATTTTACTTGTGATATATGAAAGTGGTTACAAAAAGAAACTCATAATAATTTATTTATTATTATTATTTAATTATTAATAAATAAAAACCGAGTATTGTTTTTTGCTACTGTTGTATTTTTTACTTCTAAAATCTACTCTTACTACAACCGTAAAAAAAAATTATAAAAAAAACAATCGTGCTTCAAAGGGTAAAATCATGTTTTTTTTTTTTTAATGAGCAATAATTTAAAAACCCATATCAAATACTTTTTCACATTTTACCAAAATTATATTTTTGATAATATATTACCTACGCATTCCTTAGTTTTCTGATTCTTGAGAAATCCAACTTCGCACTCGAGTCTGGTGGGACAGTGTTCACAGGGATGGCCCCAGGCCTTGCCAACAGTCGCACAACACAACGTTTTCGTACAAACTACACCTTCTAATTGGTTAACGCAAAGAGCTCCTCTCACTCCGCTGTAACATGGTCCTGTCCTGTAATCTAAAAAAAGTGTAAAAAAGTAAATAAAATATACAGAGCGGTCCAAAAGTCACCGCCCCTCTTAACTTTTGAACCAGTTGAGATATCGACTTCAAATTTAAAACATTTAAATAAGATAACTTGAACTATCTTTTAGCATATATTTAATACTTTCAGCTCTTAAAATATGGACAAGGGGGCATGGGGCACATTTTTTAAATGGAAAGGGGGGTCGTGTAATACATCATTTTAAAGCTTATAAAATTTTATATTTAACTCCATAGTTTTAAATTAAAAAAAAATGGATTTAAAATGGGGTTGAAATGGGTATTAATGTCAAAAAAACAAACAAGTTTTTAAAAATGCCTAATTTCATCATAAAAAAATGTTAATTATACTTTTAAACTAATTTTAGTTGACATAAATAAAAATTTATAAAAAAAAACTAAAAAAATCGAATTTTTTAACACAAAAAATTGAAAAATCAAAACCATAAAAAAAAAATTTAAAAATTTAAAAATGTTAGTTTAAATAGAGAATTTTATAAGCTTTAAAATGATGTATCACACGATGCCCTTTCCATTTAAAAAATGTCCCCCCATGCCCCCTTGCCCACATTTTAAGAGCTGAAAATATCAAATATATGCTAAAAGATAGTTTAAGTTGTCTTATTTAAGAGTTCTAAATTTGAAATCGATATCTCAACTCGTTCAAAAGTTAAAATGGGGGGGGGGGGGAGGGGTGGTGTGACTTTTGGACCGCACTGTATAAAATATACACCAGATATATTATACCTACATAAATCGATTTATCAATTTGCTTACAATTTTAAGTACGTTTTTAATATATATATATGAGTGGCTCAATTAATGGTCAATTTTAACAATCACGTTTCTCAGTTTATGAAAAATGACAGATATCTAAGTAAGATTTTTCGAGATGTAGTAAAAAATAATATGCTATTGTTACTTTTTTTTAACAAAGATACACATAAAAAAACGATTCCTTCCAAAGTCAATGTCCTTGAAAGAGTAATGGTTTTTGAATGAAGATCTGCTTTCTTCATTCAAAAAAATTCAAAGAAATGCTTGCCTTTAAACAAGAGAATATGGCTTTAAACAAATCAAAAGACACGTGTCCTTGGTTTAAGGAATCCTTTTGTTATGTGTATGTTTATGGTTACAATAAACAGTAAAAAATTTATTAAGAAGAATTTTTATAAAGTTATAATTACCAATTTCACAGTGTGCTCCTGCAAATCCGTAGACACAGGCACATCTGTCTGGACCAATACATCTACCACCATGTTTGCAGGACTCCAAACATATTGCTGTAATAAAATTAAAAAAATTAATTTTATTAGTAAATTGTACAGAAAACTTCATTTATTTTTTTGCTTGTGCTACCTTTCTTTCGGTAGGTACACCACGGCATTCAAGCCTGTCTTTTATGGTATATTAATATGTAGTTTAAAGTAGTACGTAAATAAAAAAAATAAGTACGTAAATAGAAAAAATAAAAGACACCCCAGGCGGGATTCGAACTCGCAACCTCAGCGTTACTAAGCGAAACCACCTTTTCTTATGTTGATAAATGGGCAGTTGGGAGGGAGAAACCAACGAACTAATAACTCTTCTTTCTAGAATACGCATACCGTAAAAATAAAGTATCGCCAACATCTCGGTTTATTTGTAAACAAATAGTGGGTATATTCAGGCCTGAACAATAACAATTACCAGTAACTGGTATCGTTGTCTCTGTTAGAACAAAGATGTGCGAGTAAGACAGACGAATGTTTATGTTGCCGAAGTTTTTATCAGTTTGAACGAATGAAATGCCTATTCTAGAGAGAAGAGTTATTAGTTCGTTGGGAGAAACAAACACTAAGAGATAAGATCCATTTTGAATCTATTTTTGCGAGAAATTTAAATTGGCAGATTGGCATTGGATATATAGTGCGTTTGAGATTATACAATGCATAGAAAACAAAGAAAGCGATCAGATCAAGGCTGATTGTAGTGCGGAGACGGCTGCCATCAGGGTGAAATCAAAAATTCGTATATGCAGAAGGCCAATGCGCTATCCCTTCTCCATGATCATTGCATAAGAACTTAAGTACTTATAAATGAGAAGAAATGCAGGGCTAGAATAAAATACTGCTCACAAATAACAAAGGATATAGGGTGTATAAACTTTATCAAAATAAAAGAAGGGTCTTTATTTAGCATTTAGTGCTTAAAAATAATAAAAAATAAGAATTTAGTCGTGTAAATTAAAATTTGTAATTGAAAGTCAAAGCATCAAATATATTTAACAACTGATTTAGTTTTATTGCATTTATATTAATCGATAAATCGATTTTTGATTATATCTAAATATGGCCTATATAAACATATGTCTTTTGCGCAAAAAAAAAATTATTAATAATAGTATTTAATATCAATATATCAATAAATATTATATAAATATTAAATTTAAAATATACAGGGTGTTCCAGAACTCGCGTTGAGTAATTTTAGAAGTGATTCTACATACAAAAATAAGAATAAAAGTTTCTAAAGGAGCTACGGCCCTTCTAAGAGTGGCCCTATTAATTATGTCTTTTACCCTATTTACCACAGTAACCAATTTTTACACATGCCTTAGCATCGATAAAGGCTCATTTTATGTAATTTTTATTTGGTAATTTTAACCAGGGACGAGCAAAATGGGGGGGCTTTGCATTATTAAAATTTTTATTGGCGCGATTTTCAGTTCCTATTTTTGATGCTCAGAACGTAAAAAATCTCTTTTAAGTTAATAAGTGCAACTTTCTCGAAAACGGTTAGTTCTGCAGTGTTCGAGTTCAAATCAGATTCAACGTCAAATATTTTACTTTTCACACTACTGTCCTCCTTAGGATAAACGCGCCAAATCCATATATCAGTACAGTCGATTTTTACATAAACGGTCACAGAAATATCGACTGTATTGCTATCTGGATTTGCCGAGTTAATCCTAAAGAGGGCAGACTAGTACATCAAACTTTTCGTACTCAGTAATTATACAAAAAAAGGGCGTTTAGATACAAAAATCAAATAAATTAACAAATTCTGTTACTTTTGCTTAATATACTTACGTTCTGTACAAAACTCCCCAGTAAATCCTGGCGCACACGTACATTTTCCATCTACACATGTTCCACCATTCATGCATATCGCTCGACAGGAACCTAAGAACAAAATTAAATGTTAGATAAACATAAACCCGAGTTAAGAATATTTTATTTTGGTCTCATCCACCCGAAATTAGTTAAAAAACATATGACTCCTCTCCTCACCCCTCTTCTTAACCGTCTCCTCACCCCCACTACTTATTTGTGCCACAGGATACATTTTAATTTTTAATATTTTTTCCCTAGTTTCTCTTTTTATTTTACCTATAAATTTAAAGTTTCCCTAATCAAAGTTGGGTATTTTTTAACCAATCTTTAGTCGCCGAATCCAAATTTGTCTGACGAATATTTTTATCTCCCATGATTTTGGAACAAATATAATAATCTTTACCATTTTGACATCATTTTTCTCAGAAATCTAAGGTAATAGAAACATTCTGAGGCCAGATTTAGCCTCACCGACACAAAATTAGTTTAGAACATATTATGAAGAGTGCAACTAACATAGGGAAACTAGAGCTAGGTCTTAAGTATTGCTAACCCACAAAATTATTATTTTACAGGAGAAGCAAAAATGTGATTATTTTTTTTTCCAATAATATTTATACTTAATATTAATTACACTAGGCAACAAATCACAACTTTTCTTTTTGCCCTGTTCTAAAAACTAAATTTTTCTTAAAGTCGAGGGCGCAGAATCCGAATCTAAAAAATTCCAGCGCCTCCAGAAAATAATTACGTTTATTTTTTTCAAAATCATAAAGAAAAAACAGTAGGAATTTGAAAATTTTAGGATTTATTAAAAAAAAATACGAGGAATTCAAAACTCCACGTGCGAAGGACCTTTACCTTTACTATCAGTAAGTATGCGAAAAAAAAATAAAAAGTTTAAAATTAAAGTGTAGAGTTTACGTAATTTCTCATTTGTGGAAAAACTATCAAATTTGTGGTGTAAAAATTTTATAGAACTTAATTTGGAGATTATAAAACTATCTAGAAAAATATATACATACACAATTAATTTTTTGTTTGGCTTAGTTTGTTGGTAAAAAGGAAATAAATGAAAAATAAATAAAATTAAAGCACACAGTGTAAACTTCTTCCCAAGCGCAAAAATATATTTTTGTTATCAAATTAAAGCGCAGAATCCGAATTTGACAGTAAAAAAAAAATCAGAAGGTCTTATTTTTTAAACTTTAGTACAGGCAATTATACCAATTTAAAAATAATTTATAAAAAAAAATATTGAGTATTTTTTGTCGTTTTTTTTAATGGTTTCTTTACTACATAAGAACCGTACTACGTAATATATTTTTAGTTACTTAGGTTTTTTACAGGATCTATTTTTTTATATTTATTTTTTTAATTTTCTACGACATCCCTCTATGAAATGAATTCAAAGTTTACATATTCTAAGTTGGGTATTTTTTCAATTAATATTGAGTCACCGAATCCAAATTTGTCGTCAGAATATTTTTCATAAGCCTTTTTTAATCAAAAATAGTTGACGGTAAATATTTGGGTGGGGCAAAAAAACAAATTATTAAAATTTGTTACCCCTAACCTTATTTGCCATGGCATTTTTTGCTACCTCTAGTAACATATAGCCGGCGATGTTTACCTAGTAGGTTACCTTTTTTTTAGTGATCAACTTTTTAGTTGGGGATAATAAAAAATATATATACAAAGAAATTTTATCCCAACGCCATTTGGTCTCGAAATAATTTTGTCCCACTACAATTAGATTCCAAAACTATTTCTTCCCAAAATAGTTTAGGAATTTTATGCATATTAGTAAAATGTTTAAAGGATATTAAGGAAAAAGATCAATAACTTACTGTCATCTCACAATATTAATATTGGTTAACATACAGAGTAATTATTGATCACCCTGTATACACTGTGTCATTCATTAATGAATGACACAATACGAATATCCGAGTCAGTATAATATCCCAATCCGCCCCTGAGCATAATAAATTTAAAAGAACTTAACAAGCATTTAAATAAGGTGTCGGCAAGTGGGTATACCTTATAAATCTTTTGTAAACAAATTAATTATAAAAGGTATTCTTAATTAAATAAGTCAAAAAGGGTATGAATATAATTATTTTTTCTTGTTTCAATTAACCCTTTAAAGCACTCATAAATATTTATAAACTATGTAGTGTAGAAAAAGATATGTAATAAAAATTTTAATATTCCCTTGTGCTTTACTAATTTATTTACCGAACTTTAAATGAGAAACCTGGATACCAAGGTACATAAATTTAGTAAATTTATATTAAAATAATTTAGTTACATAGAGACCATCATAAAAAGCTGGATATCCTAAATATTAACTGACTTAATGTGACAGAAATTATGTAGGATCGCCACTATTTATTTGTTAATCTTTTAACGGTATAACACCTGTTAGTGATGACCTCTAATGTATTTTTTTCACTACTAGCTTTAGAATATACCATTATTTATCATGTTTTCAGACTGTGAAATCAATTTTCTTCACTTATAGCAATAATAATTTTTTCTCTCCTAGTAGGAGTAAATTTTATAAACAATTGATTTCTGTCACTTAAGATGTTTCAGTTTTTTGTGCACTTTTACTAATTAAACCGAAGAAAATAGCTTTAAATAACTTTCTATTTATTAAATATAATTAATTATAATTATTACCAATTAATACAATCAATAATGTAAAGACAAAAACATGTATGCATCACTGTGGACTTATATCCCTTGGATTTTAGGCGTCTCAAATTAACTTTTATTGGTTATTGATTTTATTGATTTATTACCTAGCGCAGATTTGTGGCTTGGGGTACAAGACGACTGTTTACGACCTCCTTCACACATACAAACGTTCGGCTGAACGCAGTGACCATTGGGACCGCACGATCGACATACAGCTGAAAAAATAAAAATAAAATAATAATGTTTTATAATAATAAATTCAATCCGTGAAAAACTACGGATTACATTGTAAACTATTCACAGTAGATGGTATATTGTGTTTTCCCAAATTAAGTAAAAAAAAAGATTTTTTTTAACGAAAAACTTTAGAAAAAAGTTTTAAATTTTTTTTCCGTGGCAACGATTTTTTTTTTAAAGAAATTTCTTTTCAAAAAAAAAGAAAATAAATAAATAAATAAAAAAATAAAAAAAAATTAACAAAAATTTCGTTTCAAAAATATTTATCCTTTCTAAGAACAAAAAAAAATTAAAAAAAAAATTAAAATTGATGGTTTTAATTTTTTTTAAGTTTAAGCTCCCATAACTTTTTTGCCTTCGAAAACAATAGAACTTGATTTTTCCTGAAAGTTTCAAGTCGATCGGACTATTCGTTCTTGAGTTATTGTGTTCACAAAAAACGTGACATCGAACAGAGGAACGCGTTTAAACGGATGGAGAGACAGACATTTTCAAAGTTTCTTATTTCTATATTTCTATCCATGATTTTTTTGTCTAGGACGTTTTTTCGAAACTATACTACAGGGTGGCCCATTAGTCACTTTACCAATTTTTTTTTTGTTTAACCTGGTACTATTCTACTTAATTAAGCATCCCCTAAGTCCAGGACTTGTGTGGGCTAGTAGTAGAGGGAACCACCGGCTTTAATTGACTTTCGAACCAATTGACAGGGAGTGTCCGCTTCACTTATGCCTTTGCCAAGTTTCAATTATTAATTAACTGAAAAAGGCAAATCGGCGCCGGTGAGAATCGAACTCACGCTATTTTAGGTAGTAAACTCGTCAAGTACGACGCGGTAGGCCACTACACCAATCCTCCTCCTCCTCCTTAAAACTGAATAAGTTTTTTGTTTGTCATTTTTTTTATTTATTCTTTTAGAATATAGAGTAGAGGAAATGGAAATTTTGTTTAACTATGTATGAAAAACAATGTGTTTTAAATGACGTCCACTTTCCGCTTTGAAAGCAGGGGCTCTTTTCACGACATTTTTCATGACGGCTCCTGACATGTCTGGCTTAAGCTGTTAAATAGTCCTGGGCTTGTTGACATACACCCGATCTTTCAGATAGCCCTAAAGAAAAAAGTCCGATGCTGTCAAATCGGGCGATCGTGAAGGAAAATGAAAATCCGAATTTGGCTAAATTATTCGCTCTTAGAAAATCTGCCTTAAAAGCTGCAATGTTGCTCTGTCCGCATGGGCAGTTGCCCCATCTTGCTGCCACCATGTCGCTGGCATGTCCTCCACTGCAGGGCGCACAAAATTTTTCAGCATTGCGCGATATCGGTCGCCGTTCACTGTAACTGTATTGTCATTCACAGCGTTAAATTCAGAAGTTATAGTGCTTTCAAAATCACTACGACGCGTCGCGACGCGTCGAAATTTAATTTTTATTAAGTATTTAGAAAAATGAAATATACCATTTCGTCGGCTTACAAGTAAAGAGCACTAAGTCCAAAACATGGTTTTGAGATATTGACAAATTTAACTTTCATTGTTGTTTTTTAATTTTTGTAATAATTGTTTTTGGAAAAAAACTACCGCAAATTGCAATGACATGTTTGGACATAATGATGTCCCATTTGCAGTTAAATAAAGAAAAATTGAAGTAGTTTAATTCAACTAAATTTGAAAAAAGACATGGCCTTTTACTTGTAGGCCCACGACGTCGGCTGACAAGTAAAGAGCACTAAGTCAATAAAATGATATAAAAAACAACTATTTAAAATTAAAACCCTTCTATTAATTAAACGTAGAAAACAAGATGTTTACATACATTTTCAAAAACTAGATTTTTAAAAGAAGGGTTTGGACTTTTTGATTGTTTAAAGAATGTTTCCATAATTAATAAAATTAATTAGTATTAATATGAAACTGCATACTATGCCAGAACTAAGACAGTTTTCAGAGGCCAGCGGCTGTGCCGGCAAAGAAGCATCTCCTAAAGTCAATAATTATAATGAATCATTATTAATGATAAAACACTCCACGGTGCAATTCTAAGGGCTGTTTTCCGAACTTTAGTTTTTTTCTTATATTTTTGTTATTTATGTAGTAACCAAGGATTTAAGAGCAAAATTAAAATAATCTATCAGTTAAAATTTGAATGCGTTTGTCAGTACAATAAATAACGAGTTATTGTATCATATAAATGATTCAAGCAATCATATTTTTATAAATTAACTCTTTTTAGAAAGTCACTTAGTGCAAAAACATTTGAAATAATCTACAAGTAAAACGCATTAAGTGACTTAGTGCCTATTGCCAGATAAAATTTTAATCAAAATCAAATTGGTGCGTTTTGTATAGGGGGTAACTCCCTTGGCAGTCCACCTAGAAGTTAGTTCGGTTTACCTATACATAGATCATCAAAAATTAACTACAGTGCTATTAAAATCCCATTTTTGCAAAAAAGTGACTTAGTGCCTTTTACTTGTAAGCCGACGAATAATTGTAAATAGTATATGATGTAATACGTAGCATTACATATCTTCACGGCTTGTTTATTTATTAACTATTTCTATATCAATTTTATATAGGCTTTTAGAGACATTGTCGCGTGTTCTCTAAACTCACTTTTATACACTAATAACCTACAATAATAGGTTAAAATTGTGTATTTATGTATCCATATATATTATTTATTTTGTATATTTTTATATATAATTGTATTTATGTATTTTTGCCCTAGAATTGGTGCAAACTGTTGGGCAAATAAAGATTATTATTATTATTATTATTATTATTATTGTCATAGATCAAAATAAAATATACAAAAATTCGATATTTTTAACTTTCTTATTCTACTTTTTAGGAATTGATAATATATCAAATTTTCTATACTGGATGACATTAACCAATCTAAGAACAACTCCCACGGGCAAACTCTTTGTTGCATTTTAAGGCTTTCAATTTATTTAATTAAAAAAGATAATACTACCTACTACTTACGTGTAATACAAAGTCCCAAGATGTTATCTCTTTGCCATCCAGGACAGCACACGATCCTGTACCTCGATCGACATACATTGGGCCTGAAACAAAAAAAAAACAATTAGAAACTACACTAGGCAACAAATTGCAACTTTTTTTGCCTGATCGGGATGTAAATTTTTCTTGCTAACTTTAGGGCGTAGATTCCGAATCTGACCTTAGCAACATTCCAGCACACTGTAAAAACTGCATGTAAAATAATGTAAAAATACACGAATTTACATAGTACGGAATAGTAAATTTACTATTCTGCACTATGCATAATTCATGAATTTATGTAAAAGAATGTAAAATAATGTAAAAGAATGTAAAAGAATGTAAAAGAATGTAAAAGAATGTAAAAGAATGTAAAAGAATGTAAAAGAATGTAAAAGAATGTAAAAGAATGTAAAAGAATGTAAAAGAATGTAAAATAATGTAAAAAAATATATTTACATTTATTTACATATTTTTACATGATTTTACAATGTCGGGCTACTTTATTTTAAGACGCGCGTGCGCTTTGGACAATAACCAAGAAGGCCTCGTATCATAAGACGGACCGTTTAATATTGTTATTGTTAGAGAGATAGCGACGCATGCTGCTAGGTTAAAGTGTTAAAAGTGTAAAAAAGGTAAATATTATTTATGTACGATATTTAAATGCTTTATTTCTGGCCTAAAATTTACATTCATTATAAATTACGATCTTTAACAACCAATAGATATTTAAAGAAAGATGTAAGCAGTTTATACTCCTATTAAGGGTGCAAATCGTTTGGTTTATTAAACCAAATGAACTTTACGCTACGATATTTCAAAAAAGCTTTGACACAGAGTGTAACAAACATTTTCTAAGTAGTAAATATTTTTTTTCAAATTTCAAGTCCAAACCGTTCTGGACTATGTATTTTTTAGCGTTCCGGTCTATGCAAAATATTACCATTCTGGACTATGTAATTTTTAGCATTCCGGTCTATGCAAAATATTACCATTCTGGACTATGTAATTTTTACTGTTCCGGTCTATGCAAAATATTACCATTACAGACTATGTAATCTAATGTAATTTATTTTTACCGTGCACCTCACATGTTTGAGGAAGTTCAGGCAATAATAACGTTTTTATTTCAAAATCTTAAAAAAATAAGTAGGATTTTAAAAATTTTAGGGTATATTGAAAAATACGGGGAATTAAAAAATTCATATGCGAAGGACCTGCTGTCACAGTAGTTATGCAAAAAAATAAAAAGCTTAAAAACATTTTACCCCCGCTTCCAGGGGTGGAGTAAGAATTTTTTATTATCACAGTCAGTTTCATAGCCCTGTGTGGATCCACAAACGAACAAACCAAAAACCAACAAACCAAGAAACAACAAACCAACAAAACAACAAATGAATATGATGAACAGTATTCGGCGTAAAATAAGTTATGACTCATCAACGTTGAAAATAAATACAGAAACATAGGCTTACGGAATAATTTTGCCGAATTATGAGGGAAATTTTTATAAATCGAAATATTTGACAACTAATTTGTTACCCACAACAATATTAACTATACATATTAACTATAAATACGTATATATATATATATATATATATATATATATATATATATATATATATATATATATATATATATATCGGTGTTTTTCAAAGAAAAAAACGACATTCGATTTTTATCTTTTAAGAATACGAAAGTATTTAATTTTTATTTGTCGATAACTTTTTTCCTACCTTACTCGTTTAAATGGAATCATTAAAAAAAATCAAGAGAAAAAGAAATAAAAATGTAAATATTTAGAACCTCGCCTCAACGCTAGAGTCGACGCGGCGCCTATGCGAGTACTGGAAATTCACCGACTACTGATGATGAATAACCAACAAAAGAACAAACCGAAAAACTAACAAACAAAAAAGTGAACTAAATAAAATCGTGAAAATGAATAAAAAAATGTACCCAGTTACTATTTAATAACATTAGTGCAATTATGCATTTAAATAACTCGCTAAAACTATTTAAATTGGCATTTTAGTTTTTCGCAAATTCCGAAATTTTGTTACAACACAATATTGAAATTAAAATGTTAATAATTTAAAACTATTTTGTTAAATTATGGATATCATTTTCAGAAACAATTTTGTATTCACGTGTATGGTCATGAGTAAATGGCCCATTCTGTCGATATAATGTTAATATTAATAAATACTGATTAAAAAAATATATTTTTTACTCCAGATTGACTCATTGAAATTTATATATCTGTGGTTAAAATCCTGATGTCCTGAGAAGTCCTGATGCCCAGTTAACACCAGCCTGTTAACTTTACCAGGTTACAAAAATGGTTAAAAGCTAGACTAGTTTTATTTAATCTCTGAAAATTAGGATACATATAGGACTATGTGTAAAAGTATACATGTTCTGATGGCCATACATATTTGTTATTCTATTTTACGTGGAAACTCGATTATAGTGCTTTGTTTTTATTATTGCGGCGAGACCACTTTGTTCTAACACAAAACAAATTAATTTAAAATACACGAAAGCAAAAGTATACAAAAGATTAAAATGTGCAAAAAATGTAATTAGGACAATGTTATTGTTTCTTTTTTAGCACATTTTTTTTGCAGCAAAAAAAGAACAGATGCACGCGTGCAAAATACAACGTACCAAATCTTTACAATGCATATTAATTACAAAAGAGCATTTTGAGTACGCAAAATGTTATTTATTATTATTGTATTACATTACATGTTTACATGTTTGTTTAACCTCGTACTATTCTACTTAATTAAGCATCCCTCAAGTCCAGCACTTGTATGGGGAACCACCGGCTTATACTGACTTTTGAACCAGTTTGTAGAAAATATCCGTTTCACTTATCGCCTTCGCCAAATTTCAATTATTAATTAACTGAAAAAGGCAAATCGGCGCCATGGCGCGAGAGTGAGAATCGAACTCACGCTAGTAGGATTGCTATGTGCACGCGCTAGCCTCTACGCTGTGCCTCTCACATTAAATAACATTTTGATAAAATTTATCATAGAGGCAATATGAAACGATGCATAATTTAAGCATGTTTTTATGACTTTTTATTGTATTTTGAGGACCGTAACTTTTTTATTTACTCGCCGATTTTAATAGTATTTTAAAGTACTAGTTTCATAACATACATTTTTAGCGCACGAGTACAAGTTTAGAAAACGAGCCGTTTGGGAAGAGTTTTCTAAAGTACTAGTAGGCTGAAACCGTGTTATAAAGCAAGTGCTTTATACAATTTTATTTTTTATTTATATTTTTCTCTAAAATTTTAAAAAACTTACATTTAAATTGATGTCTGATTTAGGCGCATGTATTTGTGTATTATTACCTTTTTCCTTGGTCTACCCTACGTATTTTCGAGTTATCTTTTATATAAAAGTTAATATTTTGGTGAGTCAATAAACTTCGCAATCAGTTGTACTGTATAAAACAACTGGACATGTTTTTCCTAATTATTGTCAACTACTCTGCAGGTTTATTTTTTGTAATTATTTTTAATACTGCCTGATGCAGATGCTGTCTATGATTTTATTTTTGCAGAAAAAATAAACACTAACTATTTAAACCTTTCTAACATTATACAAATTTTTTCGATACCTAAGAGCTGGTGACCATTTTAATTCCATTAATTTCTACCTGCTGAATTTTATATATGTAAATTCAAATTAAGCTACTTCCAATTCTCCAGGTTCTGGTTCCGGTTCCTTTGAGTGCCAAAAAGGTGGTAAAATGAGTGAGTTTTTGCAAGCCAAGGGGTAAAAACAGTCTTCAAAGAGTACATATTTTAATTCTAAAAATTTTCATTTGATCAAAATGTAATTTCATAAATATGATTAAATTCTTTTTAAAAATCTTGACATATATCAATTGTCCTTTTTAAAGACTGTTAGAGGGTAAATTGGCCCCGAAATGATTGTGTCTAACTATAAAAATTACTTAATCCAAATTTAATAAATGTATGTAAGGGAATTTTACCATTGCTTTTCAAGGTTCTAGAACCCAAAAGCACCTGATCCAGCACCTAGCAATTCAGAAATATCTTAATTTGAATATACCTTAAGACATAATATAAAAAATATAGTCGGGAGAAAATAATGAAATAATGGCCACCAACTCTCCGACAAATAATTTATTATTATTATTATTATTAGTAATAATACACTTGCAGGCATGAAAAAAGTTATACTTACAGGTAGCTTACAATGGCAAAGCTGAGCTGCATTGTACAAATATTTAAGGGAAAAGAAGCCGTTATCAAATATTTAAGGTTATGTAACTTTTTAAAAATATAATGATGCTCAATTCTCAAAAAAATTGAATAAACCCAAGCATATATATTATTATCATATATAATTACACAAAGGCTGAGAATTATGTGGGAAAAATTCGCTGTTTTCATGAAAATTTGCTGTCTGGAAATAATTACGACCCGGGTAGGGGCGATGCCCCTGGAGTAATTACTTTCTTTGACAGAAAATTTGAATGAAACCTGTGAATTTTTCCCGATAATTCAAAGAATCATGTGTAATTTGGAAGATTAATTTTTAACGATTTATAATATACTTTTATATATTTTTTTCATTGCAAAATGATATAAATTGTTTTATTACTTATCTTAATTAATCTTTTATTCATTTCTAAATTGCAAATTATGGTTCTGTCAACAGTTTAGTCACTTACTGCAGTACTGACTAGCGCAGTACTGCGCTAGGCTTGCAAGAATGTTGATAAAAGTCAACCTATAAAAAATGTCATTGCATTTTATAAAACGAATATTTTGAGGTATTTTTTGTTAATAAAGTAATAACAATAATTATAAATAGTAATATATTCATATTTAATTATTAATTAGTTTTAGGTATGAAATCTTGTTGTAAAAGAGAAATATTGAAAAACAAAATACTACAGCGATTCTCACTAGAATTTTCTACAGTATAAAATTCCCAATATAACTGTAATATGATTGGAAAGAAATAAACACGTGGTCAGAACTATTTTTAAATGATTGGTTGATAAAAAGGTTAAAAAATAATCAGATTTATTCTTTATAACTTATAACATTTACATAATATATTATAATATTGTTTCTATTATAAATGGTAATATTTTAACAATCAATAAAAATATCTCTTCAAAATTCCTGTCACAACCCATAGTATAGTGAGCATTTCAATCACACATAAGTTGAAAATTAGTGTGCACTGTACACTATGCAGATCGTTAAGAATTATAATCGTTTTAAGTGTTTGTTTATTTTGTCTTTTGATACAGTACCGACAAATTTATAGTACTTACCGTCTTAGAAATGTATATTACCTACTTATAAATAGTTAGATTTTGCACTTGTAACAAAACACAGATTAGTAAGGACAGAAATTTTTAATTTTAAATAAAATTATAAAAATATTAATTTATTATTCCATTAATCTATTATCTAATCATCGTACAGAGTGATATTGCTAGACTGACAGTTTCAGGCTGCTGGTCCTCTTCAGTAGCAAGAGTCGACATCTAGCAATAGATGGCGCACAAATCTACATCAACCTAATGACTATATACCTTTTGCGAATAAAGTCTAAAATAGTTTTCTTAATCAGCGTGCAGAGTTGACTCTTGGTACTGAAGAAGACCAGCAGCCCGAAATTGTCAGTCTACCAATATCACTGGAAAATAGATTGATGGAATAATAGATTAATATTTTTATAATTTTGTTTAAAATTAAAATTTTCTGTCCTTACTAATTCTATGTCTAATCACACGTTAGTGGTACTATGTGCTTGAGACACACAAGTCCTCAACTTGCTACCATTCAAACTCTCCAGACTAGGAGAGGTATGAGTATTTGTCTACATCTAACAATAGATGGTGCACAAGTCTACATCAATCTAACGACTATATTCCTTTTGCGAATAAAGTCTAAAATAGTTTTCATAATCAGATGATTAGAAAATAGATTGATGGAATAATAAAATATAGATTGTAAAATAATTATTTTATCAATTCTTTATTATAATATTATAGCCGATATTTTGTGGAGCATGAATTCAACAGAGATACCGGTTTTAATAGGAGAAAAACTGACATATCTCATGTTTGGCAGCCAAAATAAACATTTTTCTACGACTGCTTTAGAATGTAAGGAAATACACACACTTTTTAAACACAGAATCAATTCATTCTAGCTCTAGATACGGTATGAATATTCCGTATCAAGTGTTAGAATGAGCACATGTAGTGTCATCTCTTGTTTATAAAATTAAAGAAAACTGTAGCAAAATTAGCAAAAATATATTAATATATTAATATATTATGAAATAGTGAATAATTTGATGCAATTTAAAGTTTTGCGTTAAAATTACATAAAGTTGATTAGTTTTTCTTAATATTTGACCAGTTTTTTTATCAATTTAGTTCAAAAAATTAAAACTGCTCCATCTATTGTTAAATATTTAAACCTGATATTTGTCACAACAATCTGACAATTATAACTTGTAAATATGTGCTAAAATTAAATAAAAATCTTTTTTAAGTACTGATTTAATAAAATTATTAGATAACATTAACTGCTTTATTTAAAAATATGTGTTTTGTTGCATTTACAATGTCAAGTAACAAAAAACATTGTTTTTAACCATGTCCGCAGTTTAAATCCATACAGTGTTTCATATTTGCAGTCGAAGAAAAAGTATAGTCTACAACACGTATGGAATAGTCATTCCGCGCTTGCGGGACCGTCATACTCGCCTGCCGGCTCGTATGACAAACTTTCCGCTTGCGCGGAATATTGTGTATTCCATACTAGTTATAGAATATACTATTTTAGTCAGTAACCGAATTTGCTTAACACCTTCTGTATACGCAAAATTCTTGCAATTTATTTTGCTTACCAAATATCTTAGGTTTAAATAATTTCAATGTCTGATTTGGGGAAATTTAATGTATTTATATTGGTATTAATGCCATTAAATCATTTGTTTTCTTGATTAAAAATTTATAATGGTTAAGTACAAACGTTTTAAGTTATAACTGTTTTTCTTATATTTATTTTAAATAAAAATGGATATTTTATTTATTTATTCTTCTATTTCTCTCTATTAATTTTAATAAAAAAAACTCTAAATGCTTCAGCTGACGTTACTTAAAATTTTGAAATTTCGAAACTGGATCATCAAAACTAGGGACACTAGATCTAGGTCTTAAGTTAGCAAGGCTAAGTTTAGGATGAGCAGTAAAATCCGTGAAGAAACTCTCTATGGCAACCGATGTTCAGATGTTTTCTGATGTTTCCCGTTGTCTGTCGCCTTGCAACTTAAGACCTAGATCTAGTGTCCCTAATCAAAACGGCTGTCTTCATGTCTCCGAAATCTTGGGAATTTCCGTAATGCTTTGTTCGGCATTAACCAAATTTAAATGATTTTCTTCCTCTTTTTTTTACAAATAATATCGACGAAAAAAATAATAAATAATAATAATAATAATAATAATAATAATGAAGATTTGAGATGTACTGTGATGCATGTATTATATGGATTGTAGCATCTGAGACACCTCTTTAATAGAGGTGTCTCAAATCCTTTCAGATGAGCACCTCACTTCTAGTGTTTGGGACTTTTCCAAGAGTACCTTCGTCTTAACTAATACAAAATTAAACACAAAGCAACACACAAAACATAGATATTTATTAACATTTATAAAATAATTTTACCTGTTGTTTAGATCTTTAGATCCAGAATCCAGAACCAGAATTTTTAGAAATTTTAAATTATTTTTCTATTTTGCGACTCTTATAAGCTCATAATCACACGTATTTTGCGTGTTCTTATAGGCCCATAAGAGGTCTCTACTTTTTTTTCTTTTGGGTTGGCAACAGACAAAAGTCTATCTCTTGACGTTTGCCGTGCAATTGTGAACGTCGGTTTAAAGTTTAATTTTCTACAACATTTTGTATTTAGGTTATGTTTTACCGTGTTAAAATTGTGGCTTGGTTACTTGCAGTGGAAAAGAGAAGAAATGACTATAAAATATATCAAAATAATATTCATTCTTAGAATTTTAAACATGGCGAAAACTGTAATGCCAATTCGAAACAAAAATCCCTATATCAGTCATCAATTTAAATGTAAGTTTTTTAAAATTTTACACGGAAAAAAAAAATTATAGCTAGGAGCGCTATAACACACATACCAAGCAAATTATAATCGCTTATTATATAAATACAAGGCTTTCTCTTACAATTATGGCAGTCAGTGTAAAAATTTATATGAAATACTTTAATTGTTTAGTGAATAATAAAATATAACAAATAGTATGGCATTTATAGCTTAAATAGATTTAATTATTGTCCGTGCTAATAATTTTTATAATATAATAAAATTTCTGTAAATTTATAATAGTGCCTGTAATAAATATAATCGTGTCTGTAATATATATAATCGTTTCCAATTTATTTTTAACATTATTAGTTATTGTGTCCCTTATAATCTATAGCTTAAATCACTATAATTTGCCAGTGTTACCAAATATCTTATAATGTATAGCGCAGAGCCCACTAATTTCTTTCCGTGTAGAGCAAAATAGAAAAAATTGTATAAAGCACTCGTTTCATAACACGTTTTTAGCGTACTAATATTTTAGAAAACTCACCGCAAGCGGCTCGCTAAATGTACTCGTGCCCTAAAAACGTATGTTATGAAACTAGTACTTTAATATACTATTTTGTTTGTTTTTGTTAATAACTTATGAACAAAAATATTCCCAAAAACCACAGTTTAGCAATAAAGCGTATTATAACACCCATACAGAAACTACAAAATTTTATAAATAAACAAAATTGACCATTGCAATGGTCAATGCATTGCGACGAGAGACCTATGGTATCGACTTTTCGAATATGCATAACTATTTATTAAAAACCGGCCTCAATGGAGTAGGACGCAGCACGTTCGCTTTGTAACACCGAGGTCGCGGGTTCGAATCCCGGATGGATGTGTAGTGGTGTCTTTAAAATTGCTAATATTTACTGGTTTAAAAACTACTTATAAATAGGCTATAACGAATACAGTTGAATGCCGGGATGTATCTTCCAAAGGGTAGGTACAACCTTTTTTTTTTAAATAACTATTAATTAAAAATCGGTAACATCGTGGCAGAAAGGTGGCAGCTTTCACGCCTTTTACCTCTTATTTAGTTTAGGCCACCCTGCTGGGCCTTGCATGTCATTTAAAATAAATCGTAATCTACATAACATATCCGATTTAAATTTATTTCGGTTATAAATGCACTATGGTACCATGGTGCCATTTTAACAGTCAATAAAAATAGCTCATAAAAATTCTTGTTACAAACCACAGTGGGCATTTCGATCGTAAAAAATCATTATAGTGTTAAGTGGTTTGTTTATTTTATCTTCTGATGCGGTACCGCCGGTTTTATAGAACCTACTTATAAATGGGTAGATTTCAGTGATAAGCTTGTTAAGACATATAGAAATATTTACATAGTAAATAATCAAGGGACTTTTAATCAACGTTTTGGTGCTCGATATCCAGAAATGAGGTAAAAAAAGCTTAATATTGAGATTTTAATGAATACATTTCATTAATATACATTAAATGATAATGGTAAATGATGGGAGCCGGACTTTACATCGAAAAAACAACCGCGAAGACCATTACCGAGCAGTCCATTACCGCGATCACCATTACCGCGACAAGCCATTACCGCGCATGTCCTTTACCGCAAAGACCCTTACCGCGCAGTTCATTACCGAGAACGGTCTTTACCGCGTATGACTTTTACAGCGAAAATCGTTATACATTATTTTTATTTTATGTAAGGGTATTTCTGTGGGATTGATGGCAGTTTGGTTTGGTTAGCTTTGGTTTGGATTTTTATTGATAAAGTGGAACGTTTACTAAATGTACCCATATATCTGTGATTGGGTTTTTTTATGGGTGTTTTTTTTTAAAATTTATATCGACTGATTTGTATAAATGACTGATTAATAATCAGTTTACTACAAATCGTCATGTCGATCGAAATAATGAAAAGTGATGACATTTCACAATATTTCAAGACTGTTAAAAATAAAAAAAAGTGTAAGTGCGTAAATTAAGACGTGCTTTGTTGCAAGGGGCGTTTGCATACTTCCGACGGCATTTTTTTAAAGGAAACTAGTAATGGACACAACCCTAAGCCAGCAGCTATATCAGTTAGAACTGTTTGATTGTTTTCTGCAAAATAAATATATTTTTTTATTTAATAATTTTCCTTCAAAAAAAAAAACATTAAAATAATTATGGACAGTAATGGTTTTCGCGGTACAGTCCATGCGCGGTATTGTCCCCTTCGCTGTAGTGCTGTAAAGGCCAATGCTCGGTCACGGTGGCGGGGTAATGATTTTGGGGTAATGGACTGCGCTGTAAAGAGCCCTACCCGTAAATAATAGTTAGGTGACCATACGTCCCCGATTTCTGGGGATAAAAATATTTGGGGGGTAAAAGTTAAACCGTAAAACATCAAAAAGTAAAAAAAAATCATATGGACACCCTAAACTAAATAGGAAATTTTACGTATTTTTTTTTTTTAATTTACTTATTTTTAAATAAAAACTGTAATGTCTAAATTCGGGCCACCCTACTTCAAGTACATTTAATGTTTAATATTCAGATTATTTTTAACAGTGTAGAGTAGGGTATTTACAAAAAAAAAAACAGATACCATCACAAATACCAAATTGTAGCTAAAATTGGAAAATACATAAAAATTATAATTTAGGTATCAAAAAAAAAAAAAAAAAAAACTTGCCTTATAAAACAATACGGTGGAGCAAACCCTAATTTAATTATTTGGCGCATAATTTATAATTTTTCGAAATGCCCTAGTGTAGAACCGTACGATTAAATCATTAATTTTATCCAAATCAAAATGTTGATCAATTGCAGAAACGCATTTGCAATGCAGGATAAACCTGGATAAAATCAAGAACTTTAAAGTTATAAGGGAAACACGTGTTTGCATCATAACATTGCTAAATTGTAAAATCGATGGTCTAATTTTCGAATAATAAAAAAGGTTATATTGAATAGACCATTATCCTCGGCATTATCCAAAAAGAGAATCAAACATCCAATTTTTTTGGGAGCGGACAGGATACACCCCTTACCCTCCCGAGACTAAACTAATGATAATTTTTCGATTTAATTGTGTTTTTTTATATTTGCTATGCCTAAAAAGAAGAAAAAAAAAAATAAAAAATAAACGATTTTTTTTTAGTTTTTTCTCGAATGTTGTTTCCTTAGATCTATAGAGTTTCAGAAGAGCTGTATTATACTGAATTAAATTTGCATATTGGTTTGCATACATATAAAGTCTATAAAAGTATTTTGGTTTAATATTGCATTAAAGAAAAAATAAAGAAGTAAAGTCACAATTGTGACACACTGGAGGGTAAGGCATACGCGCTATACCAACGGTGCCCTAACAATTTCTATGTAAGCGCTGTCATTTCTTAACTTGAAAAGTTGTTAAAATTATGTTTTAAATTTATTTTGGCACTTATAATTTTAAATGAAAATTAGAGTAAAAGTATGATTTAGTACAGAGTTAAGGGAACGCTCAAGTATTACGTAACGCTCCTGGGGGGGGCTCATTTTGGAGTGTTACGCTCATGTTAATGGTATAGGAAAGTAGCGTTATGTGGGGGGGTCCAAATTGTTCAAAATTTGGGTTACCTAATACTTGAACGTTCCCTAATGTTATACTAATAGTATATTATTTACCAAGTGAGAGAAGTTTAACATTTTTGGCCTGCGTCAAATTGCGGGATGAGCGCGCTAGCGCGAAGCCCGCAAGACGCGGTCTAAAATGTTAAATCTTCACTCACGTGGAAAATATAGTATTTTTTTCACTACCAGTACAATTAATTAGCTATTTATTTATTTATTTTACTAAAATTTAATGAAAAAGCTTATAAATTTAAAATATCACGCTGGCCGTTCGCGGCCATTAAAAAAACAAATGAATAACTTGACATTTCTGGCAGAAATTTTCTGGTGATCTGCTAAAATTATTAAGTTAGAAAGTGTTTCCGTGTTAAGTGTAATAAAATATATAAAAATGAAAAGTGAAATGCAAAGTGATGATTCTGGTACTCCCCCAGAAATAAGGGGACAGGCGAAAACTGTGAGGGAGAATCTATTGTCTCAAAAATCAATATATGGGAGTTGTACCTCTAGTAATCTATGATCCGTACGGTAATATATGGGTTGTATAATCTATGGTTGAATATGATGGACCAATGATTTTCACCTTTCGAAGTGTTTTTTGTAAAACATGTTTTATAGGTACTAATTTAGTTAATATTTTTTAATTTATCATGCAATAAATAAATTTGGTGCCTAAAGACACTTGTAAATAGCAATGTGAATTAATAATTAAGTGAAACGTTAGATGCCAAAATAGCTGAATAAAAATTCATTATTAACCATGGTGCCATTTCATTATTTTTAGAACCTCTGACGTCATAGGTAGAGAAATAATATTTCTACCAATGAAAAGAACAGTAATAAAGATGTGATTTTAGGCTGGTGGTGAAAAAAATTATTTATTCTTAGATTAAAGCATTAAGAATAATTTTAATAATTTTTCAAATTAAAATTTTCAATACATATTTAAAATTTTAATAGTCTCGCCTAGTCGTATTACTTTTTCTTTATTTACATTTTTAAGATTAAAATGTTTAAATTATTCTATAAATTATAATTCAAAAATGCTCGCTATAATTGGAAAATTCGGAATTAATAATTCTGTTTCATTTTCTAGATTAATATTTATGAAAAACCTGAATTCTTTAGGCGACACAAAGTCTTTGCATTAAATAAATTATTTTTGAAAATTATAATAAGATTTTTTTATTATTACTAACAATTTACTAGCAATGAACTAGAGAAGTGGGGGACAGAAATGGTGTTTGAAAGAATGGCAGCCATTAATCGCATTCCTTGCCTTAGGGGTTTCAAATTTTTCACATTAGGTGGTGCGATTTGGTAACTTTATAGGGAATTTTTATCTTAGGATTGGCCAATGTGCTTTCAGAGACCAACTTATCTCTGGTGCTTAAAGCACCATGCTTTATTTACCATAAAAATCCCTATAAAGTTACCAAATCTCACCACCTAGCGTGAAACGTAGTGTCACTACTTATTTGTATTGGAAACCTGTTCTCCACTAAGGCCCGTAAGTGGACGTGCAAAAACACAACAAAAAAAAACAGGGTCAGAATAGTATACATGCGAAAACATGGTTTGGCATTTAGATTAATAAGAGGATAGTACAACTGGGAGTGATGCTACCTTGATTTTAACATGTGCATAGCTATGTTGTCCCAATCGGGATAGAGCGGCACGCTTAAGTACTACTCTGAAATTGCTCGTCGGTTACTGTCCTTGACCATTACTGAAATCTGTTTCAGCCAGAATTTTTCCACTTACGTCACAGTCAATTGCTGTAATTATTTACTATATTGTACTGCTGTCCTATTACACAGCCACACAAAAAATATATATATCCAGAGACTAGACCAATGCATTTTTATATTTTTGTGGTCGCTGAAACCGAATCTGATCTCAGAATTGCTCCATCAGATCCCATTTTTTTTAAACTTAAAAAAAGGGTGCGAACATTCCTTGTGTGGCCTTGTGTGGCTGTGTTATTTTCAATAAAGTTATTTTTTAATGTTTTTGTCCATTCGGTATATCTTTATAGAAACATAACGCAGGCATATGAAAAAAATAAATAAATAAACAAATAAAAAACTGTTGTGCGGCTATTTTTTCATGCACTACTATTTAATATTTAACACGAGGCATAGCCGAGTGCGCAAAATATTCAAAAGATCGATAAAAACACTTTCCTCTTAAATAATGTAGGTACTGAATTTTTCCTAAAATAAAACTCTCAGTTGCACCTCGGATAATTATCCCTATTATAATAGGATAATCCCTATTATAATAAGGACCTTAAGTGTCTAAAATTCAACTTTAGAACCAATTAAAAACATTATGTTGAAAACTATATTTGCAATTTTGGCGAAGGCGCGATTTGCAAAAATAACACATGCCCATAAAAAAAATAAGTTCAATTACTTTTAAAGAGACTATATTTTTGGTGGCTAAAAACAAAGTTGACCACAAAAGTACTCGCTCCCTTCTTCTGGAAAAGGGGTTTCAGTCGGATTTGGCTGAATTATATTGTGTTTAAAAGTGTCCAAGGGCACAACTCCAAAAAATCAATAGTTTAGTTGCTAAAGTCTCGAGAACAGCTGTGTATCGGTTTATAGAAAAGTGGTTTCAGTTGGTATATATAATATGTATGTATATACAGGGTGATCAGTAACTGCCATGCCAACATTTAAAAGGTGATTCTACATCCAAAAATATGAAAAAAGGTTTTTATCAAGATTGGTCCGGAAAAATCCCTAAGGGAGCTACGGCCCTTCTAAGATGACATATTGCATGGGGAACAAAAAAAGCATTAATAAAATTTTAATGCTGCAGGATGATTCTTAATTTAAAACTGAGCAAAAAAGTATTCTTCACCAAAACACCTAAATTTAATATTAAAGGAGTAATAGCGTTTTAAAAAGTAACGTTTTTGGTGGCAAAAAATGTTACTTCCTCTCAATTGCAGTTTTATTTTGAAACGGTTTATCCTACATTGTTAAACTATATGACATTTTTAATGTATTTTTACTAAAGGAATCCATATTTTTTACAAAAAAAAAATCAAAAAAAGTACACATAAAAAAGTTTGGGGCAAAAATACATTTTTTCTTCTAGGGTCGCCTCTGGATAAATTAAAAAAAAATAACATAAACTTATTTCCCTTATTAATACTAGTATACATGCAAAAGCTCGTCGCTCTAGCTTAAAGGGTACCAGAGTTATTAATTAAAATCCCTATTTTTATTACAATTTTAAAAGGACGTAGCTCATTTGCTGACCAATTTTTTTTATATTTGTGGATGCAGAATCACCTCTTAAATTTTGGCTTGCCAGTTATCACCCTGTATATATTATAGTTCTCAACTTTCTGAAAGTTTAATTCTCAAAATTCAATAGTTAACGGACTAGAGAATTTTGAAGCTCTTCCAATGTTATTAATTGCAGCTTAAAAAAATATGATGTCAGCTATCTTTTTCATCGTAAAATTCGTTTTCAGAGCCCAAAAATGTGTAAGAAAAAATATATTCTGGTCAAGATTAATTCACTTTATTTTATTTTTTTTGTGAGTCCGGGTAATATATGCACAATAATAGAGCCCACACCTGAATAACTATTTATAAATAAAAGCCTTATAAAGCTTTATAAAGCTTTAAAAGGCTTTATACTTAATACTCAATGCAAATAATTTATAGGAAAACCTTCAATTCATTAACTTTAATTTAAACACATGTTCTTTTTCGCGTAGATTCTCTCGCTCGTTTGTTTTTGTCGCAAATGTAGGTTAGTTATTCCAGCTTAAATCTATTGTAAAAATTATTCAGCTCAGGGGCGGGTTTGTCTATATAACACATTCCGAAAAAAATATACAGGGTGTTCCATTTATCATGGCAATCCTTAATATTTTAATATCTGCTAGAAGAACGACTTTACATACTTTAATTTTTTTTTAAGTAAATAGACACTAAACTATATTTTAGACTTCCATGTCGACGCTGTTACTGCACAGTAAGTCACTGGAACCACGAAAAAAAATTGATTTTTTTTAATTTTTTTAATTTGCCAAAAATATTTCTTTTTTCGAGAAAATAATAATTAACAAAACAAAACCATGTTTTAACAAGTTTGTGCCAGTGCAGAAATGGTAGGTTTTCTCGGGAGCAAACACTTCTAAAATTATTTGCATGGCCACAAAAACTCAAAAAAAAAAAACGAAAAAATCTAAACAGCGTGCATCTAGGGATGTTTACTCAACTGAAAACTCTACAATACTGGCTCCCCCAAAGACTTAATAGACATAGAACGCTGATGAGCGTCAGTGGCATTAAGCCTGAGTATGCCTCATGGCAATTTTGCAATAACAACGTCGACATTAGTAAGATATAGTTTCAAATGTTTATTTATTTCAAAAATTAGTTTTTTAACATTTAATTTTTTGTTTCCCCCCGTAATTAAATACTTCAAAATTGAAATACACAAAAAGAAATAAAAATTGGGACGAATAAAAAAAGATGCCTTGGTGTGTGGTCTTAATTAGTAGTAAACCTGACATTTTACATTAGAGTTAAACATTTTATATTGTTTTTTACCCGACAAAATTTTCGATCCGCCCCTGAAACGAAAAGGGATAACTGCGTTCTGAGAACATTGGGCGATGAGTAATGGAGGACCATTCATTCTGTGTGATTTATATCGTAGCCACATAAATGGGACCATAATACCGGAAAATTCTACCTTGTTATTGTTTCTAGCCGTTTAAAACCCATTTATCATAACATAGAGGTCTCTATATATGTAGGTGCATTATAACTTAAGCCGAGCGAGTCAAAAATACTTAATCGTTAATTGCTCCTTCTCATTCTTACTATTGCGTATTGTGTATTGTGTATTATGTATTGTGTATTGTGTATTGTGTATTGTGTATTGTGTATTGTGTATTGTGTATTGTGTATTGTGTATTGTGTATTGTGTATTGTGTATTGTGTATTTTGTATTGCGTATTGTGTATTGTGTATTGTGTATTTTGTATTGTGCATTGTGTATTGTGTATTGTGTATTGTTTTAAAGCTCCTGCAGTTTGTTTATTTTTTACCCATCAGAATAAAGATATGTTTATGGTTAATGTAGTAAGGTTTCAGGTGGATACTGGATACTGGATAATTGGGGTGGAGGGTGCTGACATATTTATGTACAGCACATGTACTTAGGCCGCCTTGTTGGTCCTTTGTACTACTTTCCTTTGGTAGCAACATCTAATTCCCTAACCATCCAACCCTTTGAATGTACCAAGTAATTAGGGGTGATGTTGCTTATACCGGCCATGTCGAGCCAAAGTTTCAGGTAATTACAAATAAATTTGAATGCAGGAAAAAATAAAATGCCAATAATTGGCTAACTCACCTTATATTCTGATTTTTTTACACAAGACATGTACCACAATACTTCATATTAGAATATTTGTTCTTCCTGCCCTAACAGCAAAAAATCGCTTTCAAACTTTTTTGTGTGTATGTTTTGTTATAGTTTTGTTGTAATACCATAGGATTAACCATTAAAAAAAGCATTTTAATTTAAATTTCATATTTCAAAGACCAAAAATTTAATAATAAAATGTTGGAAAAAATTTCTTTGGCGCAGAGTGATTTTGCATCAAAAAAGTTTATATGGGTACGTGGGTTCAGAAATCACTTTTAAAGCTCTAATGCCCTTTAAAAATGGGGTATTTTTAGGAGACCGTAACTTGCTTAGGATCGATTTTTATACCTAGAAAGTTTTTTTCTTAGGGTTATTAATAGAATATTGTTGCAGAATGAAATGGCAATAAGAGATTTTCCTTAACTGCAGATGGAAAATATATTTCAAAATTATATTATATAGAAAAAAAGTCACACAATATTTAACTTATTTTAACATCCTTAAAAATTAACAATTAAATTAATAAAAAATCCAAAACAGTCAAATGAAATTTTTGAACGGTAAAATTAAATATCTTATATTACAGGCTAATTTTAGGAGTTAACTCATCTCTTCATTTTTTATATCAATTAAAATTTCAATTATTATAGAAATAATTATGAATATAAACATTATTTGCTTTAATATAAACTTTATGATTCTTCCTTGTACTTTTAGTTTCTTCTGGCTGTTCCTCGTTTTTATTGTCATTTTCTTTTTCTGATTCTTCATCAGAAGAAGAATTTTCATTATTTGCTGAAGACACAATTGTATTGAGATTGTCAAATTCTAGATGAATGCTGGGTACAATATATTGAGAATTATTTGAGTTCACATTACCTGGTTCATTATTTATGTTTCCATTGTTGACATTTACAGATCTATTATTGTTGTTATTGGCAGAACTATTATTAGGAGAGATATAATTGGGAGACTTATTAATAAGAGGCACACTTTCGGGTAACTCTTCTAAATCTTCTTCAAAACAATTGTTTTCCTCGATAGGTGTTAACTCATTATTTTGAATATTAGGACTTTCAACTATCATAGCATTGTGAAAAACAGAATTAGTATTTTCCGGTAAGGGTTTAATAATTTCACATCTCATTTTGGAAATATTCAGTGCAGCCTCTTCTAGATTATCAAATCTTACACTTTTTCTCTTTGGAGTATTTATATCTGAAGATTCTCTGGAATCGATGGAAGAATGAGCAACTGTCGAGCAAGCTTTTTCCTTGTTGGTTATTTTCTTAGCAAATTGTTCATAGTTGTGTGGAGCTCGGGATAAAATTTTATTTGATCTAACTATAACTTTGTTTGCAGGATTTTCTAAGCTTTCTGTGCACGCATCAATTTGTCCTTCATTCAAAATATTAGACCGTGTATTTTCTAAAAAATCTGCTTTATTTTTCAAAACAAATGTTGATTCTTTTAGACGTTTTTCTAATTTGTCTTTTACACTTTGGGGACATGGTTTCTTCCATACATTTTCCATTGTATTTCGAACAGAAGTAGGTTCTAAATCAGCTATTGGATTCAAATAAGCCGTTTGTTTAGTTTGAAGAATTCTCCTGGGCCTGATTTTTGTCATGCTTGTTTTAGTTCCATCGATATTTTCTTTCTCTGAACTTAACTGTTTATCCATTTTTTTCAGTAATACTACAGGGTTAATATTTGGCGGTGGAATTTCGTCAGTTTGTGTTGATATAGTCGAATATCTCGGTTTTCTCCCTCTCATTTTAAGGTTTAAAATAGATTATTGACGTTTACACTAATTTTTGCTTTGACAGATATAATCATAGATAAGGTAAAATATTAATAAAATATTAATGTCATTTAACAACAAGCTAACTAGCTAAGCGTGACGTTAGCCACGCAATTGAATCTTGTATATAGAGTTTATGATAATCTACTCACTTAAGTAATCAAAAATAGCTATTTTCCTAACAAGTACGAAAAGAGGCCCTTTCCCGCACTCCATTGCATTTGCCTGAACGACGCGTAGCGGAGTTCAGGCAAGCAATCGAGTGCGGAACAGCCTCTTTATGTGTTTGGACTTGTTTAGTATCTTTAGCAAAATCTCTTATGCCAAAGTACACTTTATAACCAATATAATAGACCGACTCGATCACAGATGGCGCTGGCATATATTTTATATTATGTTTATAGCTGTACCCATATGAGTACAATGGAACATAATGGGTTAATGAAAGAAATTGCGCCTTTAAAAAGTTTTCAAATGCAGGCGAGTGTCATTTATTAAAAGATGGGTACCTTTGTATTTAATAGATGTATTAAAATTAAATTAAATGAGAAATTATGTGTCACTATCAACTAATTTATTCAAAAATTAAATTTAATTTTATGATAATGTGAGATAAGTTAACCCATTTTGTAATTAAATCTGCCAGGCAGGAGATTGTATTTTGCTGCTAAGTGATTTTAGCCTTGTTATAGGACTTAATATTGATGTCATCTCGGATTATTATCACTCAACGCCATCTCTTTACAGGGATTTACCGGACTTTGCACCGCAAACGTCGACCTAACCGCTGAAATGTTAAATTTGAAGTAATTTCAAACACAGTTAAAATAAAAAGTTGCTGAACTTTTGGAGATATAATTATGGATATTAATAAAAAACATATTCTCTATTATTTTTTTTTCTTACTTACTTTTTCATTTTTCTATTTAAATTTACTTAAAACTTTAAACACTTTTACAGGAAAAAAATACATAAGAAAATAAGGGTGCCAACATAACAAAACAATACTATCTTCTAATATGGGGACCTATTTATATTATGTTTGGTTAAAACAATTTCAAGTTAAAAAACAAAAAAAATATTTTTTTTCAAAACACAAAATTATTTTTTTTGCGGATATCATCTTGTTGGCAAATAAAACGTAAAAAAACCCAATCAAACAAATTTCAAACATGTTTTACTAACGCAAGACTTCCCTTGGAAAGTACTTCTTTGCTAAATAAATTATCTTTTTTCCGATTTTTTTTTGTCTTTTTGAAAGTCCTGAGAAGAATTTATAATTCGTAGATTCGCAAAGCCGCTTTAGTGAAACAAAATAATTACTATTTTAAAATATTTACTTGCATTTAGTGTGAAAATCAGAAACATTATTAGCGAGCTAAATTGAGACTATAAGCAGTATATTTTGGACCTAAAATAGTTCATTATTAGCACGTTCTCAATTAATATAAACTATATATTTTCGACATAAAATTCGTAATTTTTAGGTCGTCCTAAATTTTATCAAATAAAGGCGTATATTATCGACCTAAAATAGTATTAATTTACCGTCTAAAACTAGGAAGCATTTAGTAATAAAAATAATAATACCTGAAATTAATATAAAAGCATACATTTTTCGATAAAATTATAAGTGCTTTTAGATGTACAATTATAGCGTCCATTTTTCATTCAATTTTTGAGAAAAAATTTGAACCTCTAAATATTTCCACTATTCTTGGTATATGAAAGCTTGTTTAGGGTGCTATATACTAAACTCTCAAGCTGGTGTTCTGGGTAATTTTATTTCTGACCTAAGTATACAGGGTTATTCGTTTAAATTGAGCACCCCCGTAACTTTTGAACGGGATGAGATATAAACTTCAAATTTTGAATGTGTATCACACAACCAAAACAATTATTTGCAATATTTTTAAATTTTTTATTCTATAAGGCTTCGCCATGGAGGAGTGGGGACAAAATTGTAAATAGCTAGGTAGGTCATGTGACTGTGTGCATAAGTATTTAAAACGTTATTTGAAAAAATGTTTTAAAATGGCAAGAAGTGTCTTTAATGATGATACTGTTTAACTAGATTTATTGTAATTTTAACAGTCTTGGGTATAAAATACCTTGTAAAAAGGTCCCTTTATGACGACTATAAATAAATACAAATACAAATACAAATACAAATTAAAATCAAAATACACCTTGTTTTCATTATTTGGACCTGTGTGCACAACTTCCAAAATTATTTTTTATAGAAAAAAAAATCTTAAAAAAAAATAAAATAAATAGTTACCTGGTTAAATAGAAAATTTTAACCTCTTTAAAATGATGTATCATAAGACCCAGTGTGCCCTACAATACTGTTCCCCCTGGCAACCGCCTTACCAAATAAAAAATAAAAAAATATTACGAATAATAGTATTTTGTTGTGTGGTATATATAGACATTAAGTTTAAATTTAAAGTTTATATTTCATCCTGTTCACAGGTTACGGGGGGTGACCCATTTAAAAGGATAACTCAGTATTATTATTCCATTGTTATCAAAATCACGTTATTTTGTACTAATAAGCAATCTACTAAAAAATTTAACTAGGTAATTCAAAAGCCTATAAAAATAAACTGTTTCCTTTACTTGTTGTTAAACATATTAAAAAACTATTATAGTGACACTATAACGTTAAAAGAAGGAAGTGCAAGATGTGGGTATATGGCCTAGAAAATTAGTCACTGAATTTAGTTAAACGAACCAATTTATTAGATAAAAGTTGCAGAAACTATTTACACTATTTAGATTACTTGGTAAAAATAGAGACTCAATTACGGTTCATTATTAAAAATTGAAGATGTCATTTGACTAAGAAATTTTTATTTGAAACTATTTTAAAACTAGAGTTTAAAATTGGAACTTTTTATTTTTTAAAACCCTTCTATTCACTTCACTTATATATAGATATATAGATAGATATAAATATATTTGTCCTCAAATCTGCCAAAGCCTTTTTCACCCACTTAGAATATACTTAGAAAGCTAAAATTTAGTACACATGCTTAACTCGGTTGACAATACAATTTTGTATAAAATTTAACCCCCCCACCCCTAAAATTAAAAAAATCCCTTTTTTACCCACATGAGATAATTTACAACTAAAATTAGGTTACAAACTCATTTAGTGATCTCTTAATACGGGCATAAGGCTAAGTTAAGCCTCTCTCTGTTTTAACCACTTAGAATACACGTAGAAAGTTAAAATTTGGTACACATGATTAGCTCGGTTGACAATACAATTTAAATAAACTTGAAAATAAAATAAAATAAAAACAAGTTTTTAAAGTTAAAATCCTTCTTAATTAAGTACGTATTGCGTATCTATAACCAAAAAGTAGAAAAACAGATATTTATACAAATTTACGAGATTTTAAAAAGAAGGGATTTGGAAATGTTGCCGAAAATCAAAAAATTAAAAATTCCAAAACACTTCTTTTAAAAATCTCGTATTTCTAAATTTGTATAAATATATTGTTTTCTACTTTTTAGTTATAGGTACGTAATATGTACTTAATTAATATGTTTTTATTTAATTTTATTTACTATCCAATTAAATACACAGGCACAAAAATGAAAAAAAAGTTCTGTTTCCCCAGGGAAGACAATTATTTCTATACGTTTTTCGGGTGGCTGAATCTGAATCTGGTGTTGGTATGACTTGGTCAGGTCGCATTTCGTTGCTAACCTTAAAAAATTGATGAAAGTTGAAACACATTTCATTACTTTCAAAAACAAAAGGATCCTTTTTCAGATATCTTAGCGAAAAATCTACTTGAAAAGAATAAAAAAAAACAAATTAAAGCTGAATAAACAAACTAACCGACTAATGCATTGGTTTAACTAAGAAAAGTATTCCCAAGTCCGTGGAACCAAAAAAAAAAAACAAATTGAATAGTTGATGTCTCGCGTTATTTCTAATGATTGCGTAACAACTGTACCTCACAAAATTTGCCAAAAGATCTCAAAACTAAAAACTATTTTTTTTTAATCTCCATGCAAACATTTTTTAGATAGAGCCTTTCAAAAATCACTAAAAAAATTAGGATATTTTTTTGTTCCCTTAATTTGTTCAAGTAGTGTAGTTTAAAAATTCAACCGTTTCCGGGAAGGGCGCCAATACTGAAACATCCTGTAGAAGTGTAATACTTTACAAAACTTTTTTTTGTATTATTATACAGTTTATCGTAGATAAAATATCTCTAAACTATACTATTCAATTGTATCAACTTTCAACATGCAAATAGGACGTTATCTAGACTACTTGTTAAACATATCCGATTTAGCATAATATTGGATTTCCGTCATGCCAATCTGCCAATCAGAATCATCCTACAAACCTCCACAAGACGTCCAATAAGCGGGTAGCATTATCCTATCCGTCTATATCTAAGACGGAAATGAATATTGGTCAAACAGACAACTATAACACCATTAAATTAGCTGTCATGTCACATTTTTTAGCCCCATTGAGTCCGTCTTGTAGAATAACTTATCTTGGGTAATATAAAAAAAATCCTCGCAAGTATAATCGGCAGTAGTCGGCGAATTTCCAGTACTCGCATAGGCGCCGCGTCGATTCTAGAGTTGATGCGAGGTTTTAAATATTTACATTTTTATTTCTTTTTATCTTGATTTTTTTTTAATGATTCCATTTAAACGAGTTAGGTGGGAAAAAAGTTATCGATAAATTATTTTTCTTCTTCTTCAAAATGTCTTTTTGGACACTAAATTAAAGTGACCCAAAAGGACTTAATGGTCTTGAACTCTCGTTCTTTTTGACCAGGTATAAGTATTAGAGAATTGAAGCGAGTCTCTTTAATCGTTTCAACTAAATATAATTTCTTATTAACATAACCTCACGAAAAAAACCGTGGTTAACCCACAAAAGTACATCTCAAACATCAAATATTAAATTTAAATCAATTTAAATACGTAGAACGGTTTCGCAGTATAGATATTTTCTTAACAATCACATTTTAACATAAAATAGTCTGGCTGTGACTAAACACCGTTAAATGAATTACCAATCGCGCCGTAGACTTGTTGCCGGTTCCGCGTAAGGAACGCAACTCCTTATCGATAAATAAAAATTAAAAACTTTTGTATTCTTAAAAGATAAAAATCGAATATCGGTTTTTTCTTCGAAAAACACCGATATATATACATATTTATAGCTAATATGTATAGTCAATATTGTTGTGTGTAACAAATTAGTCGTCAAATGTTTCGATTTAGTGACCTTTATAAAAATTTCCCTTATAATTCGGCCAAATTATTACGTAAGCCTATGTTTATGTGTTTATTTTCAACGTTGATGAGTCATAAGTGAGTTTACGCCGACTACTGATAATCGCCTATTATACTATTCACAGCGCGTAAGTGCTAGAATAGTATAATACGGTAGTTTCGAATTTCCCAAAATCGCCAAAAAATATCCTAGACAGGAATTTCCAGCATACAAATGTATTCTATGAAACAATAAGAAACTTTTTTTTAAATTTTTTCGGTTTAAAAAAAAAATCTATAAAATTAATTTTGAAAAAAAAATGCATTCAAGGGTTTTCGAGGTTTTAAATCCATTATATAAAATTAATCCAATATACAGGGATATTCAGAAATAAATTCAAGAGGTGATTCTACGTTAAAAAATATAAAAAAAGTTCCTATAAATGTTGGCCAGCAAATGAGCCCTAAGGGAGCTACGGCTCTTTAAAATTGTAATAAAAATAGGGTTTTTAGTTAATAACTCTTGTACTCTTTAGCTTAAAGCTAGAGCGACGAGATTTTGCTTGCATACTAGTATTAATAAGGACAATAAGTTTGTTAATTTATTTTTTTGAATTAAAAAGTCCAAAGGCGTGCCTAGACGGAAAAATATGTGAGGCTTTTTTGCCTCAAACTTTTTATGTGTATTTTTTTGGATTTTTTGAAAAAATATAAATTCCTTTAGTAAAAATACATAAAAAATGTTAAATAGTGTAAAAAAATGCAATTGAGAGGAAGTAACATTTTGTGTCACGAAAAATGTTACTTTTTAAAAGGCTATAACTCCTTTAATATTAAATTTAGGTGTTTTGGTGAAGAATACTTTTTTGCTCAGTTTTAAATGAAGAATCAAATTGCAGCATTGGTGCTTTTTTTGTTCCCCATTCAATATGTCCATCTTCGAAGGGGAGCAGCTCCCTTACGGCTCATTTCCGGACCAACCTTTATAGGAACTTTTTTCACATTTTTTAACGTATAATCACCTCTTAAATTTCTCGAACTTATTTCTGAATAACCCTGTATAAAATTAAAAATTATAAATGGTTGATGCTCGATTTCGTTTAAAGTTGAAAACCATGAAAAAATTTGATCCGCTATTTTTAAATCGCCATTTTTCATTATTATGTGTAAGGAAAAACCAAGCGAATCGTTATCATTATATGAATAAAATTATACAGTGCGTGCATTAAGTCTGGAATCACCCGATTAACTTTTTAGTTACAAGTAAAACACAAAAACCCTCGGATAGGTCGATTTTTATTTTTAATTTTGCAAATTATGGTTTAATAAAAGTTATTAAAATTTGCACCCCCTTGCACCCTCACCCCCCAACTTTTTTTTTTCAAATAGCAACCTACCCCTTGTGACACTTCGTTGGAAAGGTAATTTAATAAGCTTTCCAACGGTGTATAATAAAGCCTAATTTGGTAAAGGGCTAATGATAAAATGCACAATTTAGTTTATTATAAAGACATGTAAAGTATAACTTTAGTTCAGTATAAATGTTCAAATTGATGTCCTTCAGCTCTTTGACAGTGGACAGTAAAAAAACGGGATTAAAATCGATTAAATAGTAAACATAAAATTGGTCAATAAAAAGAAAAAAAATTGCATTTTTCAACAGGGTATAAAATATTACAATAAGTTTAAAACAACCTTATTTAGATTCTCAGGAAGGTGCCAAGTAGGAAATAGGGCAACAATTACCATATTATGCGTAATATTTCACACAAACAATGTTTAAATAAAACATGCGTTTTTTCATAGACCCTTTAACAAATTAGGCTTTATCATACACTGTTGGAAAGCTTATTAAATTACCTTTCCAATGATGTATCACAAGGGGTAGGTTGCTATTTGAAAAAAAAAGTTGGGGGGTGAGGGTGAAAGGGGGTGCCAATTTTGATAACTTTTTTTAGACCAAAATTTGCAGAATTAAAAATATAAATCGACCGGTCTGAGGATTTTTGTATTTTACTTGTAACTAAAAAGTTATTCGGGTGATTCCAGACTTAATGCACGCACTGTATGTATGTTAGAGACCCTTCATATTATGACAGTTCTCTAATGTATGTGTTCTGAAATATCGTCATGTGCGTCTTTAATTTTATAAAACAATCACTTTACATTGTATACATTACATATGTATAACATGATAATGCCTATAACCTATAGGTATACAAGTGATATGTATGGGGCATTAACATTGGTTACCATTGTGTAAAACACTTCCTTTATCAAGAAACAAACACATTTTTATTGGCTGCCAGATAAATAATGTAGCAAACATTTGTATACAGATCAATTGGCATTTCTATATGAATACAGAATAATTATGTACTATCCACTTGCTAGGTTGTTAATTCAAGTACTGCATTTGAAGTGCTTAAAAATATATTCTGGATACGAGGGTATTTTATTCTGTAAATCTGAACAATATCGTCACAATAAACTTATATAATACTATATTTAAAAAACTAATCATTTTAAAGCAACAGATTATAAAAGCCATTCAAAATAAGGTTAATATTTTTTTATATGGAAATTTCTATAAATAAGTATTTCATAAGTCTTAAGAAATAAGGTTTAACCTAACTACAGAGTGCTATTTGAAAAAAAAAACTGTGTCGGTCTGTCTGTGTGTCCGGGAAATTTGTGACCACGGTAACTGAAGAATGCTTCAGGCTAAATACTTCAAATTTGGACCAAAAACTGAGCTGATCGACAAAAACGAAAAATGTTTCCGAAATTAGCGCATCAAATATAGCCAAACACTCGGCCAGACGCAACTAAAAAAAGTATTTTTCTACGACTGCTTTAGAATGTAAGCAAATACACACACTTTTCAAACACAGAATGAATCCATTTTAGCTCTAGATACGGTATGAATATTCCGTATCAAGTGTTAGAATGAGCACATGTAGTGCCATCTCTTGTTTATAAAAATAAAGAAAACTGTAGCAAAATTAGCAAAAATATATATATTTTACCATGAAATATTGAATAATTTAATGCAATTTAAAGTTTTGCTTTAAAATTACATAAAGTTTATTAGTTTTTCTTAATATTTGACCAGTTTTTTATCAATTTAATTCAAAAAATTAAAACTGCTCCATCTATTGTTAAATATTTAAACCTGATATCTGTCACAAAAATATGACATAACCTTCAGTTTTTGCATTATAATTTGTAAATATGTGCTAAAATTAAATTTAAATCTTTTTTAAGTACTGATTTAATAAAATTATTAAATAATATTAATTGCTTTATATAAAAATATGTGTTTTGTTGCATTTACAATGTCGAGTCACAAAAAACATTGTTTTTAACATTGTCCGTTTAAAGCCATACAGTGTTTCATATTTGCAGTCGAAGAAAAAGTATAGTCTACAACACGTATGGAATAGTCATTCCGCGTTCGCGGGACCGTCATACTCGCCTGCCGGCTCGTATGAAAAACTTTCCACTCTCGCGGAATATCATCTATTCCATACTAGTTATAGAATATACTATTTTTTGTAGTTCGGAAAAAATACGTTCCAGTCGTCGAAAAAAAGTTTAAAGGACTCGCGACGCCTATACCATGGGACGTCTCGGGATCTAGTTTATGACAAAATATAGTTAAACATTATATCTATTCCATGCTTTTTTATACATCTTAATAATAATAATAATAATAAATGTCTTTATTTTATCATATACAGGTGCATGATAAGAGGCGAAGTTCAAATCAGTTGCTAATCAAAAACACGATTCTGATGCGCAACCCGAAGCTCTTCCACTTAATATGATACCTTTTAGTTTTTGAATAATCTGCCCTGGAAATTTTAACTGAAACGCCCTGTATAATAGACGTAGTAACGTAACAATGTGCACAAGATCGGTGGCGCCAGCACTGAGTTAAAAATCTAGTGTAGTTAGTCCCAACTATTAGTAGTATTTTTTGACATTCTCTCGTATAGATCCTTTTATAGACGTATTTGAAAGCCAATAAAGATTAGAGGGCTATTTTATTTGTATTTTATTTCAATTAGGAACGGGAATATTAAACAAGATATTTATTCTTTAAAGCGTAATTCAGATACGGATCAAGCGGTTTATATGTTTATTAAGTGCCGTCAGGCAAGCCACATACTTTTTTTCAGTCGATTTAAAACCTACACTGCAATCATCACAAAGTTATCAGTTAAAAGTCCAAACCAAGACTAGTTTGAAGGCAGCTTTCCATCCCTCCCTACAAATGACCAATTCTTTAATTTTTCTTAAACTACCACCTATATCCTTTATTATTTGTGAGCAGTTTACCATTCTAGACCTGCTTATATTCCTTCTAACTCACATTTCTTAGTTAAATTTTTTATGTGAGCTCTCATGGCTGTGTGATTTCCTTTCCTAACTAGCCCTTTCCATAAAATAGGCTTCTCTCTACACTGATAAAACATGTTATTTATGTCAACAAAATATTTGGTTGGATATGGCCGATTGAATTATTTAGTTGTAACAAATAAATTTTATTTCTGTCAAATAAACTATTTTGTTCCCATTAATAAATCATTTTGAAATTAAAATATTTGTTTACATGAACTAAATATTTATTTGACTCAAATAAAATTTCTTACACACAATCAAATAACTTAATTGGCCATATCCAAATAAATATTTTTTATCAGTGTAATTGCTCGCTTTTATAACTTTGTCTGATAATTAAAAAATATATTTTCTTCGAAAAAAGCGATAATTATTTATTTGTTATTAAAAAATATTCGTATTAATTTAACTGAAAATATTTTAGATAATACAGGTATTTATTGACCAATAAATCATTTATATAAAATATTTTTTCTCTTTACTCTCTCTCTCTCTCTCTCTCTCTCTCTCTCTCTCTTTCTTTTTACCTCTTTCCAAACCAATAAATCATTTATATACAATATTTTTTCTCTTTTACTCTCTCTCTCTCTTTCGCTCTTTCTTTTTACCTCTTTCACTCTCTTTAGTTTTCTTTCCCTCTATTTGGACTCTCTTTCTCTCTATCTCCCTTTTTCCCTTTCTATTTCTGTTCGTTCTAATTTAAGGCTTCTTTCCTATCTTATACTAATCAACTGTAAAAAATGTGTGACTGCGGTGACAGAACCTGTTTGTAAACTTGTTTGAGTACCAACATGCTTATAAAACAAGAAAATTTACATAGATAAATAAACCTCCAATGTGGGATGTTGAACATTAAATAAACATAAATAAATATGTTGTGTTTACCTTAAAAAGCTTTATACCTTTATTAAAGGGATTTACCTAAATTCCCAAAAATAATTAGATATTTAACAAATTAATAAGAAGGTTTGAACATTAATTTAAATTAACTGCGTTTATGCTCCAAGTTAACGCAATTAATTAGTTAATTTTCTATATAGTGCGCATGTAAGTTTGTGTAAATATAATAGACCTAATCAATAATTATAAGTAGTGGGGTGATAATAAATTTATCAGTTCAGACCGGTCACAAAATTGGAAAAATTAATTTCTAGATTAATTTGTCCTTTGCCGTGTTTTGTTTTTTATGGGTTTTAACTAAGAATTTATTCTTGAGGTTGGTTTATGCAAAAATTAATGAAGTTAACCAAAAATATTTGACTTTTGGTCTATATAGCTCATGATTGGTAATAACTAACTAACTAGAAACAGAATTAATTTTATGACTGCACCGCTCACGCGGTGTATTTCTAGTTAGTTCGTTAATTATTACCAAGCATGACTGGTTTAGACCTAAAATTACTTATATTTGTCGTTAGCTTCCTTAATATTTGCATAAACTAACCTTTAATTAGCTAATTCGGTAATCAGTTATAATTGTACATAAAGCGGCTTTAAGGTTCGTTTATCAATAATTATAAGTTAATTAATTATAACAAAATTTAAAATTTAACCAATGAAAAGCCAGATATATTTGTCATTTTTTATTGTATTGATCATAATCTTAATTAACTAATATAAAGTTTTAATAATACATGAATGAGTATTTTTAATAATATATATAAACAGGGGTCCCACGTCTATCGCATCCCGCATCTCAGTCTCCACAATTTTCAATCCCGCCAATCATCTTCAAGATTTCTTTTCCGCATTAAATATTTGATGACTTCAATCCACATTCTTTTTGGTCTACCTCTTTTTTCTTGGTGGACTATATTCTAATAATTTTATTGGGCATCTTTCATTTCCAATTCTTTTACAATGCTCATAATAAATCAAGTGCCTAATTATAATTATAATGGGACATTTAATAACGCAGTTTATTTAGAAGAAATACAATAAATATTCACTGTAAAAAGATAACTGAATATTCAGTTACAAATGGATCGGAAATAGGAAGTTAGGTATTATCCTATACAATTGTACTTTAATTTTTGTTAAAAATACGCAACATGTCATGTCCGTCCTTAAATATTAGAACTATAGTATTTTTAACAAAAGTACATTTGTATCAACTTCCTATCCATTTTTAACTAAATATAAGTTTATCCCAAAATCAAGTTTTAAACTAAAATATATTTTTTACGGGCGAAAAGTTTTATTTTGTGGCCCTAGGGCCAACAACTAAAACTTGTTATTTTTAAGCTTTTTAAAAGAAGATGCTTTACATTTTCTGTAATATTCGTAAAGAAATATGACCTTTTGGTCACTTTTGGTCTTGAACTAACTGTTCTTTTTGACCAGATACAGTTATTATAATTATTTCATACAAACTAAAAATTTCTTCTATAACATAACCTCAAAATATATGTTAACCGATTAATCTGTATTCGTCCATTAAAATAAATTAAAAACAAAAAATTTCAATTGTAAAATCAGTTTCAATATTTATAATATTCATAGAACGGTTTCAGAAAATGATTTAAAAAAAATAAAATCATTTTTTTCGGTGAAAATATTTATATAAAATTGGTTATATTCTACATTTTAACTTTCCACATTTAATAAAAAGTTAGTTCGTGGTAAATAGATAATCAGAGTAAAAAAGTTAGTGTAAGTTTCTGAGCTCCTTTAAACGGAATATAATCCTAAAATCCTCGTAGAATTCATTCTTGCAAGGCTGACTTTAAAGAAAACTATTAAGCCGAACCTGCATACCCACAGGGATCCTACTTTGGCTTAGCAGATACTGCAGTAATGGTTAGAAAGATAATTTCCTTTTTTTTATTTTCCAATTAGAATTTTGTAAAAAAAAGTCACGAGATAAAATTACTAATATAATATTTAAAGTTTAATAAAAAATCGAGATTGTATTCTGAATTTTAGTGCATATTCAAATATTTAACCGACTTCAAAAAAGGAGGAGGTTATTAATTCGACGTGTGACTGTTTTATATAATAAATTAAGATAAATCTAATCATTTTAACCCAATTTAACGTAACACCGGCTTAATTTGGTTCTCCTACCAACCAAATTTTTAGAGAAATATCGGATAACTTGGATCCGGATAACGATTAAGGGATCACTCATATATTACGGAACACTGAAATTCTTTTAAATGCCTCTACTTGATTCTCTGGACTTGTAATATTAAAATACCAAGAGAAAATGATAAATTTTGTGGTTTTACCATAAGGCGTTATTTGATTATTACTTAACGCTTAAAGTTTAACAAGATTTTATTTAGTATAAAAAATTTATTATGTTTTAGAAATTTATCTTTAAGATAATGACGTCACAATACACTAACAGTGCGTTGTGACGTCAGCAGCTTACCGAGATGGAAGGACAGCTATAATTTAGCTTAGATGACGTTACAAATCTACAAGTTCTGTGTCTCTAAAAAAATAAAAACTTTTCGCAAAAAAAATGAATAATAATAATAAAAAGTAAAAAATCAAAAATACTTAAGTCGGTGCCAATTTCACAGCAAACAATAATAAAATAATAATAAAATAACTGTTAGTAATTAATTTAGGGAATAGGGAAATTGGCACCGATTGAAGTATTTTTTATTTTTAGAGACATAGCTGTCGGTTCATTTTTTTTTTGCGAAAATTTTTTATTTACAAACAGAAATTAGCCTGTAATTTATAATGTTTTTCATATCTCCTGCTTTGTAGATTGGAGTGACCACACTAAATACAGCCTGTTACAGAACTCGGGTACAGAAATTCGAGGGTATATTAAAAACCCTCTGTAAAATATGAAAAATATTTCAAAAAAAATCCATCTTCAATACTAATTAAAAAGGAAGCTATTTAATCTGACCAATCCTGTTGCTGATGTTAAATTGCCTACAAATAAGTAGTTACTTATTAGTAACTATGGGCGCATTTTAACTGTTAAAGCGTGCATTGTTTGAGACTTTCTACTTTAGAATCTTTTTAGGTTATTATATTTTGACAAAACCGACAGAGACTATCAAATATTCTATTTTTATAGGATCACTCCATCCGACGGTGGTTTTTTGTCATTAATAAATATTTATGTCACATTAATCACCATGTTAACCTACAGAATATGTACCTGCAATAATTAAATTTGCTTCCATAGCTACAAATTCAACATCAGCAACAGTATTGGTCCACTTAAAGCGTTCTTATTTTTGAATTGAACGAAAATGGATTTTTTTTTACATTTTTTTCATATTTTCCAGAGGGTTTTTAATATACCCTCCAATTTCTGTACGCGAGTTCTGGAACAGGCTGTATTTAAATTATTTTTGTAGATGCAATAATAAAAATGTTTCACAATTTAGATAGAGATATACTATTCAATATTCTTAATGAATCAAAATTTACATAAGTTATTTCTATTTGAATACATTAGCTACTGAAATGATTTATATCATATTTCATATATTTATTTCAGTAAACTGTAAAGATTTTTTAACCCTTTATTGCATGTTGTTTCCAATCAGAATCACTTCTTTCACATTTTTGCGACCTTTTAATTTAAAGCAAAATATGACAAAAAAAACGGGTGCTATTAGTTAGGGGCCGTCCATAAGAGACGTCCGCAAAAATTCCGAAATTTCGGACACTCCCCCCCCCCCTGCTTGTCCGATTTTGTCAGATTTCCAGCCCCCCTTTAAAGGACGTCCAAAACGCAGTAGGTTACCCCCCGTTTTTTCAAATTTTCACTTTTTTATCATTATTGAATTTGGAAAAGTGGACGTCCGAAAATGGCTTGACCCCCCCTCCTTGTCCGTTTCTGTCCGATTTTGGTAATAATAATAAAAAATAATATTTTTGAAAATATTTTTGAAAATAATTTTGATAATTCTTTACCGGTTTGGACTTTTCTGTTTTTTTTTCTGCATAGTTTCGGAATTTTCGAATGCCACAAAATGTTTATAATTTTTTTTTCGATCAATATGCAGTAGAGGGTTAGCATTATATATCTTAAAATTAGGTCAACCGCAGTGATGATCTTTGAACATGTAACAAATTTATTATTGATATAAAAGGGCAAAGGAAAGAGTAATTATATTTAACAAATAAAGCCTAATTTATTTAAAGGAAAATGTCAGCTTTATATTTAATTAATTAAAGATAACTACACACAGAGAAAAATATAGTATAAAGTATGTGTTAGATACTTGTTGCACGTATACAAATACTTAACATAAATATATTTAACTAATTTTAAAATTTTTAATAATTTAATTAATTTAATTTAATTTAATTAGGAAAATATTTAAAAAAAAAATGTATTAGTACTATTTTTTATTATTTTTAATATTTTAAGTCGGTTAACAATACAATTTTGTAAAAAAGAGGGCTAAAATTTGGTATACATGCTTTTCAAATTATTATTGTTTTAGTAAGTGTTAAGGGTAAAAGAAAAATGATATACAATTCTAACATATATTTTACATCTGTACGGTAATTTGTAAAAAAAAATAAAAATAACTTAAAAAACTTTCTGAAACTAAATCATTTGTTTTTTTTTTAACATGTACGATTATAAAAAAATAAAAAAAACCTAAATTAAAAGAAAAAAATATTATAAAATTTGCTCGAAATCATGCAATATTTTAGTAACTCATGCGCCTTGTACATGTGCTCTTTGCAATCGTAGTTATGATATTTTGAGCATTTTTTTTTTCGATTTATTTTCCCTTGTTAGGCACATTTAGTGTCCAAAGTAACTTTTAGTTTTATAGAACAGAAAATTACCTTATTTATTAAAAACATTACGTATGAGCTCTTTCATGCCCAAAAAGACTCGTGCCAGTGTCTTCCTATAAACCGCTATTTTTTTTTTGGTGGTAAAGACATATTGTATCTTTAATTTATCTTTAAACTAATAAACTAACTTTGAAAAACAATATTCACAAAAAGAAACCATAAAAACTTACACAAAATAAAAAAATGCAAAAATAAAAAAGGTAACGTGGTTAGTCGCGCGGTCTACAATTGTAGACCAGGCAGGTTTCAATATGAATAAAAACAATATTATACCCATTCAAAGTGTGAATTATTACTGATCTAATAGATTGATGCATAATGCACAGCTACTCGAAGGGGCGCAAGCGTAAACACTCCGTGTAAAAAATTACCCAGCTAAAAAAAAGCATGGTCTACGATCGTAGACCGCGCGCCTAACGAAGGGTTAATTAATTTGGAAGTATTACGCGGTAACTTAACTTTGACCTCTTTTTAATAAGAAAGTTTTTTCCAAATTAACTTCCTCTACACTTTTTCAACAAAAAAGCCTTTTCCAAATTAATTTCTCTACTCTTTTTATTGTTACGGGTGTCTTTGTTTCAATTACCTCGAAATGACATATTTTGACATTTGTCATATTTTGAATGATAAAACCAAATATTGCACAAATTCTTTCAAAAACTAATAATTTTCTTTGAAAACTGGATCAGATTAGACCCCGAACCCTTAGAAGTTAACTTTTATTCAGTTTTTCGTTCTTTTTTAATTATTTAAGGGCGACTTGCATCAACTTTTTGTCTGGGATTATCTCAGCTAAACCGAGTTTAAGTTAAAAATGCTGCGTTAGTCAGCCGTCAATTTAATCCAAGTTTAAAGTCCAAACCATCATTGGTGCAAGTGGCCCTAAAAGATTTATCAAGAATTTTATTAAAAATTCTTTATTTAGGCAAAATTTTTAAACTTTGGTAAGGTATTGACTAAAAATATTTTTTAGGTAAAGAAGATATAATAAGATAAGTATTATTTTAAAAGCAATACTTTACCAGCGCATCTAGAAATAGGTGATAAGAACATTTTAATTTTATTTTCTGTTTTAGATTTTTTATAGATATAAATAATCATTGAGGCAAAATGGCTCAAATTAATAATACTATAAATATATATACGCCTCAAATAAATTATAGATTCTTACTATATTAAGATTAGATGTAAAATTTTAATGATTTCACAATTTTTGTTTAATTTTATCAGATTATTCTTAATGAACTTAAATACATTGTATTTTGACTTATCAACTACTGAAATTGTTTATATTATATTTCGTCTCATATTTCATACATCATATTAATTTTGCTGTGAAGTTTTTTTTTAATATCTTAAAATTAGGCCAAACGCAATGATTTCCTTTTAAAATGAGTCATTTTAAATGCACTATTTATACAAAGGACAAAAGAAATAAATAATACAACAGGCCTGCAATGGATAATAAGCATGTGTAAATACGACTGAATATGTAAAAAAAAACAATTATCTATTGCGTAGGACGATTATTACTATATTTGCAGTTGTTGGGTCTAAAAATCGTGTTTTAAAACCTACTTATCTCCAAAAGTACCTTTTATTTTCTTATGTAACTACTGTATTTTTCCTTAACCTGAAAATGTACGAATTTTTAAAATACAGATGTGTCGCCATCTTTATTTTTATTTTGATACTTGGATAACGATTGTTTATAAAATATTGCACTAAAGTTTGTGTATTTCTGAAATTATTTTTCTGTAGTGTAATTTAAGATTCTATTATTATTTTATGCTATATTTTTTCTTTTATCTTAATTGTGGCATACCACAAAAAATGTATTATAGAATTTGAGGTTATGTTTCTTAATTTTCTTAATTTCTTAATTTCTTTATTCAGTTTAGTGAAGTTAGTGATAATTATGCTTGAATCGACCTTAACTTATACACTAATTGCAAAAGTTAAATAGTTCAAGGAACCGAAGATTGATTTTTTTGAGATAAGATGTTTTCTGTACTATAAAACATAAAAAACACTTAAAGGGGGTAGTAGTAGTAGTAAATCATAAAGTATCTTAAGAAAAATCGAGTTACAGGGATCCAGTCAGTTATGTTTGATAAAATGTGAGAAAGTTTGGTATAAAATTCAATTCAAAAAAGTACCCCTAGTTAATCCTATGTTTAAGGGGATGTTATCTTCTAGAACAATAAATCTTGCTTTTTGCACAAGTTTATGACCAGACAAAAACTTTGAACACTTATACGTTACATTTTATCAATTCCAATCGAAGTTACAGATGTTTGCAAAAGAGGCTAATTTTAGGGTCACTCTTTACAAGCCGGTAAGCTGCTTTCAACTGAGAACTAAGTTTATAAGCCACCTTACTGATTTTGTTGTTCCCTTTAAAATTCTAACTCACACAACTAAGCCCCTTATACCTGGAGCATGTACACTGATAAAACAGTTTATTTGTGTGTACAAAAACCTTTTTCAATAAACTACCAGATTTTATAAAAAATGAAAATAGGTTTAAAGTCTTTAAAAGACTTCTTTTCAATTATTTGGTAGCATGTGAACCATATAATATTGATGAATTTTTAAATTTTAGATGTATTGTACCGAGTTATTAGCTCTATGTGTACCGAGATTTTTATTATTTTTTTTTTTTAGCTCTCTTTTAGCTTGTGACAGTTTGTTATATATATATATATATATATATATATATATATATATATATATATATATATATATATATATATATATATATATATATATAACTACATATATATATATATATGTAACAACATTTTAAAACAATAAATATATTATTATTATTATATACCCGGTATTGGAAATAGATGACTCAAATATTTATTTGACTCGAATTAAATTTATTGCTCACAATTAAATAATTTAATTGGCCATATACAAATAAATCTAAATTACCACCAGTAATTCGACTAAGTTCGTTAGTTTATTTGAACTATTGCTTCTTCGCTGCGCCAATGACAATTCGTTAAAGAAGTTTGTTATTTACGTAGAGCTAACGGGAGGAACGTATTCCGCTATCCGCGCATGCGCTAGCAGAAATCAACATTAGAAAGTAAACCAACGACCCCCATAAAAAAATAAAAACACCGCAGGTTCGGGTTGCCTATATCACGATTCTCGCTTCAAACAACAGGCAATTCACCTGACCAGTTCGCCCGACTGGCTAGCTGGGACTGGTAGACGTCGGCTCTCTACTGCGTTTGCAAATTTGTTGTAATGTATTTTAAATTCACATATTAATTACATTTATGTGCACATAAAAACTACATATCACATGTAATTACATGTACATGTACATGCTTATCGTTGGGTATACTTACTAACATCATTTTAGCCCAAAATGCCTACTTTCAATATTTTGGTAAAACATTTATTAGAATCAGCTGATTGTGTCCATCTTTATTAATCATACGTCCTCAAAAAACTATTATAGTGACAACAACATTTGTTGTTGTATTTATTACAATTTTGTGTTGTTCACCTCTTAGTTCTACAAGTGGTTGTTGTATGTTGTAACATATTTATGTTGCAATATATGTTTGTTTTTTTAACCTCGTACTATTCTACTTAATTAAGCATCCCTTAAGTCCAGGACTTGTGTGGGCTAGTAGTAGAGGGAACCACCGGCTTTAATTGACTTTCGAACCAATATATCTAGGGAGTACGCCTTCGCCGAATTTCAATTATTAATTAACTGAAAAAGGCAATCGGCGCCAATGAGGTTTGAACTCACGATCATTAGATCAGTGTCAGGCTATATCGATGCCATTGACCACTGAGCTAAATCTCCCATATAATATATATTTATGTTATAACATATTACAAAATATGGTTGGCGCCTATATTATAACAACATTTCTATCAGTGTAATTAATAAAATTCTATAATAATAATTATGTTTATAATTTCTATACTTTTTATTGTAGATAGATAGATTTTTAGTTTTTATTGTAAAAAAAAACAAAATTTTTGTTTACCCTTCTTTCGCCATTAGTTAAATTCAATTTTTTAAGCTTCAGTTTATGTTTTACAATGCTTTCCTTATGGGTGGTATTGTCAACAGAATGTTGCTCAAAAATAAAATAGACGTAATTTAGTAAGGTTACATTGTCATTATTTTTCGAAATATTCAAATAGATACCTAACTAGACTAATTTATATAAAATAATCATAAAGATTTTTTTTTCAAGTTCTATGAGGGGAAGATCCCTATTGTTTTTGAGAGTAATACCCCCAAAAACAAAAAAGTTATGTGGGGTTAAACTTTTAAAAAAATCGAAAAAAGCTGAAAAAAAATTCCGATTAACCTAACTTTTTTAGGACAAATTACTTTTATTATAAGGATCAATTCTACCAATTTTGAAAGTTCCCCCAAAAACAAAAAGTTATGGGAGGTTAAAGTTTTTAAGAAAATTAAAAAAATTATCATTTTCAAAAAAAATAAATAAATAAATAAATTTTTCTTTTTCACAGAAATAAAACTTAAAAAAAAGTCCAAACGAAAAATTTTGTTTTATTTCTTTTTTTTTGAAAAAAAAAAAACAATTCAATTTTTTTCGTTTTTCGCAAAAAGAAATTAAAAAAAATAATTTTTTTTAAAAATTATTAAGTTTTTTCCTGAAAAAGATGTTTAAAAAAAAGTGAACATTGTAAGTATTTGGGAAAATGCAATATACCATTTACTGAGAATAGTATATGATGGAATGCGTAGCATATAACATATATTCGCGGCTTGTTCTTAGTTTCCAAGTACAAAATAAATGATATTGGTATCTGAAAGCTCGACCACATATCAAATGGGATGACAGGTTTAATTACTATTAGTGTCTTTCGATAAACACATTTGCAATGTACGTGCGTAATGTTAATAACGTAATGTTATTCCGAATAAATTTGCTGCTAAATCTACATAGAGACAGTTTATTTATCGCCAAACGGCCAATTTGTACCCAAACATTAATTAGGTGGATGCAAAATGATTTAAGGTAGTGTTATAAATCTAGTAGAATATATTTTTAGTACTCTTGATAGTGTCATAATACTTTAATATTAAAGCATGTTTTATAGATTTTAGGAAGGTTTTTATTTCTATAAAATATACCGTGCGGTACAAAAGTACCCCTAAGCTTAAGGGTAATCGAGGGGAAGTGCGATGCTCTTTTATTGTGTGGCGCTACACGAAAGGAGAAATGTCCAAAAACCGAAAACTAACGAAAGAGAACGAAAGAACAAACTAAGACTAAGATGAAGTGACTCTAAGCACTCTTTAAAAAAATGACTCTCCATGCACCCGTCCACATTTTAAGAGCTAAAAATATTATATGTGAAAAAATAGTTTGGGTCGTCTTATTTAAACGTTTCAAATTTAAAGGCGATATCTCAACCCGTTCAAAAGTTGAGAGGGGGGTGACTTTTGGACCGCACGGTATAGTCAAATGCATAGCTATTCGCACTTGATAGACGCAAGTTATCTCGGCCAGTCAAACATTATACTATATATCTGCCGTCTAAGCTGAAAGGTCCTATCTACATAGGTTTAACATATACAGATAGGACCTTTCAGCTTAGAATGCAAATATAGTACAAAAATTATCATTTATTTAATCATAAATTATTATTACAATATTTTTAAATATTATTCCAAATTTTGTAAAAGCAATTTTTTATTAAGTAGCTGTTGAAGATGCTTATCTAATAAATTAATGTTAATATAGTAATAAATAAAAACTTTTGGGTAAATAAAAAATTTTAGCTACCTTTCGTAAAAGATGTGAAATATTTAGTAGAAACTAAAGATGTTTGAGAGATTGCTTATCTAATAGAAAACAATTTATTTTTATAAATAATATTAAGAGAAAATATGACAAGAATTAATAAAGTCGTAATAATGGTGCAGGTCGCTTTCAAAACAACTTTTCACTACGATAGTTTAACGCTTTGGCATAAAATCAAGTCTTAAGACTTGATATTTCAAGAAAAGTTTTTTGTCGAGTTGAAAATCTTTGGTGCACAATTTAAGTCTATGTCAAAGCGTTCTTGAATTATCGTACTGTAAAGTTGTTTTGCAAGTGACCTACACCATTAATACTACTATATTGACTCTATATTCTAGAGTGGAGATCCCATTTAAGATGTTGGTCAATAGTGATTCCTAAGAATTTTATTGATTTAGTGGAGTTTATTGAGAAAATATCTAAATCATTTCTACACATAAGATTTTGAAAAGTTGGTAAGCTGGTTATATAGGAACCAAACGCCATAAAGAATGTTTTTTCAATATTTAATGTTAGGTTGTTATTGTAAAACTATTCTTTTATTATAAGGATACCATATTTTTGAGTTGTTCCCATGTAAGTCCTTTATAGAAAACCGTTGTTTCTCTGCAAAACTGATAATTTTTCCTCTCTATTTACTCTAAAAAGGTTGTTTATATATAGTATGAATAGAAGTGGCCCTAGTATTGTACCCTGAGGAACACCATATTCGGGTGATAGTGGATCGCTCGACTTGTGACCAATTTTAACATACTGTTGTCTTGAAATAGCTAGAAATTAGTTTTAAAGTCTATTTATCTTGAACTATCGTACTGTAAAGTTGTTTTGCAAGCGACCTGCACCATTAATACTAGTATATTGACTCTAGATTTTAGAGTTCCTTAAGGACTATGCCATTTATTATTTATATATTTTTTATGATGATTTTTAAATTTTTATAATTTCAGTGCTTAGAGAGCACTTAAACAGCTAAAATTAAAAAAAACTTGGTATACCTCAAAGATGGGTGCTGTTATGGTTAATTAAGTCGTCGGTGGTACCAATTTAAATATTTTATTACCCTTGAGCAAAAAAAAGTATTTATTTTGTGATTGATCGGGAACCAACGTCCTCAAACTCACACAGAGAATTCCACGAAACAAACTTTTCCAGCATATTGTTCCAGATAATAATTTACATTTAGATTCTTGCTTATTCGATTATATTTCGGATGATAAAATTAGAAAGGGAGCATAAATCTGAATAAGCCATGAATATATATATAATGCTTGGAATTTCATAGATCACTCGTAAAAGGATTTACCTGGTCCAGTCTTTGGAAGGCATTTTACATGGAAATACCGTTAAGGTACACGAAAAAAAAAAAAGAATCCTTGAAATGAGGTAAAGAGCCTTGAATTAAAAAAATGCTGCTTTCATAATGATTCGAGGAATTATTACTTTATTCGCAGAGAAATAGTTCTTTAATCTATGTGTCTTCTCCTTTGACAATGTCATAAGGATCGTTTTTTTACTTTGATATTATAATATTTAAATGTAATATTAAAAGTTACTAAAGTACTTAAAATAGAAAACCTTACCTTACATCAAGATATACTTAAAATCAGAACGTCCACTTTTATTTTTACGCTCTGCAGTTTTGTATAAAATCGTTAATTCCTTAACAGAAATAACCAAAATATTATTAGTAGTAGCGGGGAGTGGTAGGTTTCGCGAAAGTTGGTATATTTGGGTTTTTGAGTTTGCTGAAAGTGAATCTGACAATAAAAATCCATTTCACACGCGGAGGTAAAAATGGGAAAGCTTTTCTACGGGGTAGAGTATTTTCTTAATCCATTTTTTTTTTAAATCACTATACTTGAAATTCAATAAAACCTGTAGTCTTAAACCTCCCTGCTTTCATATAAGGGGTTCGCCTTTGCGAAGCTTCTACGAAATTACGCTAGTAGCACCCGAACTGGTATGAGCTTCGCCTTTTACCACACATTCTCAACTGACTCACTGAGGGTTTTATTGAATTTCCAGTATAGGCTTCGCATAAAGTTGATCAGACATTTAATTTTTAAGTTATCGCTAGAACAATAACTGATATTATAATTTTTCGAAGAGTATATTTTTAAAAGTTGTTCAAAAATCGATGACAGTAACCTACTGTACTGCAAACAATTTGGGTCAGATCGTGAATAATTTTTGAAATTAAAGTTAAATCTACAAAACCCTTTCATCCTTATTGATACGAAGAGCATGTATTATAATAAGGGATTTATGTTTCATGTAGTATTTTAGTTTTAATTTAAACTTCCTCGTTTTGATAAGGATTTGTAAACCGGAGTATGTTTTCGAAGGTTACGTAGTTTGTTAAACGGTTATACTTGGTTGTTTTAATTCAGAGGATATATCTATTTGCTGCATATATCAGCATGTATTTTACTGATTGCTAAAATAATAGCTGTTTTTTTGTCCGTTACAGCTCTCAAGGAGTTTTAGCTACACGTACAGAAATCCCGTGGTACCCTGACCCCCAAGTCAAGGCAAACTCGAGCCGAAGACTGCGAGGCACTTGGGATGTAGTATATGATTCGATGTCTTTGGGAAATCTTCAATTTTCCAGAGTAATAAGCTTTACATCGAGTTCTGCTTCAGGGACTAGATTAGGCTATTCAAACTTTCATTTATTCAGGGACTTGAAAGACTTTGGCTGGTATTTTAATTCCTTTGGGTACTTGGCTTAGAGAGCTGGACAAAGTAGTGGCAGGGATAGCTGCTACTTTCCAACATCTTCGGCCTTGATAGAGAAATAAATATGCTTTTCTGGTCAAAAACCAACAGTGCCAACCAGATCTGACTTGGCTCAGTTAGCTTTTTATGGCAAGGACGAATATCTGTCACGAGGACCTACCAGGCTGGGAAGTTTCAGGTCCACTAGAACGTAAGACGAAAATGAAGGAACAACTTTTCGTTTACCGTCAAGTGTCCCCCAACAGGAACAATGAGATTGAAATGAATCGGTCAGTAGAAAAAAAGTACTGGTCCAAAATTGCTGTTTTAAGATAAACAGAAAAAACCTTTTATTTCTGTAAATATTGATTATACAGTATTGATTAGTAAGTTGTAGTGTTTAACCAGACCGATACGTAAGAAGCGCAATTTGTTGGGAAAAACAATTCATTAATGAATTACAGAAAAAATTAAACCGTGGACATTATATGACTTTTAGGCTATGTTTATCAATGTGCAGTTAAATTTAAGTGAAACGTTATTACCATGGCAACTCCTATCAAAATCAAGAGTTTGTCCTTTTAAGTTAAAACTAAGACTTTAACCATTAGATAAATTTTAACTGCACTTTGATAAACCCACCCCCACCTAACCTTAGTCACAGAAAAAGCCAAGGAATTACCTCCTTCAATAGTGACATGATATTTAGGAACACCCTGTATAAGACGAAATTGGCCAATCACTTGCTCTGAAAATAAAAGAAAGATATTTGATCGGTTAATTTCATCTGGTTATTAACTTGCATATCTCAAAATCTGCATAATGAAATTATGTATATACAAATATTTGTATTCCTTGAATAAACTATCAAGTTTTTTTTGGAATATAAATATAATTGACAGCTTCCTGAATTGGCCTAATTTGTATTCATTTCTCACTTCTATAATTGACTAAATATAGTTATTTATAACTATATAATTATATACTGGGTGTTTTTTAATGACCCACCAGTTATTACTTTTTAATTTGAAGAGATTTATCACTTATAATCAAAGCTTTATCGCAGATCATAATCTACCTGTTGATTTAATTTTTGAAACCTGTTTTCCAGAAAGTCAGATTTGATTTTTTAATGCAAAACCATTTTTATTTTAATGGAGAGGACTCTAAAAGGTAAAAAAGTCAAATAAAACCATAAAAAAAAATAAAAAGAGAACAAAATTAAAAATAAAAAAACAATAATTTATAGTGGGGTAGCATCACATGAGGAGTGCCGAATCAAAAACTGCCATTATTATTTTAAAACCCAATGAGTTGAAATTATTGGAGGCCAATTCTGCAGAAACAAGTAAGCTAAATGACACTAGGAGTCTTATAGTGCCATTTGGCAAGAAATAGTCCACCATAATGTATTAACCATCAATAAACAATTGTTTTTTTTTTAAATTGCAGATGGCGGCTTTGGTCCCGCACTTCTCATAATAAAAACACATATTATGTGTTTTTACTATATCAGTCATTGTTAATAAAGTTCACTTATTAATTTTATCTTGTGATTGTTTGCTGGTACTACTAAATTTTTAAGTTTTTTTTCTTATCTTTCTTCTTCTTATTCTTTTTGTTCTTCTTTTTCTCGTTAATCTCATTTTTTCTTCTTTTTTTTTCTTAATTATCAAGGCTCTCCGACCAGTATAAGATTGTTAATTAACGTTATTTGTTTGGTTTTTCTTGTTTTTTTTTCTTTTATGAATTATTATTACTATTTTTCTGCTTAAGGCAACTTTATTATTTTTTTTTGCGTTTATAAACAATTTTAAAATAAGCACCATTTATATTTGACAATCTTTGGATGTAATTGCTTATAAGTTACCAAATATAAACTTTTTACTACATATTGATATGTATGCTAATAATAAGTATATTACACTGTGCTCGAATTTAAAACTTTTTTTATCCGACTGACTGGCCATTTCTGATAATATCAAGTGCCCTGAGTCCAATGGTAACGACGGTTTTGTTCCATCACGTCTAGTTTTTGAGATATCGATTTGGCACTTTGCTTGTTAGACCCCCTGAAACGACACTTTGAAATCTTCGTTCAAATGGTATGAAAATCTGTACTGGGGGATTTTTGGTACGAGAAAACCGAATCTGACATTCTTTTTGCGATAAAAGTAAGTATAAATACGCTTCCCGGCCAAAAATCGCCAAAAATGTGTTTTTTTTTTCATTCGAATTGAATGAAATTTGGCTCATGACAAACATTTGAAAATTAATATTGATATTTTAAGGTTTCTGAGATCTGATAACAAAAAATTTCTAACTTCACTCCCCGAGGAGGTGAGGAGTTAATATTTTTAAATATATTTAATATTTTTGTTAAAACTGGTATATAGGGATTTTTGGGGTCGACGAATCGTAATCTGATAATACATTTTTTCTAATTTCACCCCCTGAGGGGCGGGGAGTAGTTCTCTTGAAAATTGTTATATTTGGGGTTTTGAGGTTGCTGAAAGTGAATCTGATAATAAAAAAAATCCCTGAGGGGCGGGGGGGTAGTTTTCGTGAAAATATGTATATTGGGGTTTTTGAAGTTGCTGAAAATGAATCTGATAATAAAAATCCATTTCAAGCGCGGAGGTGAAAGTTGGGAAAGCTCCTTTACTGGGCAGTGTATTTTCTCTGATTGTCGTAAAACTTTTAGGAAGTTATTTTCCAATTAAAAAAAATAAAGGTGCAAAAATTTTCGCCATTCGAATGAAAAAATCCAGTTTTTTGGCGATTTTTTGCCATTTTTTTTACAAATTTTTATACGAGAAGTGTATCAAAACTTGGTTTTGCCTCAAAAAGAAGGTTAATTTCAGTTTTCTCGCACAAAAAAAAAACCATACAGATTTTCATACCATTTGAATGAAGTTTTCAATGTGTCGTTTCAAGGGGTCTAACAAGCAAAGTGCTAAATCGATATCTCAAAAACTAGATGTGATGGAATAAAACCGCCATTACCATTGGACTCAAGGCACCTAATATTATCATCCAGTCTCTAGTCAGTCGGATTTTATGACTAGCACAGTGTTATTAGCAATGGATGTCGTTACCATTATCAAAACGCTTAATTAATCATTCCTATTCCTTCTATTAATTTAATTGAAGAAATAAAAAACACATTGTATACTATATTAATTACGTTTTAATTTTTATTATAGTATTATACTTAATTCTAAAGTAAACAGAACTAATTCAAGTTAATTTAAATGAGGATTATAAAACTAGAACTGCACTTCATTAAAGCTTATTATTCAATTGAAAAGTGGAAATGAAGCTAATGCTTTATAATGTTGTGGATTTAGTAAACTTATTACTCTTATATTTCTATTGTACTGCCCTTCTAAGACAAGTTGTCATATCTGCAAATTAGATATAGCCAGTTTTATTGCTTTTGTTTGCACTTTTTAAAAAAATGTTTAAATAAATATTGGGTTGGGTCCCGCTTTATTTTAAATAAAAAATACGTGATACCTTTGAAAAAAAAATTTTTTTGTTAGAAAAATTAATTATCATACTAAATGCATTTGCCCTATATGAGAAATCTATATAAAACATTTTACTATTCCTTAAAACGACTTTTGTTTGATTAACGCAGTCGTCCCTCCGAAGTGACTGATCGATTTCGTGCTTCTTAGCACTCTTCAGAGCCACATATCGGTAGTAGGGACAACTACGAAAATCAAATCCTTTCCATATATCTCTATATAGAGTTTAAAAATCGTTGTAAAGAAAAGCAAAAACAGCTAGCAACATCTACCGCTAAAAGCAGAGACTGGATAAACCTTTCGACAGTCCATGGACTGTCGATTTGATTTTCGTAGTTGTCCCTACTACCGATATGTGGCTCTGAAGAGTGCTAAAAAGCACGAAATCGATCAGTCACTTCGGAGGGACGACTACGTTAATCAAACAAAAGTCGTTTTAAGGAATAGTAAAATGTTTTATATAGATTTTTTAAATTTGTAAATATCAAACAATTTAATTTAGTCTATATGAGAAAGTTAGGACAAAATGATCTAAAAAGTTCAATCAAATTACTAAGATCTGTAGAGTTAGTCCTAGTCCTGACTTATGCGTCTAGTAAAGACTAGTTAGGAAAATTTTATTTAGAAAACATTGAAAATTTTCAACATAGGACAAATATACTAGGCTAATTTTTAGGATTTGGGTTTTAGATAGGACATTTCTTTTTAGTAGTCACATGGGCCTAGTTTAATGCAATACAATGGTTTGCTTATCTAAAAAAGTGAATTTTTGTAGATAGGACAACTTGTCTTAGCAGTTGTTTTTAAAATTTAAATTGGCAATATCGAGCAAGAATAGAATTACTTAAAAAGCGATAAATGTTCATGTGAAGTTTGATAATAATTTCTTCAAAACAAAAGTTTCTTCTATAACAGTAGCATCAAAACATGTGGTTTGGTTATCCTAATCCTTTATGCGGATTCATCCACTAAAGTACAGTTGTATTTACAAGTAGGGGAAGGGGCTCTAAAATGACAAAGTGGGTAAGATGAAGAATGGTCTATAACAATCAAACCCCAACATATGAAGCAACAGTTGCAGGCTGTGGTAACTACCTGACTAAAGCGCCAAATAAGAGCGTTAGTGTTATTCCTTCCAAAACGAAGTTGGTCGACGTAGAAGCCATTTTTGTTTAAATGAGTGATTCGATGTCATTTTAACTGTACCAACTTTAGTGAATAAAATTTTATCGGTGAGTATTGGCGTGAAGTTTATATATACATTGTTAAAATTATTATATTTTAAATATTTTAGATTAAAATTAAGTTTCAAATTAGGATTTTTTAACAATAATTATTATTATTATTATTTAAATAATATCATTGTAAGATGACGAACCAAATGCGGGTAAGATGAGGATACTATAATACACATACAAAATATCGATGTAGACGTTTGGACTCTTGTCTAATAGGCAGATATGTTGGTAAAGTTTTAATGATTTAGCTTCAAATTATGGGCCCATGCTTACTGCTATGATATGAGTTCAAAAGAAGCCAAAATAAAGATTTGGATTTGTGATTTTTGTGAAAATTAATATACCCTTCATATCCTAACAAGTTTTAAGATATTTTTCTTATTCTTATTATTATTTTTTTTTATAATAAATGTTATTTTTAGAATGTTTATTCTTCGTCAATTTACCCTCTCCTGGTGGTAAGATGACTAATTTTACATTCTTTTAATTTTTTTTTTAAAGGAAATAAATAACTAAAACAAAATTTTTAAATTAGATAAACTATTAGTTAAATTACACCTTCTAAAGAAAAAAAAATATTTAAATGAATATCCTATTTTATACAAACCCTCAAAGCTTATGTTCGTCAACTTAGGGCTCCTTCCTGCTATAGGGGGAATGTATACATTACAACTGGATTTAAAGTCAATTTCAAAGGTTATAAGGGTTTTAAATATATTATTTAAAAAAAAAAAAACACAAATTACACAAAAAAGTATCAATGCTGAAGTAACAATTCGCTGAGATACACGTTTCCTCTTTTACGAATGAAAAGAAACTCTCCACTCTCGTATTATTTTTAATTTTTTTCTCACAGCTAAAGTTAATTTTTATTTGATTTCCCTAAATATTTTTAAACTTTAGATGATAATACTTTAAAGAATATATTTATAGGTCTATTCAAAATTCAGTAGCTCCACTTCAGGATATAATTAAGTTCCTTCCTTACTTTATAAGTCATGAAGAAAGATATTTATAACTTATATAACTAAATTTGTAAATAACTCACTTTATATGACTATTTTTGTAAAATTACTAAATTTATTGTTTAAATTACTGGAAATTTAAATAATACTTTGTAACTAGTTACGTAAACAGTTAGGGGCGAGGTTAAAATAATACCATTATTATTTTATATCATATGAATACAATAAATATTATTTTAAAATTGTAATAAAAATAAATAAAAACTAGACGAACAGTTGCAAGCACCTTAATTATAATATTTATCGTAACAAAATATTTTGTATTCTATGGTTTGAAGAGTTGTCAGAAAAATCAACCTACAGTGCGTGCATTAAGTCTGGAATCACCCGATTAACTTTTTAATTACAAGTAAAACACAAAAACCCTCGGATAGGTCGATTTTTATTTTTAATTTTGCAAATTATGGTGTAATAAAAGTTATTAAAATTTGCACCCCCTTGCACCCTCACCCCCCAACTTTTTTTTTTCAAATAGCAACCTACCCCTTGTGACACTTCGTTGGAAAGGTAATTTAATAAGCTTTCCAACGGTGTATAATAAAGCCTAATTTGGTAAAGGGCTAATGATAAAATGCACAATTTAGTTTAATATAAAGACATGTAAAGTATAACTTTAGTTCACTATAAATGTTCAAATTGATGTCCTTCAGCTCTTTGACAGTGGACAGTAAAAAAACGGGATTAAAATCGATTAAATAGTAAACATAAAATTGGTCAATAAAAAGAAAAAAAATTGCATTTTTCAACAGGGTATAAAATATTACAATAAGTTTAAAACAACCTTATTTAGATTCTCAGGAAGGTGCCAAGTAGGAAATAGGGCAACAATTACCATATTATGCGTAATATTTCACACAAACAATGTTTAAATAAAACATGCGTTTTTTCATAGACCCTTTAACAAATTAGGCTTTATCATATGGGAGATTTAGCTCAGTGGTCAATGGCATCGATATAGCCTGACACTGATCTAATGATCGTGAGTTCAAACCTCACTGGCGCCGATTCAGTTAATTAATAATTGAAATTTACCGAAGGCGTACTCCCTAGATATATTGGTTCGAAAGTCAATTAAAGCCGGTGGTTCCCTCTACTACTAGCCCACACAAGTCCTGGACTTAGGGGATGCTTAATTAAGTAGAATAGTACGAGGTTAAAAACAAACATATACTGTTGGAAAGCTTATTAAATTACCTTTCCAATGATGTATCACAAGGGGTAGGTTGCTATTTGAAAAAAAAAGTTGGGGGGTGAGGGTGCAAGGGGGTGCCAATTTTGATAACTTTTTTTAGACCAAAATTTGCAGAATTAAAAATGTAAATCGACCTGTCTGAGGATTTTTGTATTTTACTTGTAACTAAAAAGTTATTAGGGTGATTCCAGACTTAATGCACGCACTGTATAAGTGTATTTTTATGAATTTATACAAAATATCATGTATTTAGGTCAGCCATCTTAAGTGACCTGACGTGGTGTTTTTAGTTTCCCACTTGAAGATGTAAATATTTCTATTTATTAACTATATCCAAATTTGACATATATAAATCAACCAGCTGTTTTAAAAATAAAGATCTAGCTCTTGTTAAAGATACAATTCTTACAAATGAAAGCAATATGCTTTGATAAAATTTGTATATACAAAATCAACTTCGAGATATTTTAAATAAAAGCCTTAAATTAATTGTATATGGAGCGCTAGTGGAATAGATTATCCGCTATAAAAGCGGATACCTATTATAATAATACACCAATAATTGGTGTATGGGGTGGTTTGTATGAAAACGCACTTCATGACTTGAGAACTACACAAAATACACTGCTAAAAATCTTATTAAAAAAAAAAGGATTTTCTACTGATCTTTTAAATGGAAACTGAAATTTTCACTTTTAGGCAAATTTATATTTATAAAACTGTTCTTTGGGCACATGCTAAACAAAAAGACATTGGCTCACTCAACTATAATATTATAACTCAGTCAGTAAAAATTTTCTTATCACTTTATAAAAAACTTCAGATCAATGTTTTTCCTTGGACCTAAAAAATCCGATTTGTTTGCCTTCTTCCTGAATTCTCCT